>OY282641.1:41214151-41586651 GCA_958299015.1 Tetanocera ferruginea
ATCATATCTGTACTTCTTTATGATTCACCAGGCCGAGGAAGCCCTAGCACGCACGAAACACAGGCGCCTGGCAAGAGCTAACGAAGTCTGCCGTAACCCATCTAAATAAGTAATTCACTTGACGGTAATACTTTATATCGTGTGAATTATTGCCTCCAGCGATTTGTTTTCACTTCCAAAAAATTATGAATTTAATTCCGGATTCAACAAAACAAGCGATTTCCTTTTAAATATTTTCAACTTCAGAAACCTTTTTGCAAAATTTGAATTAAATTGAGTTTAGCGTTCAATTAACATAATTCGTTGAAAAATTACAGATTTTGGTCATACTCAATTTATTTCTTAATAAAAATAATTTATAAAAATCTCGTGTCACGGTGCTAGTTTGAACTCCTCCGGAATGGCTGGACCGATTTTAATTAATTTTTTTTTTGTATATTTGGTAGGTATGATCATAGGTCGTAAAGGCTCTTTTAAAAGAACACAAATTTTCGGATTAACTTTCAACCTCGTTGTCACACATCAATGAAACTACGAATTTAACGTCCATAAGGAGGCGTGGTAGGTATAGAAAAATATATATATTCTTGATCAGCATCACCACCTGAGTTTATTTAGCCATGTTCGTCGTTCTGTCCATCTATCTGTGGACACAATTGCTGCCCAAATTTTGTAACTATCGTTCTGAAATTCGATAAAGCTTTTTTTATAAAAACTAAGATCAAGTTCGAGAATGGGCTAAATGGGTATTTGTGTATTCTATGTCAAACTGTGGTATGTTAGAAAAATGCGCGTCATCCACCCATTTACACGTCCACTTCCAATACAACCGCAAAATTTAAAACTATATAAAGAGGCTTCTGTCGAAGGTAAAAAATACAATAAAATATTTATTAATTTTATACCAAAATTAAAGCATGGTGGAAAAATGGGCGTGATCCACCCACAAACACGCCCTTCTCCCATACAATACCCAAATATAAAACTATATAAAGAGGATTCTGTTTAAGGTACAAAAATAAAATTAGATATTTGTTCATTTTGTATAAAAAGTAAAGCGTGTTAGAAAAATGGGCGTCATCAATTCAGGAACACGCCCACCTCCCATACAACCCTAAAATTAAAAACTATATAAATAGACTTCTATTTAAGCTACAATAAAACTTTTTAACAAAAAAAAACTACTTCAAAATCACTATAAAGTAAAAACTAATTTTAAATAAGTTTTCCTATTAATCGTGGTAAAATCTGATAATTTATTTATATACATTATATTGGAAATCTTATTATTTGAATTTTTCCTAATTTGTTTTATTTTTATCATAAATATATTATTTTTTTATGATAATAAAAGCTTCGAAGAATGGAAAATGGATGTCATCCGCCCACGGCCTCGCCTAACTCCCATACAACACAAAAATTTAAATCTCAATAAATTAGCTCATGTTTAACCTACAGAGATCAAATTTGGCACATATGTATTTTACATCAAAACAAAGATATCTTGAAAAAATGGGTGTCATCCGCACACGGACACGCCCACCTGCCCACCTGAGATAAAATTTGGTGTGTATAAATTTTAAACCAAAACTATGATGCATTAAATTGCAAAAAAATTGAGCGTAATCCGTACACGAACCCCACGGCCACCTCCCATACAACCCACAATAGCGAAAATACTATAAAGGCATTAACAAGCAAGGTACAGGAATAAATCTTGAAATTTTATAAATTTTTGTAAATTTTTCATGAAAATTGAATTGCATATAAAATATGGTCTTCATCCGCTTACGGATACGTCCATTTTCAATACTATTATTGTATTTTTCAACACTATTATTGTATTTTGAAAAAGTAGGTTTAGGGTTTTTCATAGTCGGGCTAGACCGACTTTAGACTTTTTTGCTTGTTTTTTTGTTAAAAAGTTTTTATTTCTTCCCTTTTAAAGAATATGATAAATTTTAGAAAAAGTTTGCAAACTACGTTAACACAATTATTTAAGCTCATAATTTTAAAAATGTTTTTTTCTGTCGTTTCTTATTTTTTAATATATTTGCAAGAATTAGTAAGGAAAATTTCAAATATGAAACTTTATTATTAAAAATTAAGATTTACTATTTCATGGTTTGTTGGTTATTTTTTTGTCTCTGCCTCTTTTACAATTTTTGTTAAAGTATTACAGCCTTTTTTTGAATACCGCCGATGTACTTTTTTGATAATACTTTTTAATAATTCAACCTTGCCCTGCACCAAATTTCAGTTCCCTAGCATCAGTATTAACCGATATACAGTAGTTTCCTTAAAGCACGCTATTTATTATCTCTCCCACCTTTTAATTATTCTACCTTCACACCTACCAAATATTAATACTCAAGTTTCAATATTTACTGAAATGCAGTGTTTTTCTAATTGTGACACGCCTCTTTGTTGAATCTAATCTACTTTCTTGATTGTGTTTTGTTATAACTACCTATTATTATATTAATTTCAATACCCTAGTGTCAATATTGACTGAGATATAGTGTTTTTTCTTATAGTGACACGCCTCAATTGTCAAATTTTCGCCCACTTTGTCATAGTGTTTTCAATAATTCTACCCATTCTTACAATGAATTTTATCACCCTTGGGTCAGTATTATACAATTTTTCCAAACACTGCCACACCCCTTAGTCGAATAACGCCCACTTCCTCGGTATTAATTTGTAATAAGTGTGCCTTCCTCTGTACTTAATTTCAGTACCCAAGTGTAAATAGTATACGATATAGTATTTTCTAATATTGCCTCACCCCTAAATGACGCCCACTTTATTGACAGTAATTTGTAAAACCTCTGTACTAAATATCAGTATTCTAGTGCCAATACTATTCAAGATACAGTGTGTTTTAAATATTGCCACACCCCTTCATCAAACAACGCCCACTTAATTGAATTAATTAAAATTAAACCGAGATACAGTGTTTTTCTTAAAGTGGCACGCCCCTTTGTCGAATACCGCCCACATCATTGGCAGTAATTTGTTATTCTTGTGCCTACCTCTGTACTAAATTTTAGTATCCTAGTATTAACGCCCTTTGTATAATAACGCCCACTTGATAGTAATTTTCAATAATTGAGCCTTCTTTTATTTGAGTAACAGAGTTTTTCAATATTGCCACACCCTTTTTTCGAATAACGCCCACTTAAGTGATCGTAATTTTTAATATTTATACCTGCCCTTGTAATTTACTGTAACTTTTATAACCCTAGTGTCAATATTTACTGAGATACAGAGTTTTTCTTATAGCGACACGCCTCTTTGTTGAATACCGCCCACTTTTATAAACGGGCACCTCCGCGTTAATGGTATCTATATGCTGACAAAAAATTACGGCAATCGGGCAAGTACTTTAGGAGTAATCGATGTACAACGTACATACATTAAAAAAACAACAGAGAAACCAACAAACTTGAGAACCTCCTCCTTGTTGAAGTCGGTTAAAAATAGGTTTTGGTCAAATTGGCCAAGCTCTTCTTATATCCAGTATAACATATTGTGTTGATTTATTTTGTTACGCTAGTTTTTAACATTAAAAGTATTCAAGTCATTGTCAATAACATTGTACGTTTTGTCGATAGACAAACTAGTTGCTCAACTAGGAACCTTCAGATAATTTTCTCTAGAAAAGCTTAATCTACGTTTGAAAGGTCGTTTAGGGTACGTGCAGCTCGTTTTTGGGATATAATGCGAAGTCAAGCTAAAAGAATATTTTCTTACAACTGTTAATGTAATATTTAAGCTTTTTTCTTCGGATTCTTGAGATATTCTAATCTTAAATGAATGCTATTTACATTTTCATATACTGTTAAGGGAAGCTGTATGCAAAGGTACACGTATTATTTAGTTTTCTCTCAAACATATAACTATTAAACTGGTAACATGTAAATTGGCCAATAAGACTTTTGTATTACTTCTGATGATATACAGCTAGGTTCCAGAAAACGAGTGATACTAGGTCGAACGTGAAATTGCAAATCGAGTGAATTTGATTTCAGTGTTCTGCAATCCAAGTGATATGATCTTTTCGAAGTCGATTCAATTTCACTTTCGAAACAGCTGATAGCTGTCAGTACTAGTGTCCGACCGAAACCAAAATTTTGGCCGAAACCGAAACCGAAACCGAATTTCGGCCATTTTTGTAATATTCGGCCGAAACCGAAACCGAAACCGAAACTGAAAGTCTACATACAAATTTGTTGTTAAAAACATTTTATTTTTTTTTTTAAATTTTTTTAAATTTCAAAAACAAAATAATTCAAACAGATAATAATAACGTATAAATACGATAAATATTCTTTCAATATTAAAGTTCAACTTTAAAATAATAAATAAAGAGATAATTTTTAATACCACTTTAAGGAACTTTTTAGTGTTTAGAGTTATTCGGTTTCGGTTTCGGTTTCGGCCATATTGATGCCGAATAGCCGAAACTGACTAAAAGGGCCGAAACTGGCCGAAACCGTAACCGAAACCGAATATTCGGTCGGACACTAGTCAGTACAGAGTTAAATTTATTTGTTTATTTTCGCCAATTGCGCATTTTTTTGGAATTTTTTATATTTTGTAGTAATTTCATTAAAATGAGTGCTATTTATAATGCTACTGTGCTGCATAATAAAGCACAGAAGAATGCAGATGAAAATATGAAAAGGAGAACGTTGAAGGATACTTCAAACCCTTTGAAAATTCCGGATGATTCGTTAGTACCAAGAATTTGCAGTTAATTTAAGTTTTGAATTGTTTTAAAATATATTTCAGGTTTGTCAATTGCTACCGTGTCAATAGAAGTGCTTTCATAATGTTGCTGGACACCATAAAAAGTCATCTATTCCGAACGTGCTTAAACTTGCCGCGGTTGAAAAACCGATGTTGTCACAACGAAAAATAAGTTTCTGAATTTTTTTCACAAAATCAACTTTTTTTTAATAATTCACACATCTTAAACTAGTCGGTTTGAAATCACTTTAAAATCGGTGAAAGTGATTTGTGGAACATGCCATTTCACTCGATTTAAACTTCGAATGAAAAGTGAAATTTGAACCGAAAAAGTGAAATGCGGAACACCAAGTTTCGTTTTGGAACGATTTCAATGCCAAATTCGAGTGAAAATGAAATGCAGAACCTAGCTGATAAATAAAAAAACATATAAGTAAAGTTATTATTAAAATTGTATTAAAATTATTTTCAGGAAAAATATTTTGAAGCACACTAGAAAAGTAAAAGCCTTGAAAATTTCCAAAATACACAGCTCGAACCAAACAACATATTTAAATATCTAGCTGTTCCAAAAAGACGTTAAACGAGTTTTTCATGTTTTCACTGGCGATTTTCTGCTTACTAAGTGTTTCGCGAAGTGCAAAACGACAGCTCTTTAAATTATAGGAGGTGTGGAATTTTTCTTCGCTGCGCAGCAGACCCAATTGCATGAGATAATAGTTGAGCACGCGTCGTTCTTGCTTAGTCTCGACAGCATAATCGAAGGACTCTTTGTATAACGCCATGGCAGCTTCCAGAGCAGCAGAGGAGGACTGGGAAAGATGAGCACACTTCAAAGCTGTAAAGATTAGCACAAGCAAATAGTTGTCATCGCTGAATTGCTGAAAATAAAATTAGTTCAAGACAGTCATGTAACAATGAAAAAAATTAAGTTTACATTTATAACTGTTTTGAAAGCTTCTAAATTGTTGCCCTCCTGCAGAGATTCAAACATTTGCAATGAGCAAGGCGTTCGACTCAAACAAAAAGCTTCAACGGTATTAGGTGGTGTGGTAGAATCTGCAGCAGATGTAACAACGCTTTTGTTGGAATTCAAAGTTTCATTGGCACTCAGCATCTGAGTTTAAATTGAGACAAATTATTGTATGAGTATAAGTTATCTTTCTAGGCGTATTTAAAATGTAAAATTTAAAACCATATTTACATTTGTTGTGAACGCAGTTGTTGTAGTGTATGCAGTCTCCTCAGCATCATCGGCATATTCAAAATCGTCATCCTCATCAGCCTCTTCGGTAGTGTCGTTTTGGTGATCATCATCATAGACTTCTTCTTCATCACCATCATCTTCATTATCGTCTTCATCATTATCATCTTCCTCTTCTTCATCTTCAGATTGATCTTCTTCGAGAGTTCCGAGTGCATTTGGATTGGCTGAGTCTTTCATGGTTTCTTTAACACGTTCGCGGCCTTCGTAACCAAACTAAAGAAAGAAAACCATTTAATGAATTGTTTTTAAAAGTATTGAGTTAAGTTACAATGTTTTTTTGTATTGAGTTATTTTTTGTTTTCACAACAAATTAAAAGATTAAAAAGCAATCTGCACTGAAAAAATACTATTTTAAAGTGTACGTTTACCTGATTACCGTCGAGAATCAAGACCTTCAAATTAGGTTTATTCTGTAGAGCAGAAGCCAAGACAATACCACCATCCGGTCCAATTTCATTAAAGCCTAAATCAACAACCTCCAAACTGCTATGATTCTCTTCCAAGGCCTCAGCAAAGAGATAGGCTCCATTGGTTTTCATCAAACAATCGCCAAAGTTTATTTCACGCAAGCTAAAACGAAAAAGAGACTTTTAACTAAAGTGCATGTCTTAATATCAAAACCAAAAACACATACTTTGGTGTATATGTAAAAGCTTCAGCCAGATGAGCAGCACCCTTTGGCGTTACTGTGTTGTCGTTCAAATTTATCACACGTAAATTTGGATTCTCTCTAAATCCCTCCGCCAAAGCTGCAATGCCAGCATGATGAATCGAATTTTGTGGCATCGCTATCTCTTCAAGTGTTTTAAGGGTTGAAAATATTTTTGAAATCGCTTTGGCGCCATCGTTTTCCAAACGATTACGGCCAGTAACGAATATTTTCAATTTTAATGGTGTGCCAGCTGCAGTACTTGTGCTATGACAATCAAGCAAAGCCTGTGACAACATTCTTCCACCCTCTATACCCAGACCACAATTATTGAGACGTAGCTCATTAAGTGTGTAGCATACACGGGAACGCAACAACTCCTCTAAGCCTACCATGCCATTGGGTCCCAGCGCATTGTCGCTGAGGTCAAGTACTGTAAGCTGTGCCTGTGCCACTATCAAGCCATTGCCAAGATGCTTTAGTGCCTGTGGTATCTCGGTTTTAAGCCGGCGTGTAAACATATTTTGCCACAATGCTTTTCGAAGCTCAGGATGTTGTTCTAGCGCCTTGCCAATTGCAGCTGCAGCATCAACACCCAATGTGTTGCCATCTAACTTCAGGAAATGCATGACTTTAGCGCTTTCGATTGCAGCAACAACTTCTTTAACTATTTTAGAGGTTTAATTTTTATCTTATGGTACGTTTATATGCAACAATATAATTACCATCTTCTGCCGTGTCCCAAGTCAATGCTTTGTCCTCGAATGTAACACCCTCCTCCACCACTTGCCGCAATTCTTTGGCTATATCACCGAACTTAAATGAAACCATTGCCCTGTTTTCTGCAATAATTATTAATTAAATGTATTAAGTACAATTTGTCTCCTGTTTTCAGTTAATTAAGTTTGCAAAAGATGCCGCTTGCGAATTTTTTGTCAACAGCTGCCAATTTGTTGTTGTTCGATTTGACAGCCGTTTATATGAAGTTTGAAAAAAGCGTGTTTGCAATACACCTAAAAGGTCATTCTACACTAAGTAATATTAATAAAAATATTTGCAGCGGCTTAAATTGTCAAGACTTTTTAAACGAATGACAGTCTTTAAAAAAAAATATTCAGAATTTATTTTAAAACGTGTATTTATTTCATATATGTGAAGTTTTTGAAGTAATTATAAGCTTGAAATTTTTCGAAGATCCACTACTTCCCGGGAAAGAATGAGGATCCCGGGATTCGGGATCCCAGGCTTGACAGCCTTACTGCCTACACAGAAAGATACACACAAAGATATACTATAGCAGAATTTGCTTATAAACGGGTATTTATTTCATTTATGTGAAGTATTAAAGTAAAATATTATTTGAAAAATGTATTTTGAAGACCGCAAAGCAAATCAACTGTGTGATGAATATGTGCTTGCAGTAATTTTTTTTAATTTAATTTTCACTGATGTTGGACTTGACGCAATTTGTAATTGCTTTAATATGAATAAAAGCACGAAAAAGAACAATTTTTAATTAAAGCGATTCATCAATTTTATTTCGTTTACAATTTGGAAATTCTTGCTTTCTCACGTCTTTCTCATAGCTTTGAGATTTTATATGAATTAACAACTTCGTTTTGACATTTGCGGCAGTACGCTCTCTTCTAGTGAGTTTACTTTTAGTTCCTATTTCATGGAAATATCCATAAAAACTCAATAAAGTAAATATTTGACGAGTGAAAAGTCATTGAATTAAAAACTTCAAAGCGTTTTTCTTAAAACAAATACTTTGATAGTGGATCAAATTGAAATTTGATCGATTACACTCAAAAAAATACTGTAGTAAAATTTACTGCATAACGTGTATTTGTTTCATTAGTTTGTAGTTTTGTTTATTTTTAAATACACAAGTATTTATTCCAAATCTTTAAACTTCATTTACATTTATATATCTAGTACTACACGACGTAGTTCTATGCAGTCAGTACTTGTTTAAATGTATTTATTTGTCAATAAAAATTTTTTTTTTTAAATAGCAATCTGTAATTTTTTGTTTATATTGTTTTTTTTTTTCAATAAATAAAAAGTAGCTTGAAGGCTGGAAAAATATTTTTAATTTTTATTAAGAAAAGTATTGGCGCTGACTTGTAAGCTTTTGGTAAGTAATCCGTGATTTCTAGTACCTTTTTATAGCTAAGCTCTTCTTTCAGCGGACAGTCTTACTTTGAGCTTTGAGATGGCTGTATTTTAAGCTAATATCCTGGCCTGGCAAAGATGAATTACAAAGATGAATCACAATTCTGGAATTGTTAAGCAAACATCTAACCGCTGCTCTCCTTCTCACTGTGATTTTTGAGCTCTTCTTCATAACATTCAAGAACAGCTAAAAGAAAGCCGTGACTTTTTAGCGTCGTCATCATTAAATTTACCCACGTTGTATCACGAAAAGCACTCCAAATACGAGCAAAACGCGAGAAGCAATAGATTTTTGTTTGGAATAAAATAAAGCTTCTCGTGTCTTGCTTATCGTTGGGGTGCGCTTTCGCGAAACAGCATAAAGAGTTTAATAATAGTTTAAATATAAACCGTGTTCATTAATTACTTCAATATTATGTAAAAATTGTTTGTTAACTTTGTAATTTATGTGTTGTTAATAAATATAAATTGCCACCAAAATTAAAATAATTTTTCATTTTATTTAATTGCAGTAAAAATAACTACAAATGTAGTAAAAATTTATAAATTACTGCATAAAAAAAAAAAATTGATTTTTAAAATTCGATTAAATACATGTGTAGTAAAATATACTAAAATTGTAGTCAAATTTACTACAAAGGAAAAATTAATTTTTTGTAGTAAAAATAAATAAAATAAATTAGTCATAATAAATACATTTTTATTTGGACGGTGAGCTACTACTTTACATTTGTTTTAAATAAATTTTTATTTATTTTTACTACAGCATTTTTTTGAGTGTAGTTTTAATATTATTCTATGTGTCATATTCTTCTTGAATCTATAAATATATTCCAACTATTAAATAAATATTGGGACGAATTAATAAAGTGAGTGAAGTGGAGTGAACTCAGCTTCACTCGCGTTTACTCTGATCGGAACATAAAAAAAATTCTGTAGTAAATATAAATAAAAATGTATTTTAAACAAATGTAAAGTGGTAGCTCACCGTCCAAATAAAAATGTATTTATTTTATCTAAATTAAAACAGAGAACAAATTTTTTGCAGTTATTTTTACTACAAGCGTAGTATATTATACCAGTTTGCATTCATATTCAGAATTCTAAGTACAAGTGAATAAGGACAAAAGAATGCTATTCATTGAAAACAAAATTGATCCATGAATAAAATTTTCAATTCACATTCAATTTCAGAAAATTGATTTATTATTCATTTCGATTATTCATTTTTCTTTATTCAGAATAATGCATTCATTTTTTTATTCAAATGAATGCTATTCATAAAGAATGCAATTCACACAGAATCGTTATTCATTTTGCATTCATGCATTAATTTTTAATTCATTATTAATTTTTTATTCATTATTCATTTGTTATTCATTATTCATTTTTTATTCATTATTCATTTTTTATTCATTATTAATTTTTTATTCATTATTCATTTTTTAATCATTATTCATTTTTTATTCATTTTGTATTCATTATTAATTTTTTATTCATTATTCATTTTTTATTCATTTATTCATTTTTTATTCATGAGAGAACACTTTTTGACTCAATTCACGCGAAGCTACCCAGTTGCAAATTTAAAACTGAAAATTTATTTCAATTAAAAATATAAAACAATTAGCCCAAGGCCCAGGTAATTGCGCTGTTGCACCAAACTAAAAATATACTATTTTGGTTGCAAAATTAACACCAATTAACAGGCATGAATAAAAAATGAATAATGAATAAAAAATGAATAATGAATAAAAAATGAATAATGAATAAAAAAATGAATAATGAATAAAAAATGAATAATGAATAAAAAATGAATCATGAATAAAAAATGAATAATGAATAAAAAATGAATAATGAATAAAAACTGAACAATGAATAAGAAATGAATAATGAATAAAAAATGAATAATGAATAAAAAATGAATAATGAATAATAAATGAATGCATGAATGCAAAATGAATAACGATTCTTTGTGAATAGCATTCTTTGTGAATAGCATTCTTTATGAATAGCATTCATTTGAATAACAAAATGAATGCATTATTCAGAATAACGACAAATGAATAATAGAAATGAATAATTAATCAATTTTTAAAAATTGATTGTGAATTTAAAATTTTATTCATGAATCAATTTTGCATTCATTGAATATATTCTTATTTCGTTATTCACTGATTCAAAATTTTGTAGAAGCAATCAAATTGAATGCATTCTTTTACAGCTCTGGTTGTATCGTTGTATTCATATTTTCTTCGTATTCACATTGTTTTTGTTTTCTATATAATCAAACGTAGGAGCTCAATAAACGTTTGCTTTTTTCATATAGAAAACAAAAACAATTTGAATACGACTTGAATTCGAATACAACGACACAACTGTGTATTTCAAATTGTGAAAAACCTAATTGATTTAATCGAAATTTAAAAACCAAATTTGAATGGAGCATACAAAAAGAATGTTTACTTCATGTTTACAACATGCTTACAACATTACAAAAAGAATGTTAGTAATTCCTTCTACATGTGTAGTTTTTTTTTATAATGACTATAAAATCGGTGTTTTGTTTTTTATAATGTGTATATGAAATTATACAATTTAATTAACAACAGCATTTTAAGAACATATTTACAACAATGTTAACAATATAAAGAAAAATAATATAGAATTATAAAAAGAGAACGGGGAAAAACATAAAATCATATATGAATAAAGCATATTAATAAAAATAGCTCAACTTCACTGTACTCATGTTTTTTTCTGACTTTGTGTGGTCACTCAGAATAAAAATCGCACCGTCCAGGACACTCAGTTTTCCTTTATTTCATATTAATAAAAACTGAGATCCCTCAACAAAAGTTGAGTGTGCTATTTAGCTGCCTCAGTTTTGTTCAATTTATACAAATTTCATATTTGTCATTTATTTTGCATTAAAAAGTTTTCAAATATCAGTTTTTTGGTTTAATTTAAAATAAATGGCCTCTTTCCTGTATTTTAATCAAATAAAAAATACAGGAAAAATGCTGACTTGCCGAAAAGAGAAAGTGCTATAAAGGGGAGTTCTAGACAGTACAACGGCTGTACCATCGCTTGTTGTATATGTATTTCTGTACATTTTGCTGTTGTGGTGAAAATATTTGCCGTCATATTTTGCAAATGCCACGATGCCAGGCTGTTTGCCCATGATTGGGAATAGTCCTAATATTTTCGAAAAGAATTATGAATTCTTGATATATAAACAAAGGCAAAATAATTCAACTAATTAATTTGACCAATAATCTTAAACACCCTGTGACTATAAATTCTACCGCTGTACCCAATTGTTGTTGGTTTACACTGTCACAACAACTTCAGCTAATGTCAACATTTCACAGAAAATTTTGCATTTTTCTCACGCATCTGAAAAAATTATTCATACGAGGAAAAGGAAATTAAATGTGGATAGAATCACGCAAATAATTCCATAGGTTATAATTTAAGAAGTTTATCGTTTAAAACAAGTGTCAAGTTAAAAAAATGTACAGAAACGCAAAGGCTCAGAAGCCACTCAACATACAGGACTGATGATGATGATGATGGTAAACTATAAGCTGCGAAAACTGAAGAAAATGTTATTGCCAACTAAACCCATTTATTGGGTGCTTCTACTGGCGCTGTGTATGATCACGTGCGGCTGCTATTGGTTGCTTTGGTCTGAGGTTCGGTTCGAGACACTGCACAATGGTGAGTCTGTTTATGAAATTATTGAGACTTGAAACGAAATTATTTTTTATACATTAAATAACTTTTAGCAGTTGTTAAGCCTTTGTCCAAAATAGCAGTACCCGGAGCAACCACAACGCCTGTGAATAGCTACAACGAAGCTAACTTTGATTACGATGAGAATCTATTGGTGCTCTATAATCGTGTCCCAAAGACTGGTTCGACTAGCTTTGTGAACATAGCCTATGACCTGTGCAAACGTAATAAATTCCATGTGCTACATATTAATGTTACTGCAAACATGCATGTTCTGTCACTGCCCAATCAGGTAAGAAGCCCTATAATATAAATGTGTATATAATGCACAAAAATACCCGGAGAATTATCTATATTAGCATCTATTAGTTACATACCTTTATATACCATATTAGAAAATACATAATCTAGCAGTTTCTAAACAAATTTGTTGCAAAATTTTATTAAAAGCCCATTCATTTATCAAAAAACATGAACAAATTCGTTGTTTAGACTTGTATAATACGATCAACCACTAAATCACCAATCAGTGCCTGGTGGCAACTGAGGTTTTCTAGGCAAACTCTTTACTTCCCAAAGAGAATGATGGGCTATTTTTAAATTAAGTCCATAGAAACCACCCGGACGTGCTGAAATATACTTGTGCCTAATCAACAAGCCATTGAATCCTTAGCCCTTTCACTCACTAAAATGTTCATAGTAGACCTTGTTCTAAATAACATTCCAAACGAATGGACAAAGGTTGTATGGAGTTGTATTTAAAGGTATGAAAGCCAAAAAAATTTCCTAAATCGTATAAACCTGCGAGAATTTTTTTCTTTCTAAAAACAATGGGAAATATTTTGAAACTTATTTTAAGAGCGATTAGTTTGTAAATCATTTGTAAACCTTTGAGCAGATTTCAATTTTCTTATCAGACACGCGAAACCACAGCCTAACCGGATTTATCGAAAAAGGTTTTGTTTCAAAACAAACAGCGTTATTTGAAACGGCACATACAACAATTTAACCTTAGGATTACCAATATCCACCCAGGTGACCATTCAGATTTACACTTTTTAATTAATCAGCAATGAAAATAAATATGAAGACCGCTCTTACTGCATGTTTAGTGCTAAACAACTTTAAACTAACTGTCAAAAGCAAGAGCGTTTTGAATTGTCGGCCATTCCATATGTTACGGATGGGACAATTGAACACTTAAAATGAAAGTAACTTTTTAACTAAAATGAATTTGAAGCATCTTGATGAACTCACAGAAATATGCCATTGCAGGAACTTATTATACAACAACATTTTTTCCTTACACTTTTAATAAAAAAGTTATGTTCCATTTTTATAGTGCTACGGGTTATTTAAGAGATTCATTCAAAGATGATTAAATTTCTGTGAGTTCCTGTATGTTTTCGAAAAAAAATTTATTGATGTGAAAACTCAAAATAATAATACACCATCTTCATTGTTTTTGTTTTTGTTTTTTAAATCAAATTTTTTTTTTATTAATTTTAATTAAAGCAAACATATTCAGCGTTACGGGTGGGACATGAAAAATTACTTTTTAGATATTGCTTTTATTTAAGATTGTTACCACTTATAGAAGAAAATGTGTCCTCATTTTATAATTTCTGAACATCCTGGGGTCCTTCAACGTGCTTGTTTTTTTTTTTCTTTTTATTTCTTTATGCAGAATTCTTTGCGTTCTACATCTATTGCCATAGAAAAGCAAAGTATTATTGGTTACCCGGGTGGGTATTCGTAAAATTAAAAAAAAAAAATATTTAGTAATCCAAAGGTTTAGAGGCAATGCCAAGAAAAAAATGCCCTTCAAGTTACAGATTGAATTCTTACCATGTTTAAACGTAGTATCATCATGTTCGAATTCGGTGGAGCGTCCAAAGTCATAACTGCGATCAAAGGATGTCCTTAAGGAGAACTTCTATCACCTCTTGTGGATATTGGTCGTTGTTAAATTACTCTTTTTGCTTCTAGAGAATACATCGCGATTGGGTTATCGCAATTCTGGGCTGTGCCCTGACAGAGCACATAACAAAAAGTGCCCTACACATAACAAAAAGATAAATCCTGAAAAGCCATTCCTTTTTGATTCAAAACTAGTCACTAGCCAAGTTACTAAATACACTGGGAAAAAGTAATATAGAATTTAGTTGGGTTCCATCGCATGAAGGTTTTCAAGGCATCGAAAAGGTAGACTACCTTGCCACAAGAAGCGCATCTCGGTACCTCATTGACCCTGAACTCTTTTTTTAGTGTCAAAAGCTGCCTTGTGGATAAGATTAGGACCTGAAAACAATTTTGAGTGCCACTGGACATATTGTAATGGATAGAGGTATTAAAAAATTTTATTATTCCCAGTAGAGCTAAATCAAAGATCCAGCTCAAGCTAACCCGATCCAACCTTAAACTTTTAAAGATTATAATACATTTTAAAGATTATTATTTATTTTTATAAATGATATTCTACAACTTTATGATGAACTTTATGTGCAAAACTTTATGTACAAAAATACAACAAATAATCACATGAAAAGAATTTTAAAGTAGTCCTACACTAACATAATGACAAAGTTATCGAATTTCGGTACATGTACTTTGATTTTTTATTATTTTTTTTAGTTTTATACATATCGATTTAAGCTTTTAAAAAAGTAAAAAAATTAAAAAATTACTAACATAACTTTAAACGATGTCTTAATAAACTTTTTTTTTAATACAGATAACTTTTGTTCGCAATGTAACCAAATGGCAAGAGATGAAACCGGCGCTCTATCATGGACATATGGCTTTTCTAGACTTTTCCAAGTAATTTATTCACCAATCTTAACGCATCTTATAACTACAGTTTTATATTTTATACTTATAGATTCCAAATTGCACGCAAACCAATTTACATTAATTTAGTTCGTAAGCCCCTTGATAGACTTGTTTCTTATTATTATTTTTTACGTTATGGTGATAATTATAGACCGAATTTAGTACGCAAGAAGGCGGGAAATAAAATTGTAAGTTTAAATTTTAGCATGAAAGCTAAAATGAAACCTTATATAAATTTGTTTCAAATGTATTCCTTTTATTATTTAGACTTTCGATGAATGTGTTGAATCAAAACAACCAGACTGTGATCCGAAAAATATGTGGCTACAAATACCATTCTTTTGCGGTCATGCTGCTGAGTGCTGGTATGTTTTATTGCACAGGCATTGTTATATTTTATTTTGAACCTTGAAAAAAAAATATTAAGCAATTTTTAAATAAATTTTTTTTAGGGAACCTGGCAGCGAATGGGCTTTAAATCAAGCAAAACATAATCTGGTCAATGAATACTTTTTGGTGGGCGTCACAGAGCAAATGGAGGATTTTGTCGATTTGTTGGAGCGTTCATTGCCAAGGTACATTATATCTGCCTGTAATCAACTTATGTCAAGCAGTTCTCATTATATATATATATATACTTTTTGCTTTTTATTACAAAGAATATTTATTGGTTTTCGTGAGCATTATCAGCATTCCAATAAATCTCACTTGCGCCAGACTTCTTGGAAAATAGCACCTAGCGAAGAGACAGTCAACGCCATTATGAAGTCAAAGATTTGGCAAATGGAAAATAATCTATACGAATTTGCATTAGCCCAGTTTGAATTTAATAAACGTAAACTAATGATACCCGACAAGAATCGATTGCAGAAATTTATGTATGAGAAGATAAGACCAAAATGAGTGCAATCCCAACCACTGTAGATAAAAAAATAGATGTATTGTTTTTTCCCCCATTTTTATCTGTATATATTTGAAGTTTTTTTTTTGGTTTTATAAACTTTAAATTTACACTTTTTTTAGTTTCAAATTTTAACCTTTTTGTACTTACCTTTATTTTGAATTTTTTTTTTATTTATCCACCTTTACTTTGTTGTGAATTTATTCTAAGACCAAGGCAGACTATTTTATAAATGACATTATTTAGCATTATTTCAACAGTGATTTAATTATTAATTTTTTATTATTTATTAGATTTTAAACAACTATTTTTTTCTTACTGCGTAAACTAGCAAAAAACATTCATATCAACTTATTTAGAAATTTATGTAAATTAAAAAAAGCAAAAAAAAAAAAAACAAAAAACGATAATAAGCAACAATTTTTTATACTGACAATACTTAATTAAATGGAAATGAAAAAATACATACATACATCATTTTGTTATTAGCCAATCATTGTACTAAAATGCAAAACCGTTTATTATAAGAAAACTTGATATGAACTATTGTGAACTTATCACAGGAATAATATGTATGTACTAGTATATCTTACAAATGTGTAAATGTAAATATATATAGTCAATAAATAAAAGATGAAAATTACACTTTAATGCCTTTCAAAGTTATTTATATTAAAGTTGAATTTCTTTCTGTAGATTTTAGCGTTTCTGGTGAATTATAAGTAAGATTCTTATCGTATTTTCGGCAATCTAAGCAGGTATGTATATGGACTATTGCTTTTTCAAAGTTTTATTTTTTTCTCATTTGTAATTTTTTTAAGTTAACAATTTCTTCAGTACCTAGAAACGAAAGCAACATTTGCAAGATTTATTTTTCGGCTAGAGTTCCGCTAGTACAAGTGTCTGATTGGTTTAGCTAGAAGCCTAGAATATGTCTGAATTGTCTTTAGCATTTTTTGTTCTGTATATTTGCATAAATTAACATTGAGGCATACTGAACTTATAACTTTCTTTAGTAGGTTTATTAAATAACAAAGAAAGATGTTGACACAACACGGATCAACATTGTTATAACACTGAAATCTTCAAATCTTCATCTATCTTCATCTATCTTCATCTTCATCTATCTTCATCTATCTATCTTTAAATATCCTCTGAAGTACAGCATAAAAATCCCAAAGAAAATTTAGTTGAAGAATTTGTATATTCGAAATACTCTACATCAGGATGAAAAGAATCTGAACAGAACGACTACTTAAAAAGATAGGACACAAATTTGGGCGGGATCATCAGTAAAACCATCAAGATATTTGAATAATATGTAGTGAATCCATCGGATTTCTTCTTCATATTGATAAATACCCAAGATTTCTTTGAGACATCAGAGAATCGAATCGGATTACATATGATGAGTAATTATTCTCTTTCCGAAAACTTTCACGCTTCACCCAATATATTCCATCAAAACTACTCAAATACAGCAAACAAATCTGGTGGATGGTTCATGCTATCAAAGTGAAAACATTGTTCTTTAATTGATCCGATAATTTTTTTCTTCTGTCAGTTTGGTGAAACTTTGTTTTGATGATGAAACGATTAACATATCTACGCACCATGCGAAAAAAGTTTATCGAAGGAAACGTTAGATCCAAGGTGGAATATATTCAGCAGAGTACTCGGATTCCTCTCTAAAAAGAAGTGATTCTCATTTCGATCGAACTCTGTGCTAGGAATCGTTGTAATGCAGTTTTGGACCATGAAAAGTTTCTTCACGAAACTCGCGTAAGAGAACAGGTTCTGCTCTGAACCAAAGGGGCAAAAACTTTTGATCATTCGTTAAAAGAGAAAAGAATCAGACATCATTGTCGATTCCAACCTTTTTAAAGATGACCAAATCTACACTGACTCGGCTGATAAGGCGAACTTGTTGGATTATTTACACAGAACAGCACAATACCGCCTAGCAATCAGCCACTGTCCTTTATAGAAAGTAAACCTTCTGTAATGCAGGAGATATACTTTCGAATGAGAGCAGTTAAAAGGGTCCTGGGAAACCTCAACATAAACAAAGCCACTGGTCCTAATTGCATACCACTAATTGTGCTCAAGGAATGTGCTTCTACTCTGGAGTATTTGCATTTCGTTGAAAGGTCGTTATGTCCAGCCGGTACAAAAAAAGGGGCGATGCCACGAACCCTGCAAACTACTGACCCATTGCCATATGCTCAATACGCTCCTTATTGAACATATGGAACTTCATGAAGAGTGTAGTAAACTTCAACTTTATGAACTATCTCGTGCACAACAAATCGATCAGTGACCGCCAGTATGGTTTCCGTAGGGCTCGCTCCACTGGTGACCTTATGGCGTTCCTCACAGAGAAATTTAACTATTTAGCGTTCACTTATTTGGTCAGAAGTTTGTGCTCTGGATATTTCAAAGGCATTTGATCGAGTGTGACATAAACTGCTCGGTTTGAAACTAGTATTATATGGTGGCGGTGATAACTTTGCTCGGTGGATCACATGCTTTCTTACAGACAAATCGATCCATTTGTCATTCATATTCGTTTAAAAAAACACCCAAGCCCTTAGAGATTGAGAGAAAGAGGCAAAATATGAATAACACACTCCTAAATGACTAGAAAACAAATCAACTTGCTAATAGAGTCGAGTTTAATGCAAGTAAGACTCAGTGTAGTTTGTTAAGTAACAAAGGTGTAGATCTTGCGGAGTCAGCCGCTCTTGGCGTTCTGGACATATCAATTCAATCTGACCTTCGTTGGAATGAACATATTTTTGATGTGTCAAAAGAAGCGGCCAAGTGCCTTGGTGTCCTCGAACGATGCAAAAAATACTTCACTCCAGCTGATCTTCGCACTATCTATACCTCATATATTAGGCCGAAAATGGAGTACAATTCGCACATTTCTAGAGGGGCTTCTAGATATTGTTTGGAGCTTCTGGACCGAATTCAACGTCGTGCTATATATCTGGTAGGGGATGCACATGTTTCATCCTCTCTGAATTCTGTTCGACATCGACGCAATGTTGGGTGCTTAAGCTGTTTATACAGGTACTACCATGTGAAGTGTTCAAGGAATGTACATGACAGAACGTCGCATTACCGAGAGAATTCGCTCTTCAGTCGCACAATAAAATTGTGAAATAATCTCCCTTTGAACTTGTTCCCCGGCAGTTTTGATATGTGTTAATTTAAAACAAATGTTCAGCGACACTACTCTAATTTTCAACCTTCCAACGAAACTTTTAATCGTCTACCGAATCAACACAATGGTTATGCATTTATAGAGGACATCCCATGAGCGTTGGTTTAAACTAAAAAAAACAAAAATGGATCAGATGGTTGGCGGTTACATTTATATTCGAGGCACAAAACGATGGCCATTGGCTCTATTCTTTAAATGAAGTTTTGGGTTGGCTTTATTTGCCATTCATGACAAATTGAGGCATGTCAAGAGAAACGATAGAAGACTTGTCTTCCTAATGGAATTGGCAGAACAATTGGTGGTACAATCGTGTATTCTCCCGTAGCCGCAAAATACAGTCGGTGCAAGAACTAAAGCCGGGTGACTTACCACACCGCCGTTGGTTTGATGAATGGGACTTAGAAAAATTGGATGAAGATTCACTTTTTTAGCGATAAATTATCTTCAGTTACAACGCTCATTTTTGGCTCAATATGTACATCAACAAACAGAATTGCCGAATTTGGTCTGAACAGCAGTCAGAGGTAGTTCAAGAGCTGTCAATGTACATTGAAAAATGCTGCTAGTAGGCCGGTGGAGTCATTGGAGCGTTCTTTTAAAAAAATAATGAAAATGGCATGTTACAGCCAATGGAGCAAGGTACCGTGCGACTTGCGAATTGGACTTGGTAAACATCTAGTTTCAACAAGACGGTGCCACATGCCAGGCGTGTACAGGGGCTAGCCATTGGTAAGATACCAGCTGGGGCAACGGGGTCTACTGAAAGGAGCTAGGGGTTTGCCTTGCCTGTAAGCTGCCCGATCACTGTAGCGTTTTCCAAGCTGAAATGATGACAATCCATTCTTTGAGCTCCATGGCTATCAAAGAACGTAGTCTCAAAGTGAGAAATTTTTATATTTTCCGACAGCCAGATCAGTCGCGACTGCAATCAAATCATTGGAACAAGTTACCAATAACTCAAAATCAGCCAAAAAATGCCGTGCTTTATTGGGGGAAATGTCTTATTTTTTTAGCATTAACCTAATATGGGTAACTGGTCATGAAGCCGTTAAGGGTAAAAAAAACAACAGACGAGCTCGCTACAAACATTACCTTGGTGATATCACCCACCAGACATGCCGCTAACTACTCTCAAGCTGCTGCTCACCGATTATACTAAATTAATAGCCAACATAAGATGGGCTGAACTTTCCACGTGTAGAATTTCAAGGCTTATCTGGCCGTCTTTTAATCTCTGGTGGCAGTCATAACCTTTTTGGGAGCGATTTCTGTTGAGATGAAGGAGGAAGAAACCAAACCTCATCTTTTATGTTTCTGTCTCGCGCTCGCCAAAAGACATCATAGCAATCTGAGTTTCTACTTTTGTATTGACCTTGATAACTTGTCAACGACAAGTGTCAGTTATCTTTTTTTAATACAATGTGGTTTCATAACCGTGGTGACCGTGGCATGCAGGTTAAGTGTGTGGCTTAGCATGCTCGGAGCCCGGGTTCGATCCCCAGCCGTGGCGAAAAGTTTTTTCAATTAAAAATTTTTCTGATCGGTCACCACCTCTCTGCAGACAATGGCAAACCTCAGAGAGTAAATAATGCCATGTAAAGCTTCTTGAGAACATGAGCCGTTCGGAGTCGGCATAAAACATGTAGGTCCAGTTCTCGGTCAATTGTGTGCAAAAATTTAATAACACACACAACACAATCGATCCTAAGAAGCTCGGTCGAAGTCCTTTCAAGGGCTGAAATGGCCAATTTGTTTTTTTTTTTTTGTTTTGTGGTTTCATAAAGATTGAACGCCAAGTGTGATGCGTTATCACAATGGACCAAACTGGTCTAAGTGAGCTGGTGTATTAATACACAGGTTGCCGCCCTTATCTACATACCTACCTAAGATTTTACGGAGTTTTCGGATGGACAACCGCAAGCGTAGCCGCGGACAACATTTACATGCTATATTCTTTAAAAAGTAAATGGCAGGCATTGTTGTAGCAAATGTAACCCGTCACCGTGGAATGTTCTTTTTTAATTCATAGAAAAGTTTAACAAATAATTTATGAATTTTGTTTTTACATTTTCTAATATTTGAATACATTTTAAGCAGGGACATTCGCGGCAGAGAAAACATACCTTTTTTTACAAATTCATAACTCAGTCGAAAACAAACATTTCTCCAAAAATTTTTTTACTATCAAATTTTAAACAGTTTATTTTCTAAGCTTATACATATTTTTTTATTTAAAGTACCACATTTGAAAAAATTTGATTTCATTTTAAAAACTGTTATTTTTTGATAATTAATGCAAAATTATAAAAAAGCAAAATACCACACATTTTATTTACTATCAAATATCCGTTTGAATTGGAATGTTTTTAAATAAAGTACCACATTCCATTGGATTTAATTTTAAAAACTGTTATTTTTGTGATAATTAATGCAAAATTATCAAAAAACAAAATACCACACTTTTAATATTTATATTTTTATATTTATATATAAATATTCGATTGAGTTGGAAATTAAGTTTTTAATCTTAAACACAGTAAAGCTGCAAACCGGTAAAGAAGCTTTATTTAAAGACATTCACGACTAGATTCAAACGACTGGAATCTCAGTGTGTTCTGCCAAGAAAGACAATCCTTCCATTTAGAATGAGTCTTTTTTATATCGCATATAAAGTCCTGACGAGGTTATAAAGAGAAAGACTGATCGCTCCGCGTAAGCCAACTGATTGTACATTAGCAGTGTGGCTGGAAAATTAACCAACGACCAGATATTAAGGCTGCTACAAATGTTGAAGAAGACCCTAGAAAAACAAATCGAAAGATGTGTTCATAATAGTCTGAATTTACTTCTTAGCCTGGTCTTAACTAAAGACAGTAACAATGCAACTGTTAAGAGGACTTTCCATGCTCCATGCAGTGTTGATGAAAACCATCAACCATCAAGTATTTGATACAAATCTGATAGAGAAAATATAGTTTATTCAGAAAAATGTCTGTAGCTTTGCTTTAAATGGCTTAGGAACATTGAAATGTTTTTTTCTGGCATGGGAAAAGGGCTCAATTGAACTGTTTCATGAAAATTTGGACAATATTAAGCTGAGAACATTGTCTGACCCAAAGAAATTTGAGGATGCAGGCTTATCCATTTTCTACTTCGGAAACTAAAGTTTGAAGAAACTTTCTCGTTCTCGTAGAAATGCAAAGCTTCTTGAGAACTTGAACTTAAGCCATTCGGAGTCGGCATAAAACATGTTTTCGACGAATTGTGTAGAAACATTTAATGAACACAATTGATCCTAAGAAGCTCGGCCGAAGATCTTTCAAGGACTGAAATGGCTATTTTATTATACCCTAAACCTGAAAGAGCAGGGTATATTAACTTTGTGCAAACGTTTGTAACGCATAGATCGAAGCGAGTCCGGTATAGAAAAGTATATATATTCTTGATCAGCGTCACCACGTGAGTCGAGCTATCCATGTCCGTCCGTCCGTCCGGCTGTCTGTGTGTTGTCCGTATACACAGGATAAGAAGAAGAAGTTGAGATAATTGGATGAAACTTGAAACACATGGTCAAATGAACCCAAGGATCTGCACTATTGAATATTTTAGCAATCCGCCTACGGACACGCCTACCTTCCATACAGCGCAAAAATTGAAAACTGCATAAATAAGCTCATAATAACCCTACAACAATAAAATTTGGTGTGTATGTGTTTTGTATCAACACAAAGATGTCTTCGAAAAATGGGTATCGTCCGCCTACGGACACGCCCAAACAAAACAAAGATGGTTTTGAAAAATGGGCATCATCCGCCTGCGGACACGCCTACCTCCCATACAATGCGAAAATTGAAAACTGCATAACTCAGCTCAGAATTAGCCTACAACAATTATATTTGATATGTATGTGTCTTATATCAACACAAAGATGTCTACGAAAAATAGACGTCATCCGCTCACGGACACGTCCACCTCCCATACAACCCAAAAATTGAAAACGCAATAAATTAGCCTCTGTTTAACCTTCAGAGCTAAAATTTGGCACGCATGTTTTTTATGACAAGACAAAAATGGTTTTGAAAAATGGACGTCATCCTGCTCCGGACACGCCTACCTGTCATACAACCCAAAAAGTTTAAAACTCAATAAATAAGGTTATGTTTGTCATAGAGAAATTTAATTTGGTATGTATGTATTTTATACCAAAACTAAGGTGTGTTTAAAAATTGGGAGTAATCCGTCAATCTCCCACGCCCACCTCCCATAGCGAAAGCACAATACAGGCATTAACTGTGAGCTACAGGAATAGAACTTAGTATTGTAAATTTTTCATCAACATTTAAATGCATATAAAATAAAGGCCCACGGACACGCCCATTTACAATAATTTTTTTTTTTGTTTTTGAAAAGTGGGTTTAGGGTATTTCATAGTAGGCCTAGACCGACTTTAGACTTTCTTTACTTGTTATACCCCCACGCGTACTGCGTAAGGGGTATATTAATTTTGTCACGACGTGTGTAACGCCCATAAGGAGGCGTGGTAGGTATAGAAAAGTACATATATTCTTGCTCAGCATCACCACCTGAGTTGATTTAGCCATGTCCGTCTGTCTGTCCGTCTGTCCGTCTGTCTGTGGACACGATTGCGGCCGTAATTTTGAAGCTATCGTGCTGAAATTCGATATGTAAGCTTTTTTTCAAAAAAACTAAGATCAAGTTCGAGAATGGGCTAAATCGAATGAAAACCACGCCTACCTCCCATACAACCCCAATAATGAAAACTTCATAAAGAATCAAATATTTAAGCTACAGAACTTCAATTCGGTATTTGTGTAATTTATGTTAAAACTGAGGTGTTTTCGAAAAATGGGCGTGATCCACTTACTAACACGCTCACCTCCCATACAACTCTAATATTGAAAACTATATATAGAGTCTTGTATCAAAGCTACAAAAATAAAACTAGATATTTATGCGTTTTATATAAAAATTAAGACATGATAGAAAAATGGGCGTCATCCACCCACGAACACGCCCACCTCCCATACAACCCCAAAATTGAAAACTATATAAATAGGCTTCTGTCGAAGCTACAAAAGTAAAATTAGATGTTTATTCATTTTATGTCAAAATTAAGACCTGTTAGAAAAATGGACGGCATCCACCCACGAACACGCCCACCTCCCATATAACCCCAAAATTTAAATCTCTATATAAAGGCTTCTCTTTAAGCTACAGGAAAAAAATTTGATACGTTTGTATTTTATATCAAAAATAAATCGTGGAAGAAAAGTGGGCGTTATCCGCATACGAACACGCCCACCTTTCATACAACCGCAATTGAAAACTTAATAAATAGGCTTGTCTTTACTTTGCAGGAAAACAATTTGATATGAATTTATTTTAGTCGTCATCACAATAGTTACATTTTTTGAAATCTCATACAAAAAGGGCTTCAATTTAAGATTTTGTACCATTACGAATCGGCCGTGGGGGTATTTTTACTTCGGCCGAGTCGAAGATATACCTTACTAGTTTATATACTATTTATGCATTTCTAGCCTAGTGTGATCGACAAGCGTAAAGCTTTGAAAGCTGTTGCTGCAATGAAATGTATTTTGCTTTTGTTTTTTTAAAAGTTATGGCTTGTTAATGTTGAGTTACTTATGACTTAAAACAAAAAACAGCTTAAAACAATTATTATAAATTAGAATGAACTAAAATCCAAAGCTCAAACTTTGTTTGACTTAATATTATAATTAAATCAAAGTTATGTGCGTGTATTGTCGATTTGAGCGTGTTTACACGGAATGACTTTAATTCTATTATCACAGTCATAAGTTATAATTGCATATGAAATAATTACAATGGGTTATTTTTATGCCATAAACCTGAACATGTCAGGGAATTAATTTGTGCAAATATTTGTAACACACAGAAATAAGAGAGAATTATAAAGAAAAGTATGTATATTTATTTCTGATAAGCGCCACCTCAGGATCAATGTTTTCCGTTCGACTATGTGCTGTTCGTAAAAAAAGGATTAAAAGTAGCAGTGAAGATATTTGGAATACATATTCACATGTATCCACAGATACATGGTGCACCATTAAGTATTTTTGTAAACCATACAAGGTGGCTTACCTGCCATACGACCCAAACTATTAAAACTCTATAAGGATACTGATATTTAAGCTTCAGCGATAAAATTTGGCACCTTTGTATGCATTTTTTTACATCAAAACTAATAGGTGTTCAAAAAATGAGCGTCATCCCGCCATGGACACGCCCACCATAGTGAAAACTCTATGAAGCGGTTAATATATGAGCTACATGAAAATAACCATTAAATGGATTTTGAACAAGGTATTTATTATTTTGATTGGCCACCATAGTCGCCTTACCTAAATGCGGTCAAGAACTTATGGAACATATTGAAATACAAATTCATATTGAGAAGATAAGTTTTAGTTTTATTTTTTATCCTAGAACTACAAACCGAGGCAGATCTCTATACCAGGCAAACTTTGTACTATATTTCTAACTTAGTCAGGAACATTATTGACTGACGATCTTAACCATAATTTAGTTCAAGGTTGTAGCAATAGAGCGAGGCCACGAGATCCTTGAGTTTCTTGTTAAGTGCAACGGAGTGAAGCTCGTGTTACTTTCACGTAAGTATTTTGTGTAGGTAAGTTATTTTTATCATTATTGCTGAAATAACTTTTATTCTCGTATTATAACCTTATTTTACAATAAAACATTAGCGGTATTATTTATAAAAATATCTTAAAATAGCTTTAATTTATAAAGAGGTACTATATAATAGGTTTTTATCGTTATTAAACGTTTATGAATAATGTTTTTAACATTTTTCTTAAAAAGGCTTATAAGTGGCTCATTACTTCTTATAAATAGATAAAAAGTTCATTACTTATGAACAGCCATAGATATATAATTGTTTGCATTGATTTTAATATGGCTGATTCCACACTAATGAGGAACGGAAACATGAATTCTAAAATACTTTCAATTGAAACAATTTTAGGTTCTCGCATTAAAATGGAGTCTTAAGTTATTCTTGTTGTAAAATTATTTTTAGTATTAATGCTTTTTTTATTTTTTTTTTACAATTTAACCAAACAAACTCCGAGTTGAGAAAAACTTAAAATATTTTGTTTAGATTTAAAACGTTGAAAACAGCCATATCTTGATGCACATTCAAAAAAATTAGGTTAACAATGTTAAAAAAGATAACAATGGTATCTAAGAACAGCTTATAACAAGGATTGGTTACTGCGTTAACAAAGAAGAAATATTTAAACTGAGTGTTTTTTCAGTGTCACACCCGTCCCAGAAAAATGCTATAGTTTTCCTAAGAAGCAACATGGGCTTATGATAAGAATGAAACTTTCCTAAAGTAAGGATGTTGATGTTTTACATAAATTTGTTTACTTTTTTCATTCAATAAATTATTTTTATTCTTCATTTCCGTTACAAGAAGTTAGTCACACCCGGAACGGTTTTCAAAATTTTTTTCTAATGATGAAATTTTTGCAAGTTTATGAATAAATTCTTTGATTAAAACAAGTTCTGTAAATTCATGTATAACGAAATCATTTGTGTAGGTATTAATTTGATCAAAAATTCATGCGAAAAATTTTTTGCAAAACAATATATTTTTTTTTAAATATATTAAAAAAATCGAAATTATTTGTATAGGTATTAATTTGATAAAAAATTCATGCGAAAAAATTTTTTGCAAAAAAATATTTTTTTTTTGTATATTAATACATTAATTAAAAACATATTTTTTTGATTTTAGTGTCAAAAATATGTGATGGTTATTATACCCATTAAGTTCTTATATATAATTCCCACATCATTTGCACTCGTCACACCCGGGACAATCTTATGTCACACCCGTCCCATTTAAAAGTTTAAAAAAGAATGGTTATCGCCATTTTTTCAAAATATTTTTCACTGATATTCAACAGAAAAAATATTAAATAAAATAATAATAAATTTTAATATATGCAAGTCAAAAATGGTCTCATTGTGGCAGATGGACTGAATTTCAATGTTGAACTCAGAATTTTTCGTTTTTAAACTTGTGTTCGTCACACCCGTCCCAGGTGTTTAAGCGAATGTAACTATTAAACTAGTATAAATAATTGCATTATGTTGTAGCATTTTGAAACCTTGGGGCATCTTCTAAAATACCCTATAGTAAATTGCTAAAATTTTAACCGATTAATACCATTTCCAGCACGATAAAGTAGTCAAAACGTCACTCTCGTCTGTATGGAATGAGCCATATGTTAAGAACTAGTAAGGTATACCTTTGACTTGGCCGAAGTTAAAATACCCCCACGGCCGAATCTTAAGGGTAAAAAATTTTAAATTGTATAATTGTTAATTAATAACCTTTTTTTAGTGCTTTCACTATAGTGGGTTCTATGAAAAGTGGGTGTGTCCGTAGTCAGATGACGCCCACTTTTTCCATGATTTAGTATTGATGTAATATATGTGCATACAAACGTATCAAATTTTTGGCCTGCAGCTTAAAGAGAAGCCTATTTATAGAGTTTTCAATTTTGGAGTTGTATGGGAGGTGGGCGTGTTCGTGAATGGTTGACGCCCACTTTTCTATACGGCTTAGTTTTGATATAATCAATTACGACCTAATTTTATTTTTGTATCTTCAACACAACTCAGTTTTGACATAGAATACACAAAAACCGAATTTCAGTTTTGTAGCTTATATATCTCTATAGAGTTTCCATCGTTGTGGTTGTATAGTTGTAAGTGTGTGGCTTAGCATGCTCGGAGCCCGAGTTCGATCCCCAGTGGCGGAAAAACTTTTTTTTCGATAACAATTTTTCTGATCGATCACCACCTTTCTGCAGGCAATGGCAAACCTCAGAGAGTTAATATTGACATGTAAAGCTTCTTGAGAACATGAACTTTAGCCGTTCGGAGTCGGCATAAAACATGTACGTTCATTTCTTGGTCAATTGTGTACAAACATTTATAACACACACAACACAATTGATTATTAGAAGCTCGGTCAAAGTATGTTCAAGGGCTGAAATGGCCAAATGGAGAATGAGCCGCTCGGAGTCGGCATCAAATATTATGTAGGCCTAGTTATCGATCAATTGTTTACTAACATTTAACAATACTCAAAACACAATTGATCATAAGAAGCTCCGTCAAAGTCCTTTCAAGGGCTCAAATTGGCATTTCGCTTCGCTCGCAGAGCAGAGAAAAAACATGCAGAAAATAATTATATTTTTAATTTTTTGTCTTTAAAGGCTATTTTTTAAATTTGTGTTTGATACAATATTAACTTTTGTCATGAACTTGACTATTCGTTCCATTGTTAACTGTTTCAGTACTGCTTTCAACTCGGAGTGGAATCCCTATACATGCCATTGTTTTACTAATGAACTTCATAGAACTTTGAACGTAAATAAGATTCAGCGAAAGAGAAATGTGCCAACAACAAAACAATACGTCGACGACACATTCCCTACTAAATATTTAATTTTAATTTTTTTAATTAAACTAACTCAATGAATTCTTAAGTAAGTTTCAATGAATCGACACATTTCATTGGAAGCATTTTCTATAGGCAAAACAGGTCATTAACATATTAATTCCAACTATTAGTTGTGATGAAGAAATCGTTAGTATGATTTAGTCATGTTGGTGATATGACGTTTAATTTGAACTGTGTGTGAAAGAGTGTTAGAATGAAGAGTGTTAAGAGTGAAAATTCATAATACTTGGTTATACTAACAAATATATAAAATTCAACGCATGCTTAAAGTCGCCGGTTAAAAATAAAAACTAAAAAGTTTCTACAACCAAACAAGTATTTCGGAGTCTCATGCAAGACTCCATCACTAACAAGCTTGAAAATTATAGTTATCTTTCGAAATGAGTGCAACCCATTATAATAAAAGTGTAATTTTAAAGCCGGCTTATATGACAATAGCACTTATAATTAATACATAGACCAAAGGTGAAACACGCTGATCTCTATTATAGTTTATACAAATAATTACTCAGACTTTGAAATTTAGCAAAGAAATGCAAAATATTAAAAAATTTTTTCTTATTTTAAGTTTTATAAGTCAACAAATATTTAATTGCAATTTGATGAAAAAAAAAAAATCACAGAAAGCTAGAGGTTAATTCAGAAAAAAAAACCTAACAGAAAAGTAAAAAGAGAAAAACGTATACTATACTAGAAAACTAGAATAAAGTAGTACTCATACGAGTGCAAAAACCAAGATAATTCATATAGTCATAAGAACTTAAAATCATGGAGGACTATGGTATTGTGAAATAAGTTTTCAAGGTTATACAACTACCTACTCGATATCACATATGACTTTGTCGTTAGGGTATACAATTGCATCAAAAAATAACACTTCTAAACAATTTTACAAAAACTTGGCGATCAAATTTTCTATAGTAAAATTTTGTAGAACCCGAATATTATTGAGTTCCGCTGTGTTCAGCCACTGCTGAACTATCAGCACCGCTTGGTTGCACTTATCCTTCACTACGTGAAAATGAGTTGTCCATGACTACGAGTGGAATATCATCTGTGAACCCGATAATGTGGGTCTTATCTGGCAATTGTAGACGCAGGACTCCATCATAAATTACATTCCATAAAACTGCATCCAACACTGATCCTTGTCGCAGTCCACCAGTAATTTTTATACCTTTCTGGACTCGCTTCTGCTTCGTAGTAGAGAATTCTTCCTAGTGGTAGTATCGGAATTCTACGAATGTAAAAAGTAACAACAAAGTGGGCAAGGTCCTCTAGTATTCTGGTTCAATTAGAAGTATTAAAGGCGTTTTTGATATCGAGTGTTGTAACTAAAGTACTTTTAATCACCAAGTGGCTGCGATTGCATTAAGCAGCCATTTTTTCACCTCTCCAATTGCATCCGTGGTTGAACGAGCCTTGCAGAATCCGAACATCTGGTTAGAAAGGTCACCAGCATCTTTAATAGACGCCTCCAGCCTATTGCTTATCAGCCGTTCTATTTGTGGGAAGACGGCTTCTTTTATGCACGTATTGTAGAGGCCAACGAACACCTCAGTCTTCTGCACTATTGCAATCTTGATCACCTCGTTTGGGATTATGTCAGGTCCGGGCGCTTTCTTATGTTCAACTTCTTTGGCTACTTTTAGTAGCTTCTCATCGGTTACATTTTGAAAATTTTGTAACTCTGCTAAATCTCCTGTGTTTATTGCTGGCGTGCCGGGTTGTTGTCCAAAAAGTTTGCGAGCCCGTGATTGCGAACTATATTCGTCATCAGTGTGCGACATTTGGTGTTCAAAATCTGCTCACATCGTCACAGATTTGATTGAAACAATGTGATTTGCTGCTTATAATAGCTTTTTTGAGTTGGTTTCTGGCGGCTTAAAAACGCAATTGGTTTGATAGAAATTCATCAGTACCATCAGTACCTCTCGGTAGTAAGTTCGTCTCGATCTTATGCAGCACCTTTGGGCTGAAAATTTCATCAGTCATCAAATTTCATCAATACGTCTACCTTTTCTTACCATCGTGGAGTCATATGCTACTTTTATAGTTTTGTTAGGTCACCAGTATCCATGGTGTTTTCTTTATATTTCTTCTGGTATGTGCTCACCCTTTTTCTGTCGAAGTCTTCCATATTGAATAAAATTGAATGGTGATTGCTTCCGGTATTGTGTCCGCTTATGCTCCAGGCAGTTTTTGGTAATTAGCTGCTATTTACGCATGTAAGATCAATTATGGAACCATATCTTCCCTGCCTTAGTCGGCTCTGAGGAGCTTTTGGGTGGGAAAACTAATTGTTCCTACTTTATGGTGATCTCATCGATGTTTTCAATCTCTATTTGAACCATTTCGCTAAGGATTTTTACTTCAAAGTTGGTTCCGAGCACCATTTGGACTGTGTTTTGTAGCTTTCCGGATGCAGGATCCAAGGTTTTCGCTAGGAGAAGTAATACTTATCCCTTGGACGTTTTCCTTAAGCCACGGACATTTTGACTCAGCTCTTTTAGTTGAGGTTCCCGTCTTCCCCGTCAGCATAGGAAGCCAAGCCCGTAGTTTTAAAACGTTTACATTCTTTCGAGATGGTTTCTGGAAAAAAGTTGTACAATGTATATATATCCTAAGATAAATTTTTTTTCAAGTAGTTGACAAGGCTTTAATAAAATAAAATTAAAAAACAAAAAAGCGTTCGCATGATGTGTATGAAGTTTGTTTTTTTTTAATGAGATAATGATAATTAATTTTAAAAAAAGATAATTTTTTATTTTTAAAGAATTTAATACTTCGCTGTTAAGCCAAACTCTAGTGATTTTCTCCATATTAATAAAAAGTAGTATCGCCTGGGTACGAAATTCGACCAACGTTTAACAGTACAAGCAGAATAAGTATGATGGTTATAATAAGTTTTAGACTTTAACTTTAATTGGTTGGAGATATAAAGTTTTTTCCTTCAAATAAATTATTTTTTAATTTAGTTAATTTTTTAAAAAAATTTAAAAGCTAAACATAAAAAAATTTAATTTTGTCAAAAAATCATAGGGGTGAAACCTTGATATATTTGATAGGACGTTCAGTTAATTAATTTAGTGTCAAGACATAATACATTCAAAAATGTTTAATGTTAAAATAATATAAAAGTTTTTCTCTTTTTACAACAAAATTCTTTTTTATCCCATAATTTGGCAAAAGATAAAAGTTTGTGGTCTCTTTTTAAAAGGAATTAAAAGTAACGGTCAAATTTTTATAACTATTTTTAAAACAAGTGATAGGATTTAAATACAAAAAAGAAATAATTGAAATATATTCAAACATGGCAGAGATAATATCTCTACATATTATAAGCTTGCCAATTCAGAATATTAAATTTTAGACAGGTTCTTTTTCTCTCTTAAGCCTTGTTTGCACTAAGTCATTATCGATGACCAGTTGTTGTCAGTCTTATGTAAAATTCCAACACCTGGCCAATTTTTTTCCATTAGACAATGTCGGATATCCGCTAAAAAATAACTAACTTAATAAGTATAACGAAACTTCATTAAAAATACTTTTGTCAAGAGCTTCACAGTCATAGTTATAACTTTTGAAAAAAAATTTAACAAACTTTAAGAAACAGAAATTGGAAAACCAATAAAATTATAGTAATATATTGACAGGGAAAGTCAAAATTATGAATTTAAAATATCTTTATTACAAATTTGATAATTGATAAATTCATAAAACTAAATTTTTTGAGAAAATGTTTACTTTTGAGAAAAACTCAAATTCGGCCAATTCAAAATCTGTCTTCCAACTGAATTTCATATTGATTAAAGAGCAGATTTTTCCTCAACGATTTTATTTCTCTCTTAAATGGTTTTGAAGCCCCCCCCCCATCAGATATATCATTTAATATACAAATGTTGATACATATTTAATTTAATATATCAATTTTAAAATCGTTCGAAAGATAAAAGTTGCATTCAAATGTGTTGTCTCTAAATTGAGAAGAGGGTTCAAAATTTATGTTAGCGTATAAATATAGAGATATAGGTTAGGTAAATATATTAGCTGATTTATAACACAGGCTGGAATAAAGATTTTTTTGTTAGTTAAAAGGTCTCGTATATTTTTTCATGAATTTTGAGTCACCGTAATTATGGGCTTGGTTCAGTTTACTTTAAAAATTTTTTCTTTAACAAGCGTCATTGTATCATTATTTTATAGCTATGCTTTCTAGAAACTAAATGTTTTGTAGTCTAACGATAATACAATAAAGCTAATTGTATTCAAATAAGACAAACTTTTCCTAAAACACTAGAAGTAATGAACAAATAGAAAATATGTAAAACAATAGAATTAAGTTAAACAAACAAATATTTTTGAATGAGTGTAGACAATTAAGCCATATTTCATTGTTGAGAGATCTATGGAGATCTTGGCGCGCTTGCAAATCATCAGAATCAACCATAAGTTTTAAGTTTAATGCAAAATTAATCGCTAAACACTGCTAGTGCTTGCTTTATGATTTGCTTTTAGATGGATGAGTGTGTGTGCGTGTTTTTTTTTATTTGTGTTTTTTGCTTGTGCGACTTCTGTAACGATTAATATAATTAAGTCGTAACAAACTCAAGCTCAGACTCTGAGCATGCAAAAAAATGTCTCGCCTGACGCTGAGGAAACACTAGTCCAAAGAAACAAATACTTAGATTGTTGCAAACATACTCTGTTGCATAGTTATGAAGCTACTTTAAAATACACATTTTTCCATAACAATTCCAATAATAACACTGTACAAAAAACTGAAGTTTTTAAAAATGCCAAGAGGTTTCACATCGGTTTCTAAAGGTTTGTGGTCCGCTGAATTCGAAGTCAGATTGTTCGGGCCACCCTAGGTTTTCGTTCTACAGGGGGAGGCAAAACCCTAACCCCCTTCTTTGAATGAAATCAATGTGACGGACCCCCATTAGTTTTTTTGAGAGCAACAGTTATTGCCATCCCCTCCGACCCATGCGTATGGGTGCTCCCATACAAATCTTATGGTTTTTGTATATATTTTATATGAACTTTTTATATAAAAAATAACTATTTTTATTAATACTAGTAAACCTGTTGCCCGAATTCGAGCAATTCAATAAAAATTAATTGTTAGAAACATTATAGACGTTTAATATGATATTCTATTCAATAAGTTATAACGAATAACGATATATTGAGTCTCAATAATGATATAAAAGATCATTATCTGAATGGTTTGACTTGAAACGTTTGATCTGACACAAAATTTTTTAATGTAACTGTCAATATACGAAGACGAACTTACACTAATATAACAACTGAGAAAAACATTATTACTATTCGAAAACATCGCAGCTTAACTCTTCCAGCTATAAAAAATAACTAATGTTAAAAAAAAAACGCATTAAAAAAAAATTTAAGAAATAATACTAAGATATATTTCAGAAATTAATAAAAGGTACTTACGGAACACCTACAACATCGATTTATAACACAATTAGATAAAAAAACACCGAAAAACCCAAAAAAAACTGACTGACTTGTTTGCTCGGAAAGTGGAATTTTTTGATTTTGGAACTGCATTTTTAGAACAATTGACATTTGAGGAATGCATAAAAGATAATTTTGGTTAAAAATTTTTAGTTTTGAAAAAAATTCAAATTCGATCAATTCATAAGCTCTTCTCAAACTAAATTTCAAATCGATAAAATAACGGATTTTTGTAAAAAAATTTTATTTCTGTTTTAAAAGGTTGGGAACCCCCTGAAGTGAAATCACAATTTTTAAAAGTGGTTTGCACATATACAGCCTAAACCTGATTTAATGACATCTAAATCGATAGAATCGGTCCATTGGTCTGAGAGGAGTTGAAGTCACAAAAAAAACCTTAGCCTATTAATTATATAGATAAGCAGGATGATTAAAACAGATTCGTGGCTATAACTTTTAATTGGTTGTAGCTATAATGAAATTTTTTTCAAATATATTGTTTTTGAAGCTTATTGAAGATTTAAAAAATATAAGAACAACATTTAAAAAAAAAAAAATTTCGAGCAAAAAACCATAGGGGGTATGTTTTTTCGATGACACATAGTATTTAATAATTTTTCTGTCAAACAAAAACAAATTCGTCTTAAATAAACTACATACAATGAAAGAAAATCGAAAATGCAAATTTGAAATTTTTTTATTTTTACAACAAAAACAATTTTTAATACATTTTTTGAGGAAACATTCATTTTATTGGACTCTTTTTAAAGGCAATGATTAAAATATAAATAATAAAGTAACGGTAAAAACTTTGTTTTTATTTTAAAGTCAATTAATTGCAATTAAATACAAAAAAGAAATAAATGAAGTTTTTTAAAAAGTGGCAGAGATATTCGCTTCCAAATACAGAACTTTAAATTGCAGAGAGTTTTTTTCTCTGTCTTGGCGTTTGATAAAAATACACGTTAAACAACTAAAGAAAATATTAAGAAAATTCATTAAAAATACATTTGGCAAGATAATTACCGTAATTGCCAACACATTTCAAAGAAAATTAAACAAAAATTTAGAAAAACAAAAAAAATTTGAAAACTGTTAAAATTTGACAGACTTGTTTGCTCGGAAAGTGGAATTTTTTGATTTTGGAACTGCATTTTTAGAACAATTGACATTTGAGGAATGCATAAAAGATAATTTTGGTTAAAAATTTTTAGTTTTGAAAAAATTCAAATTCGATCAATTCATAAGCTCTTCTCTCTTCTCACGCTAAAATGGGGTGCAAAATTTGAAAAAGAACTTTTCAACACACAATTTTTGATTTTTTTAATAATAAGAACACTTTAATGACACTTTAATGTTTTATTTTTTGAATATAAAGAGGGTGCAAAAGTGAATGCAAATATTTTTACCTTCGTTTTTATTCAAACTTTAACTTTATATGACATTTTTTTCAATATAAACAAACGCTTTTACTAAAACCTAAGTCAATTCGGAATTTAATTTGTCATTGGTAAGGGGTGAAATTGCCAAACAAATTCAATTAAAATTTTCATGACAGTAAGATGGAGTACAAAAAGAAAAATGTTAAAACTTTCTTGTTATATTCCATAAAATTTTATAAAAAATCGTTTGTTTGCTTCTTATATTCAGGTTAAGAAGTTTTCAAACTTACTGGCCTAGTATACATTTCTATTAACATTATTTTCGCAAATCTGCATGATTTTCAGAGTATGATGAATGGAGGCGTCAGTTATTTTGTCAGCAATACATTTCTACATTTTCTAAAATGGTTTTCTGACTCCTTAACTTTACTAAAATAATTTTTATTATGATTAAATCAACCAACAAAAACTGTCAAAAATACAGTTTTTAACAGAAGGTGCACAGTTTCTTAAAAACTATTCTAATTATTTAAATTAAATTTTGTTCTCAGTCACCGAATGGGAAGCATGAAGAGATTTCTTATAATTGTCAGCTCTTTTTGTGCCATTCATGACTCTTGACCTTGTCCAGCCAGGGCAAGTTTGCTTTGGGAATTATGTACATAATGAGTATGAAACAAATTTCTGATAATAATTTGGTATCACTGTAATATAGTAATATTGTGATATTAATAGTCGAGGATAGGGCAGTCAAATCTTACAGATCTCAGTTTTGTCTATCAAAGTCGAAGCTGAGATGAATATAGAATACTTTACAGATGTTGATAAAATTTAGGAAAAAAGTTTATAAATGAATTTTAATTTTCACTTAACTTTTATATAGAAGACATGGATTGATTTCGAAAAAATATTTAAATTAATAGTTATTCAGGGTTGCTGTGGGAAAATTTGCCAACGTTTTGCTTACAGGTCCTGTTTTTTCTTCAATTATGCACAATTTTTCGTAAAATTTTCACAATTTTCTATAAAAAACTAGCTTAAGTTTTTATAACTTCATAAAGTCAGTTCTCCAATTTTTTAAAACTGATAGTAAATTTACTGATAGTAAATTGTTCTCGCATAACTTATAAGCCCGGTTGAAATATCCATGGATACCATGGTTTTGGTTTTTTTTCAAATCTTTTCTAAAATATATCATTTTTGTAGAGGTTAATTCAAAATATGTGGTCAGATTCATCGACAATTATTGTAAAATTAAATACGGAAAAGGTGAAAAATTTTATTCAAAACAGATCTTTGGGGATTAACTCACTGTTGCAAATTCAAATTTTGCATAAATAAAATATTTTGAAAAATTCCTTGATTGCGGAAAATCCTGCTTTAAAAAATTAAGATATATTTCAAATTTGAAATTAAATGAAATTTTTTAAGTTTTGTGTTAGTTACCAAATTATTATTATTTATAAATTTATTGACACTTTAACAAACAAATCATTACAGTAAACTTTTATTTAAAAAAAATTATATTAATTTTGTAGTACTTTTTAAACATTACTCTTTTGAGATTTACTGTAACCTTCTTAAGGGGTGCACAATTTAGTTTCCGCCCCGGGTGCCACCAACCCTAGCTATGCCACTGAGGCATTTATTCTGAAGGTTATAGGAAAATTGTGAGTTGGATCTCCAACGATTGCTATTTTTAACGAACGTAATCACGCCCGACATGGTTTTTTTATGTTATTTAAAATAATTCCAGTCAGGCGTCCCGTCTCCTTCAGTACATTCTATGCCACATAGCATGATGTCCAAAAACCATTTTTGTAAACAAAATTTTAAAAATTACGTTTGATTTTTCATTATGCAGTCTTAAATAGTAATAAAATGGGGAAAAAAATGATTTTTTTAAAAACCTAAAAGAAGTACCGAAAGGGTTAACATCATTTATTATAAATAATTTTGAAAATTTTCTTTTATACAAATTTTTATAAAAGCAAGTGTTTAAACGTACTACTAGTAACCGTAATAATTAAAAAAGTAATAGATTTTTAGTTTCATTAGTGCATTTTTACAGTAGATAATAAATGCCTAGACTTTTCTTCTAACATTATACAAAGCTAAAATTCTAAACTACACTCTAACTGCTTAACTCGAAAATAATTTTAGTTTTTACTTTAAGAAAAGAAAGTTTTTCAAAATTGCATTAGCATTGAGAGAAAACTGCGTTATCAAAATGGATTTATAATTATGAAACGCAGTGTATGCATTGTATTTTTTTGCATTGCACTGGAGTTTGAGCTGTCAACTAGCTACTATCAACAGCTTAGTTTTAAGTATAGCTCAATTCATTACGTTTTTATCTCGATCTCTCTTAAAATATCTGCAGTTAGCGTAGTTAATGAATTAAATAGCAGCGCATTCAAATGGATTCTTTTAGTTGTTTTGTGTCCACTTAGCTTAGCAAAAGTAAAGCAAGTGTTTTTATTTTTCTTAGCATAGTTTCATATCAGTATTCAGCACCTTATAAACAATATACTAGTGAGTGGTTTCACTTTTTCATCACGCCTAAACTCAGTTAACTAGTACGCCCCGGAAACTTTAAACTTAACATTGCAATTATCTCAAATAAATATTTTTTTAAAAGTGCTATAACAAATAAAAATAAATGAAAACAAAGAAATTGTGTCAATAACATACGCTGAATTATATACTTACATAAATATATCTGCATATACTATAGTAAAAAAAAAACTATTACTCGCGCAAAAAACAAGAAAAAAACAAAATCCGCAAAGACGCTGACTTTCAAAATTGTACTTAAATTTCAATATTGCATTAAAGATTGGCTGCCACCTTCAAGTGCCGATATAAGAATTCATTTTGTGCTGACTGTTAACTTTGGATAAGCTGTCATTAAATTAAGGTAAGTTTAAAGTTAGTCGCTAATGGGTGAATGCCGCGAAATTGGCAAGCTTTTATAAAATTCAATTTAAAATTAAGCTTTTTTAAAAAAAAAAATTCAAGTTTATGCCAAAAGTAAACAAATTTATTGCACTTCCAAAAATTTTCTTTCTCTGTGAAATACCACTTTGAAATTTTCGTGTGTCATTTTGAAATATCATTTAAGGAATAATATATTGGATTAAAATGAGGAATCTCTACGGGGCAGGCCACGCACTGAGCGATAAGCGACTGAGCGAGAGATTTTCAATTTTTCCCATATTAACAGAAATTCGCGCAGAAAATTAAAACATGTTCTATTGTCAAACGGCATCGCTCAGTCGCTCATAGCTCAGTGCGTGCCCAGCCCCTTATTCCTTAGCTCTGTTAATTCTTTTTTTTACTTCAAAGATTTTTCTTACACTGGGAAAAAGTATTTAATATGTTTATCACTTAGCCACAAGCGAAGGTTTGGTTAAATGTGAGAGTTTAGCGAACATTGCCGAATTGATATTTTCACTTCAATAAATTTTTGTGTTCGAATATCCATCCATTCTGTAAAATTAATATTTATTTTTAAATTTATTAAAAATTATTAACTTATATTTATTATTAACTAGCGGATGTAGCCCGGTGTTACTCGGGGTTGTGCCTCGAACACAGAAAAGGGACGATTTTTAAAACTGCTCTCATTTTAATATTTTTTAAACTATCAAATAAATTTTTAATTATTGTTTTTAGTGGTTTAGTGGTTTTTAGTGGGGGCAATCCCTCCTTGGAAAGTGTTTAAGGTACTATTACAGTGTGTAAAAAATGAAAAATAATTTTTGTTTTTTTTTTTAGAATCTGGTTCCTTAAGGCCTTAAAAATACATATACGAAATTTTAGAAAAAAATATCAAATAAAAAAAAAGGTATAACATACATTATATTAGTATGTTACGTATTTATTCATATACTAGCGGATGTAGCCCGGTGTTACTCGGGGTTGTGCCTCGAGCACAAAAAGAGGACGATTTTCAAAACTGCTCTAATTTTAACGTTCTTTAAATTATCGTTTTTTATATAATCGTTTTTTGGGGTTTTGCCCCCTCCTTCCGTCGGAAGTGTTTAGTCAAATTTACATAAAAGTGTACCTGACAGACGCGGTTAAAACAAAAAAATGACATTTTCAACGTCTCGATCTGACGTCTGGTTGATGAGGAAAATGGGCACCCACACTCAGAAAAAAAACACATACAATCTTTCTCCGGTGAAAAATTTCTCTAATTTTTGATAACAGCAATTTTCTCTTTTCAAATAAAATTTTCTTCAATTAGAATAAATTTTCACATTTTCAAAGAAATATTTCTTCACTTCTAGGAAATGGAAATATTTCAATGTCTCTTATAATGACAAATATATTTCTCGCACAAAAAAATTCTCATTTAAAGAGAAAAATATTTAGAAAATGAAAAATTTTTCCTGTGTTTTGATAAAAAATTCACTATGAGAAGTATTTTCTTCAATAAAACAAAGTTTTTCTTAAAAATAAAGAGTCTCTTTCTCTAAAATCGAATTATTTTTATATATTTCTCTTTTTCATAGAAGGTTTTTATTATTTTTACGATCGCATTTAGAGAAAAGCATTCTCTGGAGCATGGTCAATACCATTTTTCAGTAAATATGATGCCATTTATATCATATTCCGATAAACTTTTTTCTGAGTGCAGTTTGAAAAGTCATTTCGAGAAAAATTCGTTGAAAGTTTTTCTTTGCTTGCATTTAATATGCATTTTTATCTCAAAAAAATTCCAATATTAAAAAATCCTTTTGGCATCGATACGATTTTTGGATTGTCTTCGTTCAACTTCGGTTTTGGTCGCTACTGTTCGGTTGATTTTTGTTCATCTTCATATAGCTTCTGATCGTTTTCGTTAAACTTCTTTTTAACCAACTTCAAAAAGGAGAAGGTTCTCAAGTTGGTTGGTTTTTTTTTTTTTTATTCGTTAGTCTTTAGTTCTTGACTTCGTTTGCCTTCGGCTCATTCCTTGATTTTTGTCGAAAGAACTTTTAAGAGCATGGGATCTATTTCATTAACAGATACAAATGCTTACCAAGTTTCATCAAAATTGGTTCATCCGTTTTGACGTGAATGAGTCAGACATAGTTGATTAAATAAAGCGCCCTCGCACGGAAGTTTTCTGAAATTTAAAAAGCCTCAATTCTGTTGCAGGGTTAGGTTATTTCACGTACCAAATTTTACTAAAATCGGTAAAGTCATTTAAGAGTTATCGAGTCTCAAGAATGCACTACAGCGCCCTCTTACGGAAGTCTTTGGAAATTTTGTATAGCATATGTAATCTTGGGCGCAGTCGAACCATCATACCAAATTCCACTGAAAACAATCCAGGTGTTTAGGAGTTATTATGGAGTGCCACGCCCACATACTTCCGCCCACTTTTTTACATATGTTTCATTTTGGGTGCAGTTAAACCTTGATACCAAATTTCATTGAAATCGGTACAGGCGTTATTGAGTCTTAAAAATGCACTACTTAAAGTGCCCTCTTGCGGAAATTTTGGAATTTTTATATTTTATGTTTTATCTTGGGTGGAGTTGAACGTTTCTACCAAATTTCATTGAAATCGGTCCAGGCATTTAGGATTTAGGAGTTATTAAATACACTACTTAAAGTGCCCTCTTGCGGATGCCTTTAGAACTTTTTATAGCCTATGTTTTATCTTGGGCGCAGTTGAACCTTCATACCAAATTTCATTGAAATCGGTCCAGGCGTTTAGAAGTTATTATGGAGTGCCATGACTTGAGCTCACTTTTTTACACCCTCTTTGATCTTTCCCTCCATTAAACGTACTCGGTGTCCAAATTTCAGCTCAATCTCAATTGAACGGTTTTGGAGCGCATCAGGGCCGAACAAACAAACAAATATTAATTTTTATATATAAGATTATTATTAAATAAGTTCACAGTATCATAATTTTTCACAAATTATTAATTTTCAATTAAAAAATTTACTTTTTTATCAAAAATGAGAAAAATAAATTAAGTAAATTAACTTTTCAATTTTATCATGGAGGAGATCCTACGAAAGGCCGGTAGGTATACATTGCAATGGAACCATATTCTACAAAGGTGTCCAGCTCCTTGCGTATGTTGATGACAGTGTTGCCGCTCGAGAATTTTAAAAAAGGAAGTAAAATAGGCTACAAGAAGGAAGTACTTTCAGAGATTTCGAAGTGTTAAAATGAATTAAGGTGGGACATAACATTCGCGGCAGAGAAAACAGACCTTTTTTTAAAAATTTATAGCTCAGTCAAAAACAAACATTTTTCCAAAAATTTTTTTATTATTGTAGAGAATTGAACAAATTACAAAAAAAATTAAAAAAAAAATATATTTTTTACTCCAACATGGTTTTAAAGAGCTCCAAACTGGGGCAGAGAAAAAAACGGGGCGCTGGGAGTCGCAAAAATTGTCCGATCTGGACTTTTTTAAATCTTAACAAAATTATCAACAAAGTTATCACAGGAGCTTTTTTAAAAAATTTTTTCAATTTTGGGTGATGTTCCAAATTTGAAAGAGTGTTTTTTCGAAAAATATATTGACTTGAAAAATTCACAAAAAATCGAAAAAAAATTTAAAAAAAGCTTGTGTCGTCCGATAGCGAATCAAGTTTAAAAAACCCGCTAGTGCCGCAACCAGTACCAAAAAATGGTTTCGAGATAAACGCGTTCAAAGTTTGTGAACAAAGAAAAAAGCGAAAATTAAAAATACGCTCTCACTAATCCGGCTGTAACTTTTGAACCCGTAGGAATTTTCCATCAAATTCTTATAATCTTAAGAATATTTACTAAAATACAAAATTATTAAAAAAAGTCCATTTAAAAAAACGGCCAATGTCATGTCCCCCCTTAATTCTGTTTTTAACATGAATGTTTATTAAACATATTTAGGTACATTTCAAAATGAATAACGAAAAAAAAAAAATAAAATATTATCTTAAAAAATCAATAAACAAAGTTCAATAAGAAAATACTGAAATACATTTCAACCATGCATACTTACTTCTCCATTGCTCTCTGAAGCTTTTTGTGTAGACATGTGGTCAATGAAAGTCGTATCACCATCCTCGGTGATATCCTGCACCATCCTCCTTCGAAATAATGACATGGTCCACATTCGTATTTTTTCCGTCATTTTCTATATCTTTTAAAAAATACCTTAAAATAGATGCAAACCTTTTTATGCCACCCTACTTCCACATTCTGAAAATATTAATTTTTAAAATTTTTTAATATAAAACAAGTAAAGAAAGTCTAAAGTCGGTCTAGGCCGACTATGAAATACCCTAAACCCACTTTTAAAAAAAAAAAAAAAAAAATAATTGTAAATGGGCGTGTCCGTGGGCGGATGAAGTCCATTTTTCCAAACCATCTTTGTCTTGTCATAAAAAACATACGTGCCAAATTTTAGCTCTGTAGGTTAAGCACATGCTTATTTATTGCGTTTTCAATTTTTGGGTTGTATGGGAGGTAAGCGTGTCCGTGATCGGATTTATTGCGTTTTAAATTTTTGGGTTGTATGGGAGGTGGGCGTGTCCGTGAGCGGATGACGTCCATTTTTCAAAGACATCTTTGTGTTGGTATAAAACACATACATACCAAATTTTGTTGTTGTAGGCTTATTATGAGCTGAGTTATGCAGTTTTAAATTTTTGCGTTGTATGGGAGGTAGGCGTGTCCGTGGGCGGATACCAAAAATATTCAATAGTGCAGATCCTTGGGTACATGTGACCATGTGTACCAAGTTTCATCCAATTATCTCAACTCCTTCTTCTTATCCTGTGTATACGGACAACACACAGACGGACGGACGGACGGACATAGATAGCTCGACTCACGTGGTGACGCTGATCAAGAATGTATATACTTTTCTATACCGGACTCGCTTCGTTCTATGCGTTACAAACGTTTGCACAAAGTTAATATACCCTGACCTTTCAGGTTTAGGGTATAAATACATAGTGTTACCACTATAGTTAAAATTATCAAATCCAAACAAAGCTCTGTTAGAGACGGTAAAAGTTATGCATTCGTTTACACCAACAGTTATGCCATGTTATTGACTTTTTGATGTGAAATGCAGTAAAAAATTATTTATTAGAGATTACTTAATAACTAAAAAAGCTTTAATCACTCAAAATCGAAGTGTTTTTACAAAAGAGGAAGTGTGGAAGTGTTTGACATAAAAGTGAAGTAAAAAACTTCGATCGAAGTGAAAACGGCAACGCTGGTTGATGATATCGATGTTATCAGACGAACCACGAGAGATGTATCTGCTGCTTTCGCCGCTATGGAAAAGGAATCAGCCAAAAAGGGTTTGATGTTGAACGAGGGCAAAACAAAGGGTTGTATGCATAAAACTTAGATCTTACCTTTTTATCAAGTTTTTTATCAATTTCTCGGTATGGTATGAATAAAAAAAGTTGACTTATAAGCTTAATTTCAAGTGATGAGATTGATCTCTTTAGCAACGAGAAGTTTATGTTATTAATGAAAAAAAAAATGTCTAGTGAACATATATCTTAAAAGAAATAGCAATGGTATGATTTACCAAAATTGTCGTTCCTGTAACTAACTAAGAATAGCAGTGGTAAATATGGGCGTAACCTACGCGACAAAAAGCCGAAGTTTATTTTACAATCAAGTTTAGATGGTAAAAATTCGGCGAATTTTCCCAAATAACTTGTTTTTAATGGCTTTACTGATGAACTTTGCCTATTTAAAAATGTTTAGAGTTTCCAAAAAATCTTTGCCATAACTCACTCGACAAAATTTCCGTTAAGAAAATGTTAAGAAGACCAACTAAGGCTTTAAATAATAGTTTTATATTATTAAATATTAAAATATGTATTCTATTACAACAAATAAATTCTGATTTCAAAGAGTTAAAAAAAAAAAATGAAAAAAGCATAAAATTAAAGGTGAAACCTCGACACTTTACATGTATAAATCTTCGATGAATACGTTTTAGCGACTTTAATACAAGTTTTATCAACAAATGAAAAAAAATTGAGCTTTTTATACCCACAATATTTCGAGTATTCGACCATTATACAACAGTATTTTAAAAGATTAAAAAATTACATTAAAGTTTTTAGCTGTGGTTGACATTTTCGTGGAAATGCCCATATACAAAATTATAATTGATAATTTTTTTTCAAATTTTAGGTGCACAAATAATTTGAATTCACTGCATAAACAGAACTGCATAAACATAAACAGAAAAAATTTAAGTGTAGAAAATTTGACCATTCATGGCAAAAAATATGTTACAATACATTTTTCAACCTATAAAGATGAAAGTCTGGACTTAAATAATTGAAGAAGTTACTTTTAAAGATGCTTAATTCGTCCCTTAGGTTTAAATACTTTTTGAACTCAACAATGACGAAAAACTTTGCCAAAATAGTTGAAAAAGTTTACTAAAAAAGTTGAAAAGTTCGTTCCCTAAAGTTCTAAAAAGTTTTCAACTTATTTAAGTTGAAAACTTGACATAAATAGTTGAAAAATTAGTCTAAAAAAAATTGAAAAACTCGACTCGAAATAGATGAAAAATGTAACAAAGGTTGAAAAAAATTGTCTATTAGGTTTTGATTTTATATATATTGATTTCAACCAATGAAAGGTTAAAGTTTGAACTTTATAGTTGAAAATATAATTGTATGTAGGAAAAATTTTTGTTTCAACCAAAAAAATTTCACTGAGGCTGAAAATTTCGACTTTTTTAATTGTTAACCGTATATAATAAAACTTATCATACTTTTAATTTACTTTTTAATACATATAAGTCTCATAGGTCCTTATCACTTATGATCGATTGATATATATTTTTTAAATATGTTTGGCGCCCCTATCTGTATGCGGCTCGAGCCCGAGCCTTACTGGCTCGGCTTTAAGGCCGGCCCTGTGAACTCGTCAGTAACAACTGTGCAGAGTTTTTTTACATAAAGTTTGTTAAAATCGTCCCGTTTCGAATCTTTGATTATACTTAAGAAAAACACAACGAAGTTGGTCAAGTTACCGGTCACATTAGAAGTAATTTCTTGCAACGACTTTTAAATAATCACCTTTTTGCAGGCATTATTTTAAAATTAATAAAGGGTTGATTTTTATAAATATTTAACTGCATTTTGCGAAATTTCCAGATGTTTTGTGGAATAAAATGGGATAAAATGTAACTTGAACAGACGCTGGTGAACTTTTTTAAATCACATCACCTGAGTTCACTACCTTTTTTCAATGTCAAATGGAAATTGCCAATTCCTCTATGCAGCAAACCTGCTACAGAAACAGGAACTTTCTCTCTTCGCTGAAACACTCTTCGCGTTGATTTTCGAGACATGCGCCCTGACTGCATCAACTTGTTTCACAACATTTCCTTTTATTTTTGTTGCCTCATCATGGCTGTTGCACTTCCGCCACAGTGTAATGTTTAGTATATGTCGCAACATTTTTGCATATGTTTTATTCTGTCCGCCCTAATTTGACGGTTGTTATACTTACCCGCTGCTCAGAGGTCATACGTTCTCGTAGTTATAAAAAAAACATATTTTTGTAGCTTAATAATAAAAAAAAATAAAAATAACGACATTGACCTAATTTTTGTTGGCGGTGCAAAATTGTAGTAACTGTTTGCAAAACTTATTGTTGCTGTACAGCTGCAGCAAAGCAGGCAAGGCATGAAAGTCAAGGTGCCTTATATTTTGTGTTAATTGCATCTCCACAGACAACAAAAAAACATTTTAAATTTACGTATTTTACACATGAAAGCAACAAAAAAAAAAAAATCACAACACATAACCTCAAAAATATTTATTTCACCATCGTTCATGCAATACGAGAACTTAAACAATAAATAATTAATTGTCAACACAATTATTAAGTTGTTGCTGTAATATATAAACATTTTCTGGGAAAATTTTTAAAATAATATTTAGTGCAAGTCATAATAAATGATGACGCTGATTAGTGCTGCAGGCGGCATTGAATGCCTTCACCATAATGGTGAATTTACAGGTAAGCAAATTGTTGTTGTTGTGCTTGTTTTACTTTTAAACATTTCTTTTAATATTTCTTTGTATGCTTGTTAACGGTTAAGATTTCTAAAATCTATAAAATGTTAAGAGTTCAAAGCTGTGGCGGCTAGCTGAAGTTACCAACAATATAATGTTGTTTCAGAAATGCATTGCACAAAAAAAAAACATACAAAAAATATGTCATGAAATTTCAGGGTTTATCGAAAATCTCCAGAGGCACATCATCACACAAATCTCCTTCCCACCTAGATCGAATGATTTCTCAACATACGCTGAATGTTTACTTTTGTAAACTTGTTCATACTTCAAGTTCACGAATGTATGTATGTGAATAAAAATATTATTTAACGCTCTGTTATTTTGTCAATTTTATTAAGTTGAACTGATGTTTTGTTTGCCCTTCACAATTTAATGCGTTCATTGCACTTAAGTGAAATACAAGGATGTAAAATCTGACAAAACTAAATATTGAAGTTTATAAGTTTTACAACTGAATGAATATTACAACTGTAGTGTAGAATCTTCCATGCATGTTTATAATTGAATTGATTTATTTAATCTGCGTGTGCGCCAACAACAGGAAAAACTAAGTGTAAATATGCTAATAATATTAAGTAAATTGCTAAAAGCTATTTTTATATTACAGTTAGAGCAACGTTATTCTTACATAAGACGAAAAGCCAACACGTGCCGATTTAATATCACAAGTCAGGATGGCCGAGCGGTCTAAGGCGCCAGACTCAAGAGCAATTCTTGCCACTAACACAGTGGTTGTATGAGCGTTCTGGTCCTCTCTGAGGGCGTGGGTTCAAATCCCACTTCTGACAAACTATTTTTTATTATTATTTTTTTTTTATACAAAACCATAGTTGTTTTGTTTTCTCAATAGTGTGGTTTTTACAATAACTTGACTTGACTTTTGTCATCAACTTCTGGTTAACCTTATAATAAAAACCACATTTAAATTGGCATTAAAGTTCATTGGCATAATATACGCTCAACTGTCTCAATTCAAGTACACTGATGTACTCTGAAATCCCTTAATCAAAGTGTTAAGGTTATGTTGACAGATTTTATAAAAAAATTACATTAATTTTTATAGTTCCAACACAATGAAATGAAGCATGCTTATATTTTTGTGGCACGAAATTAAAAAGGTGCTTAAACTAAAACTGAACAAGCTGCTATTGTCTTAAAGTAAATGTATTTTAATTAAGTTAATAAAAAGTATTTTATTATTATATAAAAATAAAATACATACTACACAATAAAACAAAAGTGCCTTCTTTTAATTTCTTTGTATTTATGAACCTATTTGGGTAGCAAAGTACGTTGTCGGTACTTGGAAATAATCCATTTTGAAATCATTCGCCGGGCTCTTTAGACCGGCTTTCTTTTATTAATGAGTTGAAAAAGTATCTTCCAAAAATTATAGTTTTTTAACGAAGGTAAAAACCAACACTTTTTTATTGAAATGTAGCATTATTTTTATTATTCTTTTTATTTGGCTTAATATAATTTATAATTTTTAAAATTTTATTAAAACTATACAATTTTGGAAACATAGTTTTTATATGTGATTTTCTTAAAGTTTCTAATGCTTTATGAACATTTAAACATCAATATATAGCCTAAATTGCCTTAAAAACAAAAGTAATAAATCTTGTCGCTTGTGCCGATGGAGCCCGTGTCCTCCTCTATTATGCAAGTCGTTTGCACTATCGCTCGACCATATCAGTTGTTTCAATTAGTAAGCGTTACAAAGCCACAAAAAGTATAAAAAAAGATGAATATGCATTTAAAAATAAACTTTAGTCTATGAATCATTTCCTTACTACTGATAAGAAACATTTAATTTTTAATATAAAAATTAATAATTGTAAAAAAATTTGTTAAAATTTTGCATTTTGTGATAATTAATTTTTTGGTACAATGCCATGAAATTGAAAACTTAATTATATTAAAAAAACCAAAAATATCATACCGTATTTAATGCTTGAGCCAACTCTTGCTTGTGGTTGTGTGGAATTTTGTCTTAAGCCTTTAAAACGATATTTCATTTAGTTTAAAGAGTCTTTCTACTCCGATATTATAAACATGTTTTTGAATATTACATTTTACCTAACATTGACATTTTATTTCAGTATATTTCCTTACTTACTTACCAAGATGGCGCTTACAAACGTTGGTCTGTTTTGGCCTTTTTAAAAACTAGCTCAGTTAGAAACACCAAGCATCGTCTGATTATCCAATGCCTAATCTTTTCAACGGAGATGCGGTCTTCCTCGGCTGCGCTAACAGCAGCTGGGTACCGAATCAAATAATTTTATTCGCTGGAGCATTGTCGTTCATTCTCTCGACATATCCTAGCCAGCGAAGCCGCTCAATTTTAATACGCTTGACTATATCGATGTCGGCATACAGCTCGTGATTCCATCGTATTCGGTACTCGCAATAGACTCAGATTGGACCTTAGATCTTACGAAAGATTTTTTTCTCGAAGTACTTTCATCAGAGCTGCTCAACGTCCAGGTTTGCAATGCGTATAGTAGGACGGGCATGATTATTGACTTATAAAGTGTTAGTTTTGTTTGTCGAGAGAGAGCTCTGCTTCTCAATTGCTTACTGAGCCCAAAGTAACACCTATTGGCAAGAGTTATCCTTCGTTTAATCTCAATACTGATATAATTGGAGGAGTTAATGCTGGATCCCAGGTAAGAAAAGTCCTTCAGTAACTCAAAGGATGTGTTGTCAACCACGTCACTGGGTTTCCAAGACGCTGGGACTGTTTGTTTGTTGACACGAGATACTTCGTTTTATCTTAGTTCACTGCAAAACCCATTCGACTCGGCTCTTTATCTCGCCTGGAGAATGCTGCACGGACTTCAGGTGTATTATGGCCAATGATGTCAATATCATCAGCTTGGAAACCTCGCTTGGTATCGAACGGAGGGGAGTGATCCTTCCCGATTGCTCAGTGGTGTTGCTGGTGTTGCTCAGTATCATCCTTCATAGACGTATTAACTTTTCAGGAATACCAAATTCAGACATGGTGGAATATATATAGAGTGACTCCTTATCGGACTGTCGAAGGCGGCTTTGAAATCCACAAAAAGATGGTGTGTGTCGATTTGTTTCTGAAAGGTCTTCTCCAAAATTTGTCGTAGCGTAAAGATCTGGTCGGTGGTGGACTTTCCAGGTCTGCAGCCACACTGATAAGGTCTAATCAGTTGGTTGATGATGCTTTAGTCTTTCACATAAAACGCTCGACAGGACCTTGTATGCGATATTAAGAAGGTTTATCGTACGGTAGTTGGCGCAAATGGTGGGATCGCCTTTCTTGTGGATTGGGCAGAGCACACTGTGGTTCCAATAAGCTGGAATGCATTCTTCCGAACATATTCTCAGCTGGTAAGCCATCGGCTCCTGCGGCTTTGTTGTTTTTAAGCCGAGCTATAGCTGTTAAGACCTCGTCGTTATAGTCGGGCAGCGGAACTTCAACGCAGTCATCCAAAATTGGGGTTTCCGGGCTATCATCTCCATCTACGGTCTTAAAACCATCGGCATCTTATCTTTTCGAAAAATTTTCGAGTCTGTCGCCATGCATCTCAATTTTTTGGCACTAACGCAATTCTGCCTCTCGTTTTTTCGCGTGAACAGGCGTCTCTCTTCTCTCCTTTTTTTCGGTATCACCAAGGTATATTTCCTAGTATAATAAATAATGTAGCTGCAGCTCTGAGAACCGAAAGTCAGATGTGAATGCCAATCAGGAAAATGCCATTTAAAATAAAAGAAGTTAGCGAGATATTTGCAACGATAAGAGAGATCTTTTGATTGAATAATCAAAGAAAAAGTTTATAAATATTATCTCTCAAAGAGATACAAGATCTCCTAATCATACAGAATCTTTCTTCCGAAAATTAGACTTACTTTTGATCAGTTAAAAAATGTTTGTTTAGTATCACCCTGTTAAAATGATAAAAGTTTTAGAAAACTTTGTTAAATAAGTGAGTGTATCGTGCTTGCAAGAAAAACAAAGAATCTACCTTTATTACTGACGAAGCACAAAGGGTTAAAGAGTTTGACAAACTTAGATTATTTACAAACATAAAAATAATAAAATAAAATTGCACTAAGAAACTAAATCTTAAAAAATTTCATAGGATAAATTTCAAGAGTTGCTGTTTTTTATTTGACTCATTTCATTAAACTCTTGCAATCATCATATACGAGTAACCCATGAGGAATATGTAATCTACATAATCCACATACAAAACTATACTTTTGTGAAAATTATTAGCTGTGTGTTTCTCTTGTCCTCAATAATCAGCACATTACATCAGTACAAAGCCCACAGGGGGAAAATTCTGTAGTCTAAAATGAAAATATTTTCTACTTTATATTAACATTTCTTAAATATTGTTAGTAGATATGACGTTAAATGTTGAGAAATAAAGAGTTTATTAAGCTATGTTAGTTTTTAGTTAAACAATCTTATTGATAACTGTAACTTAGCGTGTTATAAAAAAAATTAACAACTTAAGCTTTTGGTTGATAATTCAATCGTAATGGAAAAAGAAAATCTCTTTATTCGGATGATAGGGCGACCATGACAAAATCATGGCAATGTATAGGGAATGTCAATTGTCATACTTTTATCATTATATCGAAAAAGTGACTGAATTCAAGTTTTCTTTAGCCTTGTTTAAAAAGAAAGGTTTATTCACACTTTGAACTGGACTTAATTGTCCGATTCATAATATAATAAGGCAGCTGCAGGGCTGAAAATCCTCTGCATCTTACAGACAAAACTGTCAAAATTAATACAAATCAAAACATGGTTTAATAAACTAGATAGCTGCAGAGCTGAAAATCCTCTACATCTCATTGTCGAAACTATCAAAATCAATACAAATCATTCAACAATTCGTTTTTTGTTGTTTTCATTCAGTGTTTTTTTTCATGTCAATTCTGACTTATGACTCTCAGCCCTGCAACTACCTTGTTTATTCTTTACCTATGGTCAATGAAAAATTTTCTATATCGAACAAAGGTCACTTCATCGACTGATTAAGGCTATAATTGCATTTACAACTATTATACAGAAATATAAATTATAATCCTCTCATGATAGTTAAACTGATAATTATCTATGCCTCATATAAAAAAGAAAATTGTAGCGAAATGTTCAAAACGTTATCGATCCAACATACAATTGTTATAAACATATTATTAACAAATAACGCATGTAGCTTGCAATAACCAAAACTAATTCAACCTGAGTTCTTAATCCCAAAACTAATCTTACAGTCTTGTTTTGGTGATTGATAATTGTAAATTTATTGTCTGGGCATTATATTATACATACGTTTATTTTTGTCACGGAGTTGAAAATTTTTTTTTAAAGATTAAATTTTAAATTGATATTATAGGGTACCTAGAGCGAAGATGACATCTGACACCAAAGAACACGGTGTAGTATTCTTTCTGACCTATCCAACGATATGCTGCACTCCATACCATCGGACTAAAAATGTTTTAAATAAAATACCATTTTGGCTGTTTTTCGGGACATCCAAAAAAAAATTTTACTGTGCTGTAACACTTTCGATGTAAGCTTCATTTTAGGAGGCGTTTCTTAAAATAATTTGTTTTACCATTTAACCCTTCGTCAGGCACATATTTTGAGCCCTTAGTTCTGGTACATGGTGTCTGGCCAGACCCCTATACATTTACATGCATTTGTATGGAAATAAGGGTTGTTTGCCGTTAAATTTTTTACTAAGAGGTAAATATTTGTTATATTTTGTGTTTCTATTTCTTTTTACTATGTTATTAGCTACCTGAGGAAGAAAAAATATACCTGAAAAAATCTCTGGAATAAAAAAGGGCAACAATTTTTTTTTCTATATATATTTCTCTTTATTATGGGTAAAGTAATAAATGCATTTAAACATGTTTATGACAAAATAGAAAATTATTATGAAGAATACATTGAAATATTTTATTCAGAATTTTGCGGAAGGCAATAAAAACATAAATAAACTACTTTTGAATGTTACTGACAAACAGGATTGTTGCATTTGCAGTAAAAAAAAGCGTGTCTTACGGCGTATTTTGTCACCTTGCCAATTCTGCAATCTTTTTTGGCAGCTAATGTGTCTGGACCACTGCGTGAAGCCACATTAGGGTTTGGTATATTGAGAGGTCTCCCAAAGTACGCTTCAAATGCTATACGAGTTGTTGGTTGAGCCACAATGTGCGGATTATTGATGCGATTTTCAACGTTGGCTAGTACCAATTGCTTTGCAAGTTTATATAAAAATATGCGTCTTCTTTCTTTTCTTGTATTTTCATCATTTAGCTTACATATAATGTAACTCGCCAATGCCATCACATCAATCATGTTGCAGAAAAACGCGTATGTCCAGCGTCTGGTTGACAGTTTTGCTGTGAAATGAGTTAGTATTTGATCCATCGTATCGACTCCGGCTTTAGTTGAATTGTAAAATAAAATTGCAAAACATATTTCGTGTAATGCACGGTTGAAATTAAATTGACTGTCTTATTTTTTTTGGGCACGTAGCTGCAAAGTGCAACAAGATTTTCATGAAAACCAAACACACTTGAAAGAATTGGTCGTCTGGTGCTCTCAATGAGGTGAAAAAATTATCAGAATTAATTGTTCTGCCGCTGTTTGCGTAACGATTTGCCAAATACATTAGAACGTTTTCACCTTGATTTATCTCCCGATCGTCTCCTTCCTTTCCAGTGTATAGTTTTTCTTTCACTTTCAATGGAAATTTCGTCTAAGCATCGCATGCCCTTTGATACCATACCTTACAGGTTTTGATGGGATATATTGGGTGAACTTTGTGCCCCCACGGTACGGAAATAACTGCTCATCGATGGTGATATTTTCATAAGGATCATAATAATTTTGCAGATTTTCATTGAGAAAATTCCCAAAGTCCCGAATAGGAGCTGCTTTATCTGTTTGCTGTCGAAATGCCAGCGTACGACTATTATCGAAACGAATATATTTGGACAGAGTAATGAATCGTTTGTGCGACATAGCCGCACGAAATATGGCCAGAGAATCAAAACGCCACAATATACTGGAGTCTTGCATATAATTATGGCTGAGACCAGACGCCAACAAAATCCCAATAAATGCATCTAGCTCAGAGCTTGTCAAATCAATCCATTTTCTATGGGTAGACTCTGGATGTTCTTCATTCTATTTTATAATTGATTCTCGCCGAACGTAACGTTCACTTATGATGACGAACGTAATATTGGTTGAAAAAAATAGCTTGAATACCTTAACTGGATTGGTGAGCCTTGTTTTTGTTCCAGATTGAAAATGCATGATATTATGCTGGCGCAAACGAGATGCAGGGCGTTCAGTTTTGTTCCATTTAGTACCGTATTTGCCATACCGTATTTGCCATTTCCACTTTCTTTTTCTTCAATCACTTTCTATGTCTGATGCATCATCTTCTGGCACAGAATCAGCAGTGTCGTCACCATCGTTTTCAAAAAAAATCATAATTTTCATCAGCTTCTACCTGACTTTAAAGATCAAGCACTAATGCCTCTAACAATTGGGGTTGCAAATTCGCGCTACGCAAGCGTGTATTATAAATAAATTCCAGTTCATCAGCCATAATATACTAAAAACGCAACTAATCTACCTGAGTAAAATTATTCACAAGCTCAAAATTACCGCACAAAAACTAGATTACTTCTTCACTGTTCAATGTTCAATGAATATCTAACTCACAAACAAAAGCAGAAGAAAGAAAGAAGCATTAAAGAATAAAGTAAATACAAATTTTCAACTCGTGGCATGCGCTTTGCCTATGCGTTCATACAAAAGGCATAGAGGTCTGGCCAGGCACCATGTACCAAAAGTAAGGTGTAGATTGTTTATTTGGCTTTTTCGTCCTGTTCCAAGGACTTTTTTCAATTATTAATTTATACATCGAAAGCCAACAATATTTTGGGAGATTACCTGAAATTACAGTCATGTACCTAAAATAGAAATATGCTAAATTGAAGCATGAAAATGAAATATGTCTGGCCAGAACCATGTGCCAGTTCGAGGGTTAATGCGACCGACTCTAATGTGTCGGTGAATTATTTTAAAAGATTTTTCATATCTAAATCATAAAACAGTGTTGCGTACAATGCATTTTTATGATTTTAAAAATTAACTTTGTTGTTAAGGAAAAAATGTAAGTTTTTAATTTTTTGGCATTTGGCCGGATTTTAATTTATTTTAACCCACCGTTCATCGTTTGAGCTCTGATTGATAAATTTATTCACCCTAACTAACAATAACATAAACAGGTGTACCCAGCAAATAAAAACCGGCTAATATGATAAACTTTACTCAAACAGCATCATTCTCTCACAATAGAGCAGAGAAACGTTATGGAAGAAGGCGATCTTTAACTCGACTTTAATAATAAAATTCTCTCTCACGCTTACATGTAAAAAGCAACAAAGTTTTCTCAATGTACAAAATGCATTCTAAAAACATATGACTGCAAAATCCCATAAATCATAAAAAACTCAATATTCGAAATAAATAAAGTGAGTGTAACGAGTAAAACTTAAGACAACAATAGAGAACGTACCTGTGCACTATGGGAAATTTGGCCCTATTTTAAGGCCAAAAGTAAATTTTTCAAGTTGCTTCAAATTTTTTTTTAGTCTTACAGGGAATACTTCAAAGCGTACTCTGTTTTCTGTCTGTAAAGCGTCTGTACACTCTGTTTTCAGATAAAGTGTTTCGCCGCTGAAATGCCAACTCCCCAACAAATTGTTTCGAAATGAGCTAAAAATATATTTTTTATCTAGTTTTTGTATCGTGTTCAAATGGGTTTGCCTCAAAACCTAACAACGATTTTTAGAAAACTAACAAATGGAAAAAATGGTAATGGTAAGTTAAATATTTATCAATTAAAAATTCTAATAAATTGAATGTTACTCTTAGAAAGTGAATAGGTGAAAGTGACCTACCTTGAAAGAAATTGTATGAATTTAAAACAAAATTTTAGTTAGAGTTAAAAAAAGAGAGTTAAAGAAAAACTCATGAATAATCGATAGAGCAATAATTTAAGTTTGATTGCCACTTCATCTTATATTGCAATTTTGTGCGATATTAAAAAATACATTTCTTAAGTAAATACTGTTTACCAAATCAGGAGTTGTGTCAATTATAGCGAAACAAAAAAAAAAAGCTGTGCTTGACTGTAATAAGATGTAAAAAATCTAGGTGGATACATTTCAAACTGAAAATGCTGGCTCAAAGGTAAAGTTTTCGTAAAAATATTTGATCTGCAGTCTACGCAAAACACGTCCAAAGTTGGATGCCCTAAGTTGCTCTTTTGCGAGAAATCGTACAGAGAAAAAAGACGAGATGCATAGAAATTATCCAAGGAAAATAACACTGCGTTACAAATTTAAAAAAAAATTAAGTACCAGCTTAAATTTTGTCTGTATACTTATTCCTACAAAAAAAAAAAAAAAAAAAAAAAAAAAAACAAATTGGCCATTTCAGCCCTTGAAAGGACTTTGACCGAGCTGAAAGTCGAAAACTCGCCTACCTCCCACCTAATTGAAAGTAGTTTAAGGTAGAACAACGTCTGCCAGGCCCAGTAGTACCAAATAAATTTTAATTCAATTGCAAATTGTTTCCAAAAATAATAATAAATATATTTCATCAAAAACTCGAAACAACTTGTATTGAACTCTATATCCTACATGTAGGAAGAGTAGTTACAAGTCAATTGTTGAACAAACTAAGTTCTTGCTTCAACTTTTCGAATTTTTGGCCACAAAATAGGGTACATTTTCCCATAGTGCACTGATGCTAATGTAAAAACATAACAACTCAAATTAGGTGTAATATTCGAAATTAATAAAATGAGCTAAAATAAGCTAAATAAACTCAAGAAAACAACGAGTTTGTACTAAACTCGTTTTCGAACATGCAACTGAGTGCAAGTTTTATTCATTCATTCTTTAATTGAATTTAAGCTCAGTTTGGGTTTTTTTTTTTTGCTCTGAAGACTGGCTTTTTTTTGGTTAAATAATTTACTTTGTTTTTTTATCTTTCTCATGAAGTTGCTGTTGTCGTTGTCAGATAAAATGCTTGTCTCGCGGAAATGGCAAAATCAGTTGTTTCTTGGCGTTGGTCACGTTAGTACGCGTTCCAAAGTATAACCGTTTTAAGTGTGTTTTAGGCATAACGCGGTTAAATTAAATATTATTTGTGTTTTTCAACATTTTAAAGTTTGTGCAAGCGGTGCGGCAAATCTAAAAACAACAATATTCCCAACAAATAATTTATTGTATAAACTGGTCTTAAATAATATAAATAACAGAGGCTGTACAGACTACAATTTACATACATTGTGGTTAATCATCAAAAATAAACCACCATGTTAATTAATATTCATAATCAGGAGAATTGTGTGTTAATTTTGATGGGTTTCTGAAATGAATTTTTTGTATAATTAAATTCTCGTTTTGACGTTTAAAGTTGTTGTCATTGTTGTAACTTGACTATTAAGTAATATTCCTTTGCCATAAACCAGTTTTTTTTTTTTTTGATAAACTCAAACAAATGAAGTTCACAGATGTTCAAAAGTGTGAAAAATTCAACAAGCATTTCGATTTTCTGTGTGGCTTGATATGGTAGGGCATTTAGGGGGCTCTACATCCTCGTTGTTACAAAGTTTTATCCTATACAAATATGGCTTTAAAATTTCACCAACAAAAATATTCCTTGAGATGGGCTTAAGTGAATTTGTTATACAAACGAAAAATTAGAGATTTTTAACTGTTTTTAACAGTGAATTGAAACAGTTTTATGCATTTATTTACATACTGATAAAAAACAGTTATCATTAGAAATCAAACAGAAAAATATCGATACAAAGCAAAGTTGATCTGTATTTTTATGCAATAAAATAAATTAAATATTGAACAATTTTTTGTTTAAAATTTTGACTATAGAATTCAAATATTTTGTGATTTTTAACGCATACAAACTGTAACGTTTCTTGGGTATTTTTAATAAATTTGCAACAGCAATTGAAACTACCAAAAGTTCAAAACTAACAAATCCAACAGCTTCTCAAAAAGCTTAGTATCGAGAAATTTAGTTACAATGGTAACTAACATAACTTAATAATTCATAATTGAGCAATCTTAAGAAGCTGGGTCAAAGTCCTTTCAAGGGCTTAAATGATGGCCATTAAGTTTTTGGTTTTTATAATTAACTAATCTGGTTTATAAATCAAAAGCTAGTTTTAAAAAATAAGTCTAACTTAAACCAATTCCCACGCCTTCGGGTTTTTCATTGCTAACGTGAGTGTAACACAAAGAGATTGTCGTAAAATCATTTCAAAAATAACACTCAAAGAGAATTTATAAAATATGAGTGGAAATATTTTAACCCTTAAATGCATGGTGTGCCATATATAGCACAACCAAAGAATTTCTTCTCATGTCTCATGTCTCATGTACGAGAGTAAGTTTGAAAAAAATAATAAATTTGTTGAGGCATACTGGCTTGAAGCTTTCGTTTTCTCAAAGCGGCAATACATACAGAATTCAGCTCATTGAATTATTTGGCTCAAAAATGAAAAAATTATGAAGAAAATCGCTGAGGTCATGCATTTAAGGGTTAAGTATATCTGTTAGCAGATTCACAAAATTCTTCCATCATGAGCACTGAGCAGTTGTGATTTATTGAAGGTTCTTGCACCTGCTTTGACTGCTACACCATTTGGCACAAGTTCGCAGTCAACTTCAAATTTAAATTTAAAAACATTTAAAAACATATTGTTAGTACTTTAACCCGTTAACGTTTACAGGGCCGAATTTTCACACTTAAGCTTGTAGTGTCGCCAACGTATTTTACGATCGAGTTAAATATTTTAAAAGTAATATTTTATTTTTTAAAAATTATTTGATGTACCTTCGACCTAGATCGTTACCTAGATGTCAGTTCAGTTGGAAAATTATATTGGCTGAAGACAATAACGGCAGAAAAACAAATTTTTCTTTTAACACATAGAAAATATTTTCTCAAATGCCATAACCTAATTGTTAAAAAATTTCCTTAGAGAAATAATATGTTAAAATTGGTCAAATAATACTTTTATTTATAAAGTTTTTGATACAAATTTTGATTTTTCGAAAAATAATGAAATTGCAATTTTTAAAAATATCAAAAAATCTGAAAAATATGAGAGTATTTTTTCCCCCAATTCTAATACCTTGCCACTAGAAAAATTTATCATTCCAAGATAGCTTCTTGGCACATTCTTTTATATTCGGAGATAAAAGTACCTTTCGTTTCCAAACGTAATACAGTTTTTTGTATGAAACTGCTGCTACGGGGTGGGGTTATGAATCTTTTGTTCGCATCCTTAAGTAGGAACGTAGGGATTAGGCAAGAATTTTCTTTGACAATGGACATGAGATATGGATTTTTTTTTATGTTATTGTGTTTTGTGTCTGGTTGACAATTATTTCCTTTTAATATTTGTTGTGTACACATTAGTGATCCGGTGATTTTTCAAGAACGTCGTTCTTAGTGAAAGTGATTTTAAAATTACCATTCTTAAAAATGGTGATCGTGTTCACGGTATTTTATAATTAATGAAATATCTAAGTATGTGGATATGAGTGATTTAGTGATTTTATGTATCTTGTTTTTCGAATTGCTTCTTAAGCAAATGGATTGCTTACATGAGAGACAGAGACAACAGTTTTCACAAGCAAAAAACTCACTGGTAAAATCACCGGTATTAAAAAATCGCTCATCTCTAGTACTTTTTGGCTTATTGTACATCACCTAGGTTAGCTTAACTTAGAAGCGTCGTGAACCTATGAGGTGCTTCCGTGGGGGCCTTTCGGTCCATTTCGAATTTAGCTTCGGGTACCCAATTCATTTAGGTTGGGTATCCATCAACCATGTTTCTTTTTGTTCCCGTTCATTTTGGAGCCATTAGTATAGAATTGGAGATTACCATAAGTTTCTATAGTCGTATCTTACCATTCTTGTCTGCTGGGAATGGATGTGGTGTATTTTATACCAAATCTCACACTAGGTATGATGTAGTCAGTTATTATTTTTGATTCTTCAGTTCCATATAGATTCAGAATACATGCATGTCCGAAAGTGTTGTTTTTCCAGGCTTGTGACTCACTTAGTCAAATCGCGCTCTTAGTTGCCGAACACTTAAGGAGCTCTTCTATGCGAAGAAGATGTAGCATCATTTCTAGACTCGCCTGTGGCGTAGACTTCATGGCTCCGGTTACTACTCCTGTTCACTATACCAGAGAGTCTTAGGTGAGAATAGGTCTGACAATCGCTTTATACATTCAATGGATGATGTGCTGTCGCAGTCCCCATTTCTTACCGAAGGTCCTTTGGCATACATAAAGGGCGCATAGTGCTTCTTTCCTTCTTTCCTATGTATTACGTTTGCAGCTGAGCTTGTTGTCAAGGATAGTCGCAAGATATTTAGCTTCAGTGGTGAGCTTCAGAGTTACTCCATTAAGTTTCGGCAATGTCAAGCTGTCTACTTTTCTTCTTCTTGTGAACAGAACGTGTTCGGTCTTGATTGTATCCATACCCAGGCCATTTGTTTCTGCCCTATTTATAGCTCTTTAAGTGCTTCCGACATTAGTTACTAAACTAATTGTTTGTAGGAATTTTCCGCATATAAGGATGGCAACAACGTCTGCATATGGAAAGCACGCTGCAACCGCATTTATTAAAAAAAGGGGGATAAAACTCCTCCTTGTGGAGTGGGCCACCTTGATTACCACACTCAACCCATTTATGCATTTATACGTCTGCTATTAAGCACTTTATAAAACCATTGGGCAATCATGCTGCTTACTTTTTTTTCCACTAAAAGCATTTCTTATAGATTCCGTATTTACATTGTTAAATGCGCCTTCGATATTTAAAAACGATGCTAAAGTGTATTCTTTGTGATGAAGGGTTCCCTCTATGACCGAAACCACAGTGCAGTGCTGTCTCCACTGATCTACCTTTAAGGTAGGCACTACAAAGATTAGTCGGGAACAATGAGACTAATAGGCCTGTAATCCTTAAGTGTAGAGTGTTTCGGTTTCTCTGCCTTGGGAATGAATACTACTCTCACTTCTCTCTAGATTTTCGGAATAAAACCTGCCCTGAGGCAACCGATGAAGATTGCCTTAAGTCAGGGTATGATGCTGGGAAGGGCATATTGCGTTATGGTCGGCAGAATTCCATCTGGTCCCACGGACTTGTGTTTGAAAGATCGTAACGAACATTCCAAATATGACCTTTTGATAATGCTGGGGAGTTTCTGTTAGGGTTCTGGGAAGGATCTGTAAAGATGCTGCATCATTTCTGGGTTGCAGGTAGCTTCGTTTTGATTCGAATCTTTGCAACTGGGAAAATGAGCTTCCTTGAGTAGCGATAGCGTTTCTTGGCTGAATTCTGTCCATTATCCGTCGGGGCTTCTTAGGTATCCCGGGACCGACGGGTCATTGGATTGGATTCGCAGAAATTGTCTAAGATATTCGCTTTGATATACCTAAAGTTTATCCAATCCTGCTCTAGCTTCCTAAGAATGGCTTTCCGGTAAAGTTTTTTGACGGTAAAGTTTCAATAGAAGTAAATTTTTGTTTTTAATTTCTATTAAAAGTTTTAACTAGCTGTGCGAAGACTTTTATGGAACACTGCAAGTTGCATTTTTTCTTTAACTCAACCGGATTGTTTGTTTGGAAAATTTTGTGGTTTCATTGAAAACAATTATATTTTACACCTCATATAACTTCTCTCTAATCAGTCTTATATGAATTGCTAATTTGCTATTTCACATCACCAAGACACTGACAAATCACTGAGTTGGACTTTTGAATAACACGTGGATTGACGAATGACACGTCAAAGTAAATAGTATTTATTGTTGCATTAACATATTAGACAAATATAAAATAGAAATTTATGAATTTTGAAGATTTTAACTGCTTATTAAACTGTTTACTTTCGCAAATGTATGCATAGTATTGACACATAAATTAAAAAAGCTGCGCATTCATCAGTTTTGCGCTTTGTTTCCAACAAGGTTGTCAAGTACTAAATTATATATAAAGTTTTTTTTTGTATTTGCAAGTGTAAATGGATATTGTACTCTCATGAATTTCCAAAGAATCATTTGTTAGGTTAAATAAGTTATAACTTGAAAGTCAGAAAAAGCTGAATTTCATTTGTAACAGGTTTTATTTTAGAAACCGCTAAATGAATTTAACATTAGCCAAATCTTTTAAGCACAAACTTTAATCTGTCATTGAAAAATGCATAGAATATGAATTTAAAAAAAATTATAAATCAATTAAAAACATAAATAAGAAAAAAAAATTAATCTTAATTGCAGCTAACGTTGAAAAAAAAAAAACAAAAAAAAAATTATATAAGACATCTTTATACAAACCATTAATTGCTCACACAATCTTAGACACAATGAGTAAGTATTAAAAAGATAATTAAGTTTTATTATATCTAAGAAAAGCAAAATATTAACCAGTGAATTGTGAAAAATATGAGTTTCATTATTTTCTATTAAGCTATAATTAAATGAAATTATTGTCTTAAAAAACAAAAAGGTCACCATCAATTATCAAGTATTATGTACTTAAATTTAAACACACTGTTGCTAATTACAGTTAGTTGAATAATTATTATGGCAAGCGAGAATATTGAGAATGCATCTCGTAGTTTTAATTTTTTTGCACTTTAAAGACAAACTTAATATAGAATATCTTGGTCTTAGAAGTTATTTGAGTAATTTGATTTTAATTTCTTTTATTTTTTAATTTTTTTATTTTATTATAATCCATGCCTTGCTATAAAAGAAAATTTTTCCCTTTTTCAGGAGTTCCAACAATGTTATCGGACATCACCGAGTTGCCCTCAGTGCAATTGGGTGAATTCACATTACAATTCGAATTGGGAGAGCCTACGGAAAAATCCAAAGAAGTTGCTATAAGTGAGCTAAGAGAAACGCCAGAGGTCAAGAAACAAGCTATAGAAGATTTAAAAAATCTGCTCGAACGTAAGTTATTAAAATAATTGTTCACATACAGCATGTGCATTGCTAATAAACTCTGATAAGGCACTTCAGACGTTAATTGATTTGTAGTTAGTAACTTATAAAAAGATCTCACAATTTAATTGAACAAGTTTTATCAGATTCTGGTCAGAATACCTAACCACACATATGACTTTCTTATAACTCATGTCAATTATAAAATATATATTTTATAGGGTGATGCTTTTGAAACCAGTATTTCTAATAAATACTGGAAAAGTTCGTTTTGAGAAATATATTTTAATACTAAGAGAGAATTGTTATGTTGATGGAAGGCATCAAGAAAAATTAAAACCGAAATTTAAATAATAGTTTTAGAATTGTTGCAAGAGATATAAAAAGGGAGGTAAAATATCAAGAACAGACAGTTTCGACGCCGGTGGGTGCGACCCTAGATTATACGTCGACTACAATTCGGAGCATCTGTACAATTATTATTGACAAAAGCTGCTGAAGCTGCTCCCTGAAAACTTCCACAATCATATAGAAATGAATAAAGATCAATTCAACTTTCCTTTGGGAAAAGTCAGTTCATTTATAGACAGTTCCAAAGTTCATGGAGTTATGTTAATACCTTTCAATAGTGATTTGTTTTAATTTTCATCAAAAGCAGAAAAAAACTTCTACTTCTTTAACTGTTTAAGTGGATGACAATCATCTGTATTTTAAAAACAAGTAAAGAAAGTCTAAAGTCGGTCTAGGCCGACATACCAAGTTTTATTCCTGCAGCTCACAGTTAATGCCTTTATTGTGCTTTCGCTATGGTAGGTGGGCGTGTTCATGGACGGATTACTCCCAATTTTTGAACACACCTTAGTTTTGGTATAAAATACATACATACCAAATTTAATTTCTCTATGACAAACATAATCTTATTTATTGAGTTTTAAACTTTTTGGGTTGTATGGGAGGTAGGCGTGTCCGTAGGCGGATGACGTCAATTTTTTAAAGCAAAATAGTGATGGGTGATGTATTCGAAAAATATCGAAAAATATTCGAAAAATATTTGAGGAAATTATCGGATATCAAAAATTCCCATATCCGGGCTCCATAATGACGGGCTATTCATTTTTGGATAGCCAAAAATTACGATAAAATTTCCCTCAAAAAGGAATCTGGCAACACTGCTTATAGCCTCAGTGGGTTTTGGTCTCGACTAAGAATTTGCGCCAGCCTCTTGTCGTGCTCTTCCTGGCTCTAGTTAGAAATTCAAAGCATCGTCAGGTTTTCAGTAGCGTAGGGGGTCCTGAGCACTTAAAGGGAGAGAAGGTTGAGGAAATTTAAAAAAAATAATATATTTTATAAATATTTGTACCAATTTAAATTTATGCTTATGTCGCATCTACAATTCGAAACGATTAAAATCAGCACAGCGCTTTTTATTCCTTATTCTTTGAAAAAGCCGCGGTATCCCCTTTTCTTAAAATGAATACAGTTGATTTTTGTATCGACTGGCTACACCATCTAAACTAACTTGCAATAATTTCCGCGTATTTTTTGTGCTTAGATTGCTCAGGACGATTATTTAATTAGGATGACTTGTCTCATATTAAGAATAGTATTAAATATTGAACAAAACCTGAACACTTTTCTCTATAAAAATATTCAATTCGAATTATCTTCCAATCCACAACTTTTGGCCCTTGGATATTTTGCCTTGACAAAAGGTTACAGTAAAAAAACCGATGATGAACAAGCAACGAGCAGCGTTTCTAATTAGTTGTCAACGGCTGTAAGTCGTCGGTCGGAGTAGTGCTTTCGTGAAGCAAGGTTCAGAGCAAGGCTTATTTATATAAGGTTGCATACATTTTTGACGTTTTCTCATTTCGGCACCCTTATTTTGAAATGAGAGCAAAAGAGCGTAGTCATTTGAGTAAAGAACTGACACGGTTGCCTGAATATAATACTATTGGTAGTTTTTTGTAGTACTATTTGGTAAATAGAATACTAAAATTTTTGTTTAGTACTTTTATTGGTCTTTTTTTATTCGGATGTCCTGATAAAATTAAGTCATTGAGTTTGATCTACCCCCATAATTTTAGTTTTGATTGAAGGATTTCAGTACTATGCCCTAAAAAAGGTTTAATGAAATTAATTTATATTAAGAAAATCAAGAAAGACAGACCAAATAAATATTTTCATATTCGAAACTTTCATTGCATTGGACAACGGTGATCGTAAAAACCACTTTAACTTTTAATTTTGACAGAAATCAAAATTTCAACACATCTTGACTTTCATTGCATTGGACAACGGCGATCGTAAAAACCACTTTAACTTTTAATTTTGACAGAAATCAAAATTTCAACACATCTTGACTTAGTCAACACAATAAAACAGAAAACTGCACAAAACCCTGAAAAATACTTTTTTTTTCTCGAGCAGCAAAAAACCCTACTCTGCAAACGTCAAAATATTTTTGTTTACATAAAATAAGGATGCGTCAAAAAATGTACGCAACCTTAAATAAATCAACCTTGGTTCAGAGTGGAATTGCAAATGTTTTGTTTTGTGTTCAACAAGTTTTTTCAGAATAGACCGCTCCATGGTGGAATAATAAGGTGAGCGTGATTTTTTCACCTCTCTCTTTGGGGAAAAAAATAACTTTTCGCTTGCGTTGTCAAAAACAGCTGGTTGCAGATTGTTAGCGAAAGTTGCAAAACAGTCAATGAGTGGTATTTATTTAATAATATGTGAAGAGATAATATGAATATGTGCAAGAGATTATGTGAACGTAGTTTGGTGATAATAATTTACTTAAATGCTGTGCATTGTGGAAAAATTAATGCAGATCGCCATGGCTAAGCAGATAAATGGACGAACACTGACATGCATAAAAGAACTCTATCTTTTTGTTGGAACCTTTTTGTTGTGTTGTTTATAAATTAATAATAACATTCATTGTTGAATTTTGTGCTAAATTCATTATATTATTTATAATATAAACAATTTATTTATGTCACACAACTTGCACCCATTTATATTTTCAATCTTTGTTTTCATTTGCTGCTGTATAATCATCTCACAGAGTCAGAATTGTCAAAAATAATACAAATTGTTTGATGTCTCTGACTTTCGGCTCTCAGCCCTGCAGCTACCTTCTTTATTGTACTATGATTCGACACTAATCGCCTGTTCCTCTCTTTCGCTCGCAAATTTTTGACAATCCAAGCAAAACTGGGGAAATTTTTTAAACGTCACGTTCACCTTGTTATTCCACCATGGACCGCTCCACCCTAACCTATGAGACTTACACGTGCGAGTGTAAAGTGCAAGTTGGTCGTAGCATAAACTTAATATGCATTGATTGATTGCTGAACTTAAAGGTTAATTAAAACTTCTTGATTACACTAGTTATTTCGAATGGAAAATTTTTTAATCAGCAAATAATTTTATTTTAGTCAATAAACAAGAACGTTAATAAATAATACAAAAGAAATATCGATGGTTAAGCTCACTAAAGTGATAAGTGAAAAATTTCAAATGTTCAGGAACGTCGATTTTGTTTTTAAATTTCAATACATCTCAATACAAAATACTAGTTTTAACTGTGTACTGACACGCTTTCACTGGGTATGCATTTTCAATAAATTTAGACAAGGTAGATAATATATTGATGGATTGAAAAATGCAATAAACGTATTTTCGTCAAAAGGTCACTTATCACTTTAGTGCGCTTAACCATCGATATATCTGTTTTAACTTTATTTTGCTTTTTTAAACTTTGCATGGCTAATAGCCGCATGTTATCTCTCTCTGTCGCGGTCATGTTTTTCTTAAATTTTTTTTAATTAAGGTAATGGTTCAATCGATGCAGTACGTGGTCCATTAGGCTGCCCACAGAGTTAACGTCGATTCAGACAGGCGGGCGGAAATCAGTGTGACTAAGACCTAGTATTTCTAGATTTTTTTCCAACGATACGGAACAAATGAAAAATTTGTATAAAAAACGTGATTTTGAAAAACTTTTCGGCACAAATGAATAAATTTAAATTTGTTTGTAAAAGAATTACATCTCAAAAAACCAAATATTACGTCCATTGAAATCGAAAAGCCCTAAGTTACAAAAAACTCAAAACTCAAAGACTTTTTGGTTGATTATGATGCACCGTATCAAATACACGTCCAAACCAATGATTTTATTTATAAAATTAACCTGAAAAAAATTGGTTTTCAATAAAGTAAATTTTTGCTTCTACTGTAACATTTTTCGAATGTAACTTAGGGCTTTTTTGATTACATCCCTGCAAGGATTTGGAAGACAATAAGAAGATTAGATCATTTGGCGACACGCTAGCGATTCGCCTAAGGGATCTTTGGAAGATGGATCGCTTTTCGATCGCCGAAGCGATGAATGCGCGATTCTACAAAATTTTCAAAATCTTCCTTCGCTCATTCCGGTGATCGCTCGAAGATGGATTGCTTTCCGATCGCCGAAACGATGAATGCGCGATTCTACAAAATTTTCAAAATCTTCCTTCGCTCATTCCGGCGATCGCTGGAAGATGGATTGCTTTTCGATCGCCCAAGGGATGAAAGCGCGATTCAAAAAATTTTCAAAATCTTCCTTCGCTCATTCTGGCGATCGTGTGAAGATGGCTTTTTAAAGAGCTTTCTAAATCTATCATTGAAATATGGAGCAGGCTCTGAAAAATCGTTAAAAAAAAACAAAAAATTTAACTTGTCAGCAACGTCATGCAACTGCTTGTTCAAACTTGCAACAAATTGAAACGTTCAACAACTTTGCAGCAAATCGCAGACGACCTCTAAAAGCGAGGTCTTGGCCACTTGACATGTCTTGTCAGCAAATCACTTGAGACACCTTCTGCCGATTTGTGAGCGAATTCCTGGCGAATCGCTTAATACTCTTCTCGGCGATTCGTTGGCGAATCTTCCCGGCGAATCGCTTAAGACTCCTCTCGGCGAATCGTTCGCGACTCTTCCTAGCGAATCGCTTAAGCCTCATCTCGGCGATTCGTCGGCTAATCTTCCAGGGGAATCGCTTAAGACTCCTCTTGGCGATTCGTCGGCGAATCTTACCGGCGAATCGCTTTTATAGCCTCAGCTGCTTACATTCGGCGATACCCGGAAGACTCTCACAAGAGCTCACCGGCGATTGTTTTATCTTTTCGCTGGCGATTCGCTGGGGATTCTCAGGCGATTGAAAATGTTTGCAGGGATATGACTTTTGATTTATTGGTACTTTGTTATCAAGTTTTCAGAAGATATGGGACATTCCACAAAAAACTGGACAATATTTAACTTTTGCGTCTCTGTTTTCTTTTTTATTTTCCCCTTTTTCCATTCATGACTTTCACATGAATAGACTAATTTACTTCCACGCCATTTTACGGTATGAAGAACGGTTCACAGCGAATTTGGGATTAAGGGACAAAATCATTCTATTTCCATTCATTATCATATATCAAGATTCCAAACAAATCCAGGATGAGTACTTTTATGTTAGAGCTAGATTGAGGGTATAGAAGTAGTAAAAAATCACTTTGTTTTTTGCATATTGGCTCGAATTTTACCACGAAGGACGGAAGGATCGGAACTTGAGCATGCTATCAATCGATTTTGCTCATCAAAAAACAATTTTGAGCAAAACTCTGGGATGAGAACTTCTTATCTTTCTTGTATTTTTTTCGAAAAATCTGTAAAGCTTCTGTGAACACCTTTGTTGACCAAAAGCAGTCCAAAATTTACGAAACAACTTTGTACGTATCTACCATTTGTGTAGTGAATTTTTTAAAACCATGTCAGTTTTATATTTTAAAAATGGAGAGAGAACTTAAATGGTGATGAAACCTTTTTCTGAAATACGTGTTAATATTCAGACGATAAAGCAAGAAGAATCCTCACATGAAATAATAACACTGAAACCGAAACGTCACTCTTGAAATCATATCGAAGATAAATTCATGATAAAATGAAACCAATCAAAGCTTGTTAATTCAAACAAGAAACTGTGTTCAGGTGGCAATACAACAAGAGAAACACGTCAGGAAAGTAAAAGTATCGCACACAACAGTTCCAATGCAGTTTAATTTAACCACAATATTGTCATCATTTGCATCTAAGGAGTTTGTCATGATTTTGAAGTTGATGAACCGGTTACAGACCCCAAAAAAAAAAACGCCTATAACAACTCCATTTTGGAAAATAATAAAATATACCGCCACATAAATGCGTTAATTTAGACAAGTCAAGTACATTGAACTCATTAAAATAATTGATCCAAATTTAAATACAAAAAAAAATTTAAAAAAATTACTCACATTTGCCTTTATGCTATAATATGTGTCATTTCAGTGTTCACACCATAAAAACAAATAATTGACTATTAAGTGATTTTCCTTTTGGCTTAAACCAAATAATTAGTCATTTTAATGAATCGTTTAACAACATCAGCAAAACAAAAACTATTGATAAATAACAGCAAATAAAACATGCCGACATGCAATAATATATAGTAGATTCTACCGCCATTGGCTGTTTTCAATCGATTTATGAAGTGAAACATACGAACACGTAAAACCAAACACTAAATGTTACGGTTGCGTGAAGTGAATTCAAAGTATGACGATTTGCGGCATTTTGACAGTTATTGTGAACAATGTTGACAGGCGTTAATTAAAATGTTTTCTCGCTAATATGATGGCAATATTTATTAAGTAATTTATTCATGCGATCTTCATATTTAAGTTGCTATTCGTCATATATTAGTTATTGATTTTTGAACTGTTTGTTTGTTTCTTTGTTGTGGTTGTTGCTATATCGTTTGAAGCTGTCTGTAATAAGTTATTTTAAGATTTAAGTTTTGGAAGCAAAACAAAGTCTTATTAATCAATGAATGAATAAGGGTTTAAAGGTTGACAAGCGCATGATGTTTACCAAAATCCGTTAGCTATGACTCTAGTCTAATATTGAAAGTTCCAAAAAATTATATAAAATTGAATTTGAGCGAAATAAGACATACATTTTCGCTTTAGTAACGCTATATATTCTCAGTTATAGCAAACTAGGGATGTGACGAAGCTCCTCATATGCATCCGCAAAAACTTGGCATCCGTATCTGGATCCGCATCTGTTTTTTTAATTTAAGATAAAAAGTATTTAAATCTTTGAAATTCAATATTTAAATAAATTTTTTGAGTTATTCTATAAAATGAAATTGTATGTGCTTTAATTTAATTGAGTTTAAAATGTAAACTCTGTTTACGAAATCTGAGGTTAAGGAATTTAAACTTTGGAGATCAGTTAACGGGCCTAAAAAATTTTAATTTTTACTCGGGTAGGTGGCCATGATAACCCGTGGTCGGGTTACGACTGAGTTTATCAGCATTCACAGGCGCTTTTTAGCGGTAAGGGCTTTCTCGACCTAGTTAATCAATCGCATATATGGTTTCCTCTCCGTTTTCTTCCCTCGGCTTTCCCCTCAAACACCTTTTTCGCTGGAGCTTCTTCATCTATACGGTAGCATGACCGAGCCAGCGTAGCCTGATCTTTTCAATGGAGATGCGGTCTTCCTTTTCTGCGTTGACCGCCGCTGGGTACCGATCAAATTATATGAGAGAGAGAGCTCTGCTTCTTAATTTCCTACTAAGCCCAAAGTAACACCTGTTCGCAAGAGTTATCTTTCGTTTAATATCAATACTGATATCGTTTGAAGAATTTATGTTGGATCCCAGGTAAACGAAGTCCTTAACAACCTCAAAGGAAGTGTTATCAACAGTGACTATTTGTTTATTGACACAAGATACTTCGTTTTATCTGCGTTCACTGCATTCGACTCTACTCTTTTTCTAGCCTGGAGAATGCTGAACTGACTTCACGTGTATTATGACCAATGATGTCAATATCATCAGCATACGCCAGCAGCACTTTCTTATAGAATAATGTGCCACTGCATCTCAGATCAGCAGCTCGGATGATGTTCTTCAATTCTAAATTTGAAAGTCGCACGATAAGGAATCATCTTGTCTGAAACCTCGCTTGGTATCGAACCGAGGGGAGAGGTCCTTCCCGATTTTCACTGCGCTGCTGGTATTGCTCATTGTTAATCTACATTGTCGTATTAAGTTTGCTGGAATACCAAATTCAGACATGGTGGAATAAAGATTACTCCTTATTGGAATGTCGAAGGTGGTTTTGTGATCGACAAAAATATGGTATGTGTTGATTTGTTCCTCAAGGGTCTTCTCCAAGATTTATCGTAGCATAAATTCTGGTCGATGGTGGGCTTTCTAGGTCTGAAGCCATACTGATAAGGTCTAGTTGGTTGACGATGGGCTTCAGTCTTTCACACAATACGCTCGACAGGAACTTGAATGCGATATTAAGAAGGCTTGTCCCACGGTAGTTGGCGCAAATGGTGGGATTGCCTTTCTTGACTGGAATGCATTCTTCCGACCATATTCTGTGTAGAAGCTTGTGAATTCGCCTTCGTTCTTAAATAGCTCAGCTGGTAAGCCATCAGCTTTTGTGGCTTTGTTGTTTTTAAACTGTTCGTTATAGTCGGACAGCGGAACTTCAACGCTATCATCCAACATTGAGATTTCCGAAATATCATCTCTATTGGCGGAATTGTTGTCAGCGCCGCCATTTAGAAGACTAAAGAAGTGTTCCCTCCATAACATCAGTGTACTCTGGATATCTGTGACTAGATTCCCATTTTTATCCGTGCACGAAGTGGCTCCGGTCTTAAAACCATTGGCCAGGGGTCTTATCTTTTCGAATATCATCATCTCAATTATCTCGCACTCACGCATTTCTGCCTCTTCTCTTCGTCTGAAAAGGCGTCTCTCTTACCTCCTCTTCTCCCGGTATCGTTCCATAACAGCAACATAACAGGGCGGTGGTAGCCTATCATCTTTTCGGCAGCCGAACGCATAGAGTGGGATATGTGTGTCCACTGCGTGCATATATTGTTGATCGCAGGAGTGCTTTCTTGAAGCAGGAGTGAGATTCGAGTAGCGAAGGCTTCGGCTGTCCGATTTGATTCTAGCTTGTCGACGTCTAGTTTTCTCTGTGAAGGATTGCGAGCATTCTTAGCTTCACATAGACTTTTGCGGATCTTGGCAGCAAAAATATAATGATCCGAGTATATGTTTGCACCGCGGATCGTGCGTACTCCTAGTACACTGGAAGAGTGCCTTCTGTCAATCAGAACGTGACCAATTTGGTTGCATATTTTTTAATGAGAGAACAACCAGGTGGCCATATGAATATTGAGATGCTTGAATCTAGTGCTACTAACGACCATGTTTCGTGCTGCAGTAAAGTCAATCATCCTCATTCCGTTATCGGATGTGTTGTCGTGGAGACTGAACTTTCCGACTGTTGGACCAAATATGTATGTTTTCCTTATCCATATTGACGTTGAAGTCACCAAGTACGATTTTTATATCATGTCGGGGGCAGCGCTCGGATGCATCATCAAGACGCCCATAGAAACTTTTTTTGGCCTCGTCATCTTTTTCTTCTGTCCGAGCGTGCGCTGATGTTGAAAAAATGAGTCTTGAAGCAGGTTATGGCAAGTCGTTCGTTCCCAGGAGTGAATCACAGGACATGATGCCGTATTCTCTATCCGCATCCAAAATCGTGCTTCTCCGCATGGTTGCTGTACTAGATATTACAGGATTGCATACCGTAAGCAACCCTGTACCTTCGGTATTTTCGGTATTATTGTAGTATTTCTTTGATTGCAGTGATATCAGCTTGATGTCATTCCAAGATATCAATCAGTTGGATAGAGGCACCATCCGCATTTAAGGTGCGGACATTCCGTGTTTATATCCATAAATCATAATCAGTATTAACCTGTTTATAGAATTTTCGATCATCATTACTGCCCTGGTTCCTTTCTGCTTCCTTTCTTTTATGCCTGATAAGGCCCCACTCTTCATTTTTTTTTCGCGATAGTTTTCGCGCATGGCTGACATTGCAGCTTACTGCAGCGTGTGCCATGCGGCGGTGGTTTTGCTGCCGTTGCGTAGCGACACTTCTGGTCACCATTGGTTCCGTAGTTACGGGCACCGGAAACCAATGACTTCCTCAGCAGCATTGCGCATGGATGTGCGTCCGAAGAGTTCGGTTGGCTAAGCTTAAGTGAAAGTTGAGTGGAGTAGGCCTGTGCAGTACACTGCGATTGCATCTTATCAACATGTTACTTTCATTGCATACCTTTACAAACATACTTTGCATTACACAGTCGCATGCGTATTTTGGCGAAAACAAGATAATGGCCGGTGTTAATATTGACCCCCGAAATGTGCGCAAGTCCAGTATGCTTAAAGCGTGCCTTCCGTTGATCACAACATGATCAAATCTCGCGTTTTTTGATATGGGAACAGTCAAGTGGTCTTGTGGATGTCGAGGTGAATAAATCTGGTGGCGAAGTCGATCATTCTTAGACCGATGTTTGAAATGGTCTCGTTGAACTGAATTGGCTGACAGTTGAGCTAAAGATGCCTTTTCTTCCGACTTTCACGGTGATATCTCCGAGAACTATTTTATCGTCGTGGTCCGGGCAGTGATCATAAACGTTCTCTTGATTCGCGTAGAAAGCGTCCGTCGTGCCTTTCCTCCGCAGGAGTGAGCGTGCAAATAAAAAGGCTTGCGTTGAAGAATATCGCCTTGATGTGGATTGTGGCCAGCTTTTCATTACAGGGAAACAAGGTAGCAGTTTCCGGCTTACTTAAAAGCTGTATACAAATTCGCCCTTCTCTGCATGGCAGCTGTAGTAGATATCGCAATACGCTCTCTTAGAGCAGCTTTGCCCTTTCCATCGCATCTTCTGGATGGCGGTGATGTCAGCTCTTATTTTCATGGGGGTTCTGCCAGAAGAAGCATCTTCCATATGAAGGGTTCAAACATTCCAAGTGCATGTTCGTAAATTATTAACCGTTTATCGTTTGCGGTGGTCGTCAACGTAGTGGGGGTTCATATTTGAGACTAGTTAGTTTTTCATTGGGCGGTTATAATGTGGTGAAACCTATACCCTACGCACATTCCATCTTTAAGATCTTATAGAGACCCCCTTAAGTTTGGACCCTATAGGAGACAAGGAGTTTCGGACAAAGAGATTTTAAGACGGCTGTCTCGCCTTGACAGACCATAGCTGGTCACCGTAGAAGCGGCTTACCTCTATATCTAGAAAAATACGCAATCTGTGACTTGTTCAGTAACTTAATTAGCCCCACATATTTCCCATAGAATCATCGGAACCGAATCAAATTCCACTTTATAGAATTTCCCTTTTACGAGTGGCGCTAAATTTAAAAAATTAGCAAAATAGTATGATGATAAAACTTAACTTATATACATTTACCTTTCTAAAGCGTTGACCTCAAGTACCCCATTCTAGTACTTACCCATAAGATCCCAATTCTTTCCATCTTAATGTACCACTCTTATATCAGGAAATCCAAGCTCGTAAACAAATTGTTAAAGTTTTCTGAAAAAAGTACTTCAATTGTTCCAGTACATATATTTTATAAAACATTTTTAATTTTCGTTCTGAACGCAGGTCTTTAGTTCAGTCTTCATAGCTTCGGTTCTTAGAGTTGGATCATAAAACATGATGTATCTTTGTTTTTGTCACGAGAAAACCAATTTTTGTACTCCAAAGTTCAGCTAGTGACAAAAATATCGATATATAATTCGTGACGACAAAAAACATTAGGTCTCAGCAGTGTCAGATCTTCCAATATGTTTAGATTTTATAAACATTAGTCCTTCTTTTTGATGAGAAAATGCCAAGAAATAGATAATCATGATTATTGTGAAACATTCAAAACGATATAATGTACAATAATTACAAATACGACAAAACTTAAAAATATTGCAGTGTTAGTAAGCCACGCATATCGACTATCCAAATTCGTGGTATAAAGCTCTGTTTTCACAGTCTGTTTTTCCTTGCCAGCATTAATGACAGCAGCTTTCGGAGCCTTTATTGAGATAACTTCTGAGATGTTTTTGACGTTAACTTCATAGAAGTCTTCGGAATTAACTTTGGTGCCGACTGGAACCAATATTTCAGGAGAATTTTTTCTTGATATTTGTTGGGCTTTTGTGATATTTCTTAATTGTTGTTCAATTTCATCACAAATCTCTGGAAATAATTCACAAAATTTGGCGTCATTTAAATTAAAGGCTAGAGATTTTCTAGCCAATTGTTGTTTCTCGTACGGCGAACTGACTATTGAACCAAAAGTGGGCGTTTTTTCCAGCTATAGAATTTTTACATGAAGACTATGGATCCAATTTGCTACATTGTTAACTTACCATAAAACTTAGAAGACCCGTTAGTATAGTGCTAACCGACCATGTAGGATTCCACGTGTCCGGATGAAAGTCTAGAGTATGTTATTTTTAAGTAAATAACTTTTATTATAATTTCATTCAGATAACAATATCTTTTTTTTTCTAAGTAATTTTTTTCGGATTCACTCACCCGAAATACTCAAACAAAGCCGTGTGTTTGTGCGAAATCTTCCATTCGGCGTCAACATGTAGATTGCTGGTGGCTTGAAAGGAAATTCACGTGGAAACAACAGAATACCATGATAGTAACCACCAGTAAAGGATGTATTCTCAGGACCCCGAACCACATAATGCCACTCGAGCAGATTTTGCGGTAAGGGTTCGGCTATTATATAAGGCAGCGGATCACGTTTCAAATGCATGTAATCACGTTTGATACGTCTAAGCGCTGTGGACGTTGGCAGCAGCTTAGGACGTGTCTGTGCTGCCTTGGTGGTGAATTTCTTGGGGAAATCCAGTTTATATAGGCGTTAAGGTTGTCGTGTTAAAAATTTAGCAAAATAATAGCAAATCATTTCAGTTGAAACATTTTTTGGGAATTCTTTAAAATCTATTCACACACACGTTAGAATTTATGACAAAAATTTGTTGACAATTAAATAAAAAGAAAAAAAAAATACGAAATTATATAGAACGTTTGACATCTCCTTTTGACTCTCCGCGTTGCCAATGTAACTAATTTATTTCGATGAAAGTTTTGTCTTATGATTTAATTTCAAGTATCGATATTTTCTTAAATTTTATTGTTTTAATTTTTTAATTAATTAAATTTAAAAAAAAACAAATTAATTATTGCAATTTTTTTAATTTTTTTCATTTTATTTTTCAGAGGAAACAGATTTAGTCTATCCCAAGGACAATGAAGAATGGCTGGTGCGATTTTTGAGACCCTGTAAATTTTATCCCGAGAGCGCAAGAGATTTGGTAATTATTTTACAAGAAACTTCAAAATTAATTAGTTTTAATTATTGAGCCTTAAGAAACTCTTAGAAATTTAGGTTCGAAAATGGATACAAAGTAAAAAAAATTAATTAAGTCATGTTCATGATGATTTAAGTTTGGCTTAAGTTTAAGTTTAAGTTTAAGATTGATGAATACCTGAGGCATGCGTTATGTCTTTACCTCAGTCAAGTTACTATCTGTTATTCTTCTTTTCGCTTCCGTCTGAATCCATCATCTGCCGGAAATAAAAGCAATTTGCTGGGAAGATACGCCAATTAATCGCCGAGTCTTAAGTGATTGCCTGGAAAAAGTTGAAGAGGTCTAAAGGGATTCATCGAAAAGAGTGGCAAACGAACCGCTTTAAGGGGTCCTCAACGCTTTGTTACGAAGCATAGTTGTTAAGCGTTACAAGTCAAATTTCTTTGGCGAAAAATTAATTTTTTTGGAAATTTTCGAATGCCGTTTGGAAAAATCATGCGTCTTTTGAAGCGATCCACGAATCGATCCAATTTTGGAGTTCTTCAAAAGCGAACAAATAGGTGTGTCATGGGCGAAAACAAATAGTAGTCGGTAGGGGGAATGTCTGGGCTACACGCCAGGTGGGGTAGAATTTTCCTGGTCTATGTGGTCATCATATTTCAAAATTACGTTGTCGTACCTTTGTTCGTATTCTGGCCGTTTTTGCTTTAATGCTCGGCTAAAACGTATCAATTGAGTTAGAGTGAGGCACGAGGTCCGTTTGATAAATCCTTGGAAAATTAAAAATTTTATTTCTCAATATAGTCTCCTTTAAGCTCAATCAACTTCATCCAACGTTCCTCCAATTTCTTGTTCCATCCAAAAAATACGTTTTCGGAAGGTCTTCAAAATAGACCTCAGTTTTGGTGATGAGCTCCTCTCTGTGGTGGTATTCTTCAAATCTGAAGAATATGCTGGATCAGGAAGCAATTCATACTTCAATTCACGAAATTTTGTCGCATTGTCTTGATGGAAGAGCATTTTTACCCCGCCAAATGGGGACGTTTCTCTTTGAAACGACGTTGAAATGGTCTAGTTCGGCTGCATATTGTCACCATTGATCGATCATTTCAATGTAGATTTCATCCCAAAATACTGTCGCCATAACCTTTCAGGTCGATAGCACCGTCTTCGCTTCTTCGTTCTGTTGGTGAAGTCCACTGTTTCGGCTGTTCCTTTCTCTTTGGTATGTTGTGATGAATCCATGTTTCGTCCACGGTTGCTAATCGACGGAAAAAATCCTTCTTATCATTGTTCAACATCGCCAAACATGTCTTTGAATCGGTCACACGATCGCGTGATCGAATCGAGCAAACGCGGCACCCATCTTGTGGATAGTTTTTTCATATCCAAATGATTTCGCAAAATGTTCCACACCCGTTCGTCTGAGATGCCTACGGCCTCAACAATCTTCCGCACTTTACTTAACTCTGCGATCGGACAACACGATATGGAGAATTTTAGTAACCATTTCTGGTGTGGTGACCTCATTTTGGCATCCAGAACGTTCGGCGTCACTAGTACTTTTGTACTTACAACGTATCACTTGTACGACCGCATCGGAATTTAGTAAACCACTTCTGAATCATTCCAATCGATGTTGCAGAGCCCACATAGTATTTATCAAGCCTTCCCTTGGTTTGACTGATGGTTTTTTTGCGCAAAAAATAGTGCTTGACGAGCACACGAAATTCACTTTTTACCATTTTCGCCAAAATTCTCAAGATCGTCTGCTGTGAATGGGTGTTAAATACAAACTAAGTGTCGCAGCTAGCTGACAGTAGTCTATAATCAGATGGTAGTTGATAGGATCAGTGTTGCATTTAAGGTTACTACGCGGAAATTAAAAAATTTATTAACTTCTCAAATTGCTGTCTAGAGTTTCATTGTGATAGTTTCACCCAGTTTTGGCACCTCATAGCACACCAGGCCCAATTGGTCTCACCAAATACAGAGCACGATCTTGTCACGGTGAATGCTGGGCTTTGGCGTATGGCCAGGTTTATCGGGCTTATTGAAGTTATCGTAATGAACCCATTTCACATCACCAGCCACAAAACGATAAAAAAATCACTTCACAAATGATCTGTTGATAAGCTGTTCACAAATGAAAGAACTGAGTTCGACATCTCTTGTCTTCTACTGCACCCAATATCCTACACTGAGGGAAATATGTGTTAAAATTAAATGAAATTGTGTTCATTTTAAACGAATGTGTTTTTGAAATAGAGCTTGAAACAAATTCATTTAAATTAAACACAACTGTTCTGAAAGTTAAATTTAAAACAAGGGCTTTTGTTTTTAAAACAATGTTTTTAAATAAGAAAACAAATTTAAAACAAAAATTTTTAAATTTAAAACAAATGTTTTAAAGCATAATTTTTTCGATGCCATTTTTTAATTTTTTCCGAGTTTTTGATGACAGATTCGTAATCAGCGACCCTTGGGACCCTCCGAATACCGAATCTCAACTCCTTTCAATGAAGTTTGCATTTTAAATATTTCAATATTGAAAAACTGAATTAGTTTTTATTTTATTTTATGTTCGACATTTTTCAAACCAATGAAAATTCAAAATTCAAAAAATGTCAAAGAAAGTTTCAAAGAAATAATAGGTCTGTTTCCGTACTCACACTGTGTGTCTTTTGTGTTACTATTTTCTGTTTCCGTACTTTCTGTGCTTAAAATGTGAGAAGTAGAACAAGCATAAATCGCTCTCTCGAGCACAGAAGTTTACCAGATTGTGCTTGAACTCAAGACTGCGAGTAAATTAAGAAGAAGCATCAAGAAGAACAAGCATATTTCAAATTGACGTTTGTTTATGTTTTGCTATTATTAAATTCAAAAGTTGTGCGACGATAAGTTGATTTTCAACTGAAAATTGTCAAAATTTACAAATTCAAATTAAATATTTTTGCTTTAAACAAACAAATTGACGATAATTTCAATTGGCGCTATTTACGTTTGACACGTCTGCTGTCAGCATCAGCTGTTTTGTGCTCGAAACTTACTAGAAGCTGTTTCCGTACTTTTGCCACTATTCTTAAATTTAATTTTACTCTCGCAGCCCGAACTTTACACAGAACTTACACAGTGTAGAGTACGGAAACACACCTAATGAATGAAAAAAATTGAAAGGAGTGTATAGTTGAAATTTAAACACAATTGTTTTAAATTTTGTTTTGTAGAAACGCAAAGGCGTTAAATTTATATTTAAAAAATTTTTGTTTAATTTTAAAGTATGTTTTTTTTCTCAGTGTACGTATTTGATCATTTCCATGACATTTAAGTAAACAGATATGGCTTGATTTGTCATTACCAATGCTTTTGGGAGTTTTTCTTGCGTTTGGCAATAGTCTTCATCCAATATAGCCTTCAATTCGGCATCCTTAAACTTTTCTGGCCGTCAAAAACTTACATGTCGAAATCGATGAAAGAAGATTTTAAAAATTTTTCTCGACTCTCGCATTTCTAAATTCAAATCGTCTTTCAAATGTTTGCAGGGACAAAACCAGGGAAGGTATAATAGTTTACAGGAAGGGTTTTACGGAGTTACTCTCGTTATAAAATAGAAAATAAATATATTTTGCAACTCAGATTTACAACTATTTTATTTAGAGTATCTGTTTTTTTATTACTTAAATTAAAGAAGGGACGAAACTTTGATACATGGAGTAGAAGTATTATTTTCGATTGATACGCTCCTTGAGCGATATCATTGAAATTGAATTCCAACACGAAGTACCATGGTTCTCATGAATGAAAATTGAATTGATGTAAGTGTTCGTTGGAAATTTAGAAACGCATTTGCACTTTCTTTTGACACTTCTTCAAGAACTCTAACGAAGGCCAAAATAAGTCGTTTGGTAGTGTACTTCCGGGTTCAAGCCCCTTAATTTCTTTTCTCATATCCTAATCAACTGAAATTAAAAACTTCATCAATATTTATGTCATTTAAAAAAAATTGTAGTTGAAGAGTGTAGACTTTGGATTAACTGAATGGATTAACTGAATTAACTGTGGTAAAGGTAGAATACTTCCCTGGAATTCAATTTCTCTCATTAACAAAGCTTGCCGTCAAACATCCTACACTTGTTTCTCTAGATTTTTCTTCTGTCCCACTTCTACCATGTCTTTTAATTTTCGAACCAAAGCAGACTTGACTGAATGAGTGTAGCAGTAAAAGTTTTGATTCAATGCTTAAAAAACAATGGCGGACTTGATGCTTGATTTAAATATGAATAGGGCAATGAGAAAAATTATTCGCCTTATAACGTTTTGATCATGGTCACCTTTGAGCAACATTTTATTATGATCCAAGATCTTTTTCGGGTCGAATCAAGTCATTTAAAAGAGACCACTATATTTTAAATACAGATGATAACTGTTGTACTCGACAAGCTTAAAAATATTTTCTTTCGCCAGAAGTTCATTTTTTGTGAGCAATATGAATGGTTCATAACGCCTTTGATTTAACATCTGCTCTGATAGGATATTGAAAAACAACTTTCTGTATCAAATATGAGATTTGAACCCGGATATGCATGCCACACATGTTAGCATTCATGTCCAACACAAACAGAATATACTACATCCAAATATCTTAAATAATATAATAAAAGGTACTAACAGATTGATATCCATTTGATTTAAGGGGGGACATGACATTGGCCGTTTTTTGAAATCGACTTTTTTTATAATATTGTATTTTATTCTTAAGATTCTAAGAAAAAGTTCATGGAAAAATTCCTACGGATTCAATTGATTGATTTTTTATGAATTTTTAAAGTCAATATTTTTTTCGAAAAAACACACTTTCAAATTTCGAACATCGTCAAAAATTTTGTTTTTGACTGAGTTATGAATTTTTAAAAAAGGTCTGTTTTTTCTGCCGCGAATGTTATGTCCCACCTTAAACCAAGATCAGAGTTTGGCTTCTTATACATGGATCCAATAAAATGCTCTAAAATCTCAAGTGGGTCAATCAAAAACTTTCTTCACTCATATCTACGCTCTTTAAGTTAAAATATTCTTTAACAAATATTCTGACAAAGCTTATATTTTAACTGAATATTTTTTCCATTACTTCCAGATCAAGCGTTATTATTCCTTTAAAGTTAAACATTCCGATGTCTACGATGGTCTTATACCTAGCAAAGAAGCCAACATCTTTCAACATGATATACTAACAGTGTTTCCCAATCGAGATCAATTGGGACGCAGAATTCTGCTGTTAGAATTGGGCAGTAAGTAAACCGCTTATAAGCAAATCATCATCAAATTTAATGAATTTTTTTATTCCTTTTGCTAGAGCGCTGGAAACACAAGCAGGTTACGCTGGATGAGGTCTTCAAGGGTGCTGTACTGTTCCTAGAGGCTGCCATGTTGGAACCAGATTCACAAATTAACGGTGCCATCGTTATATTCGACATGGACGGTCTTAGTCTACAGCAAACATGGCAGTTTACACCGCCTTTTGCCAAGCGCATTGTTGATTGGCTGCAGGATTCGGTGCCATTACGTATTAAGGGAATTCACATCGTCAATCAGCCGACAATATTCAAAGTCGTCTTTGCGCTATTCAAACCTTTTCTGCGTGAAAAGCTGCGTTCGCGCATTATTTTCCATGGCACTGATCGAGAGTCGCTACACAAACATATCTCACCAAAATGCTTGCCAGCCTGCTATGGTGGTGTACTCGAAATACCTCGTGTCCAAGGCGATGAATGGTACAAGCTGTTAATGATGTGCGATATGGAATACGTGGCAATAAATTCGTATGGTTATAAGAAGAAGAAGTAAACTGCAAATGTATAGATTTTTTTCCTTTTCTTTTTTCTTGCTTCTTAATGCACAGTGGAGCGAGCAGATTGTTAACCTTCTGAAATATTAGTGGTCTTGAATTATAAAAATGAGTCGACTTTCAATTCAATTCACTGTGCTTTGCCAACATTTCTGTGTTAGACACAAAATGCATGCTCAAAACTTTTGTATTTAATTTTTAGTGATATTTTAAAATATAAATAATGTATGACATAAGCATCATCATCATCATCATCATCATGAGAAGTGAAAAGATGATGCATACAGCATTCCAAGGAAAAGACAGGCTTAAAATCTGCAAAAACAAAAAAAAAAACACTTAAAAATTATTATTATTTTTTAATATTATAATCCTAACAGTATCCTGAGTTTGCTTTAAAAGAATAAATTTGCCAAATTACTTAATTTTTACTTTAAATTTAAAATTTATGCATGTCGTTAAACGAAAAAAAAACACTGTTAAACAAACATACCTATGCCAAGCCTTGCTTAGTATAAACTACAAGTTTATAAATATTTTTAGCTATTTTAGTCAATTAAGGGGTTAATAAGTTAAACTGATTAAAAAATATCTCTAGCGCGGGCACTTAAGGGTTAAATAAATGTTTTTGTAAAATAAATAAAAGAAGAGAACGCTTGAGTTTACAAAATGTAGTTTTAATTTAATGAACTTTTTTATTTCTTAAAAGTTGACAATAAATAAAAATTTCTTTAGACTCTTTGAATTTTCTTTATAAGTTACATGGAAGATATGAGATAAGAGCCTTTTTTTTTCATCATCAAACAACAGTTATTAATGTTATTTTTAAAACAAGTAATGTTATAATAGTCAAAGAATCAAACAAAGCTCACAAATATTCTGCCATAATCTATTTATACCAAACTTTCTCAATGGATTCCTTTAACTCTATTATGGTTTTGGGCTTCAATTTGTTAATTTTGACTCCCATTAGACATAAAAAATGTTCAATTGGATTGAGATCTGCGCAGTTTCCTGGCCTGTCCAATGAAATAATGCCCAGGTCATCCATTAATTTTTCAATCTGAAACATAAAAACATGACCAATTAACTCAAAAACGTTGCAAGGATATGAGGAATTCAAGTTTTTACTAACCGAATGAGCTCTATGGCAAGGAGCGGAATTGTCTTGAAAAATTGGACTTGCCTCCATTTTTATTTTTGACTCTTAGCTTGGAATTATTTTTTGATATTCACTGCAGCTTCTAGCACTAAAATCCCCTACACTTTGTCTTTGGAAATGCATATCTTTAAAGTGTTCATATACTCTACGGCAACGTAACCGTGTGTACGACAAATTAACTCTGCGAAAACCATCTGATCCTAGAGGTTGAATTAAGATTTATCTAAAGGAATTACCTTGACCAGTTTTCAACACAGTCTTTCAACACAGTAAACACAGTCATTTTGTTTAAATGTGTTTTTTTTTTTCTTTTTTCCGGACCTACATAGCTATACTTCAGCTATCCTTCAGCCTATATTGGACTGTTCCTGTAGATATATGTATTAATTTGTATGACTGCTGTACCTCTGCCCTAATATCACCTGTATTTTTGAAGCGATCTGAAGGACATGTTTTTAATATAATCCTGTCTTCCCTCAGATTGGTTCGCACTTTCCGTCTAGAGCCCTTTTCTTCTCTCCAATTACTTGAAATTTTTTTGAAAAAGTGGTATACTGAGCTTTCATTAAAATTTATTTTAGCCGCTATTCTTAGAATAGAAAAATTTTCATTCGGCTAGACCAATAATAATGCCCTTCTGAGTTTGTGACAACTGTGCTCCTCTAACCATGATGTTAATTGTACCACTTCAAAAAATTCAATAAAAACTCCATTCAACAAAGTGTCTGGTGACCCAAATTTGTGACCCAAATCAGGTAGGGACTTGATTTAAATTTAAAAAGAGTCGGAAAAATATGTGAAATATCAAAATAGGGCAGAAAAACAAATGTAGAACAAAAACGTGCCTACTTCACTCATCAATAGTTAACCGTCAATTTAGACGGTCAAACATGAAAATTGTTAGTATTTTATGAAGACGGAATGTTTCGAAATTATGGGGTGTTATCATTTATTTTGTGTTAATTTTTAATTAAGGGCGAGTAAGGTATTTTAACTTATTTTTTTCAAACATTTCTTATATGAATGCACAACATCTCAAGAATATTGTGTCCAAATTTGAAGTCGATCCGAGTAAAGTAAGCGGAGATATGAACTTTTCAGTAAGTGTACCTCGAACGCAACAACCTACGTGTACAAAACTTTAAAGCGATTTTGCCACAAGTTGTTTTATCGAAGTCCGTGTTCACTGCCATTTAAAAACTACTCGATCGATTCATTTCAAACTTTGCACACATTTTATACATATAAAATACCTCCCTCCAACGTTTAGGTACATTTTTTTTTACATTAAGAGGGTTTTTCACCCACAAAATGTCGGAATTTTTCGTGGAAAATTGCAGTTTACACTTTTTTAGTCCGAGAAGCGTTCCCGTACTTTTTTGTGTTTTTCTCTATTTTCGAAAGATTTTTTCTCATTCTCAGACTTTTGACAGTTTTACCATTTTTAGTCAAAAAAGTACGGGAACAGTCCTAATATTGTAAAAAGCATACTTAATACCGTATAAAAGGTTTTCATAAATTTTCTCCATCCATACTCTTTAAAAAATGAAATTCGCAAGCAAAGTGTTTTTTACACTGAAACCCTTACCTCGCCCTTAGTTTTTGGTCAGGTTACAATATCTGAAACCTCCTGCTCCCTAACGTTACTTATCGTAGTGCATTTAAAAAACCTCCTCCCTCCCCGTAAATTGGTAACGCAGTTTATGGACGACCCCTATTTGGTCGACCATATTGCTCTAGCATGAACATAAACCGAGCTATATCCTAGTAGGAGGGGTAATTCATGTAAAAAGGACAGCGAAAAAATTTGATGTTCAGAAATTTATTCATATTAGTACAAATTGCACATTTGTTGGTAACTGCTCTTCACAATCTGGGCGAAGGGAAATTATGTTTAAGCACTGCATTTGAACGTTTAATTACTGAAGAAATTAAATTTGGTGATCGCAATGAGGAAAAAGTACAAGAGAAAACAGTGTTCTGAAGTTCTCAAAACCTTTAAGAAAAATAAATTTACTGGCGAGCGCTTCAAGAGCAATAAATTTGTACACCAAGCCAAGGACTGCAGATCAGGCGAAGCGCGGAGTGTTGATGCATGGGCCAAAAATACTTCCATTAAGGGTTTTTGTTTTAAGGTTGACAGAAACACAACCATACCCAACAAGGAAAAGGTCATTAAACCTCATGACAAGAAAAGGTAATTAACTAGCGTTGGTACTTCAATAAACTTGAAGAGTTGAAGTATCCAGTGAAATTAAATGTCGCTAAAAATTAACAATAACTTTTTGTTAGGAATTCTGGGAAATTTTTTGGTTCAAGCAGCACTGGAGTTGAGTTGAGAATGAGAGATGTATTGTATACATCAGAACTTCGTGGATACTTGCTTTTCGTACGCAAGCTAACACGTGCTGGAGCAGAAGTGAAATTTCTTCAAAATCAAGCCCTGATTTTCAGAAATCAAGAATTACTTGCGACTGGTACTTAAGAGGAAATTTGTATGAGCTTGAGTTTTTGAGTTTTGAGTTTTATTAAGAAACCAACTGCAAACATGTGCCAAAAGGAAGTAGCATTACTCTGGCATCGACACCTTGGCATGGACACTCTCATCAAAGAAAATATGATGACTTGCTTGAATAACAAATCAGAAAAGATTGGCTTCTATGACGCATGTTTGGAAGGGAAACAAAGTCGAAATCCTTCTGATGGAACACGAGTCAGAGCAAAACGACAACTGGAGCGAATCCATTCTGAATTCTGTGGGCCGTTGAATTCAATTGCCTTGGACGGTTCAAAATACTTTGTGTCATTGATCGATGATTTCAGTCATTTCGCAATGATTTTCTTGATCAAAAAGAGGTCTGAAGTGTTCAATTGTTTACATGAATATGAAGCACTGGCATCAGCTATATTTGGTACTCACAATTAACCAAGGGTGCGAATATTTATCAAGGGTAAAAGAACGATGGTGTAAAATCAAAGGAATTCAAGTTGAACCAACGATATCATATTCACCTAAACAAAATGGAGTAGCAGAAAGATTAAACAAGATCCAGATCGAGGCTGAATCAAGAATACCAAAAAAATGTGGAGCGAAGCTGCATTTGCTGTAACATATTAACTCAATCGAAGTCCGACCGAATCAGTAGAAAATTCAAAGACACCAGCCGAATTGTGGTTTGGAAGTAAACCACCGACCGAATTGTGGTTTGGAAGATCGAACCATCGAACAAGAGGGGATGCTGATGTTTTCGTTGCAGCGGGTTCTAAAGTGAAGTTATTTCCAATATGCTTGAGGGAAGAAGAAAATGTTTTCGAGGATGCGGTTATTGGTGCAGAAGGACTTGATGCGCTTCCTTCGCAAGATGTTAATGGTAATTCTATAGAGCTTTCTGTCAGGCGAAGCAAAAGGGAACGCCTATTACCAAGTAAGTTGCTTAACTACATGAGTGGTTCAAAGGCAAATTCTTCTGCAGTTAATTCGTCTTCAGATGTTCTCGAGAGTTATGCAGATATTTTTGGCAGGACTGACACAGAATGTTGGAAGCAAGTTTTCGAAGAGAAATTTAACTCAATGCAGGTCAGCAAAGTTTGGAAGGTTGTAAATAAGCCACCTAAGAGAAAATTACTTACATCGAAGTAGGTCTTATACATTACAGAGGATGCTAATGGAAATCCTACTCGATACAAGGCCAGACTTATTGCAAAAGGATTTCTTTAGAAATACAGAGTAGACCATCGCAACGTCTATCGCAACGTCAAAACTGCTTTTCTACACGGGGATATACATAAGGAAATTTATTTAGCAATTCCTGCTGGTGTTAAAGCGATAGCGGAACAGCATTTACATTTTTAAAATCACTTTATGGAATAAAACACGCCCAACGGTGCTGGAACGACAAATTCAATTCACTCATTGAGTCACTGAGGATGCAAATATCAAATGTATCGAATCCCGAGTTTAAACCTCACCTCAGGCAAAGTTTTTCAATAGAAATACATTTTTCAGATTAGCCGTCATCTCTTTGCAGACAATGGCAAGCCTCAGAGAAAATAATGCCATGTAAAGCTTCTTGAGAACATGACCTTTAGCCGTTCGAAGTTAACTGCATTTTCATAGTTTTGAGATAATTAGATAATTTTGAGATTATTAGTTTAGATAATTAGTGTTTGGTAGCAATGGACGTAGCAATGAAGGTTACCAGACAGAATGCAATAAACTTAAAATCTTTTCATTTTAGTCTCAATAAAGCGATTAAAATTATTTCCAGCTTCAAGCTATTTCCAGCTTCAGCTTCAAGCCAAATTATTGCCAATTATTACAACTACTCTTGTTGAGGTAGTTGTACTGACCTATGACATGACACAATTAAATTGTTAAAACGAATTTATCTACAAATTTAAAAAAATAGTAATTTTCATTGAAACATTTAATTTAAAATTATGAAGAACTTTTTGCTTTACTTGGTAAAAAGACGTCATGTTTAACAGGAGGATGAGCACAAGCAATGAGGATACGGAGTACGTAACATTCCTAATATGTCATCATAATATAACCATATTAGTTATTGCTGAAAAACATTAAAATTTCAACATTTCAAATTTCAAGCAATTTGAATAATTTTCTCTCGATAAATTATAAGCTGGAATGTTGCAAATAAAACATGTTTTCTTAATTTTATATGATTACATTTATATGTATATATATATATTTATCTATGATTATTTTTGCTTAAAATACATACATACAAATACAAAGTACACAATTAGATTGCTAAAAAGGCACAAATAATTGCAAACTATTAAAATTGTAATTGTGTCTGCCTAATGCGCTGTACTTAAATATGCATTAACACTCAAAATAATTGATTCGTTTTGAAGCATTAAAAAAAAACAAAAAAAAAAAAATAAAACATCTTCTAGCTGCCAGTAGTTAACATTTAATGCTTTAATTTATAGAGGTATTATAAAATTAAAGTCTTGCATTGGATAATTTAAATATTTTGAGTATAGGTCACGAATACAAAACGTTAGCAAAAAGTATAAATTTGTGAGTTAAAAAAAACTTTGGTTTAGTTTAAGAGTCAGACATGAACTAAAGATATGAGTAAGAATGTTATAAAAAATCTTTTGATATGCATTTTAACTTAAATTATATATATGTTTAGATATAATTTCCAAAAATAACTTAGTTCTAATATTTGGTGCGTAGTTATTTAATTTAACTGAGTACAGCATAAAGTTTATGTGTTGCCTTAAGAAAAAGTCTTTCAACATTGACATTAATAACTAAATGCTTTATAAAATGTTATAAAAATCACTGAAAATTATTGTTATTTTTTTAAGGAATGCTGATTGATTTAGTAGTTAAAACGCAATGGAATTATTTATAAAATGAGAATTATAAATAATTTCAAGCTCACAACTTTTTAGTTTTAGACATAGAAAAATCTGTGTAGGTCAAAGTGGACCACACCACTTAGATATCTAAGCAAAATAATTTGATGTGCATAAAGAAAGCTTAACCATTTTTATTTAATAATTAGTAATTAAAACTTATGTGCTGTAATACACATCGACTAGTGTACTATTATGTGACACGTTGGAAAAAACATTATTTCTTAAAAAAATCTTTTTTCACTCTTTAAATAAGCAAATGTGTGACTTATGTTAAATTTTTACTAGAGACTTCAGCGTGACATTGCAGCACAATTAATGAATTACTGAAAATCTAATGGCGAAGCTAACTTCACGTATAAAAAGCGCTTTCCTTTGCCATTATTATAAAGCCTTAATTCTTATATCTGATGCTGCGCATGATAGCAGCATCGAGCTGCTCGACACAACGAGCACATATTTTTTAAATATAAATCAAAAATGGCGCAGCAAGCTTTATAACACATAATAATTTGTTTTATTTTGTCGACACAGAAATACAATTCCTAATAGAAATTAAAACTCAAATTTGCACCCAGGCCAGAAAGTATATCTTGGCTCATGCCTGCCTTTCTTTGGCGCATGCTTTAAGCTTATTTTGTCTGACTTTGTTTAGTGAAAATATGAAAATCAAACTGTTTACTTAATATACGAGTACAATACTAAAGAGTTACAGTATAAAAATTCTAAAGTAAACTTTTTTGATTTGAAAAAAGCTCTGTTTTAAATAACTTAATACTACGAGTAGCTGTCGTTTTTTGTTGATTATAGCTTAGAGCTAATTTAGCTCTCAATTTAAATTTTTTATCAAGTAACTGAATTTTTGATTCTTAAATGTTCCATTTGTCGTTTTTCAGAGGAATGTTTTAGAACAGAAATTTAATTAAATTTAAAATTTAGGTCATCAAAGAGCTTTGTAAGCTCAAATCTACACACCAGACCAGCTGAGTTTTAACTTTCATCAACACTTTTCTTAACTTCAATCCACATTCGATTTGATTAAAGTTGAAAATTTGTTTGCTGCTGACGTCGCCGACGTGGTGTTCCAGTGCCGCTACTCATGTGCGTCTCATCGTCTGAGTCATAGCTACCTGTAGCGACATTACCGCCTGCGCAACAAAAACGACTATTTGCCAAACGTATGGTTTTTGTCAAGTCAATCGTGTCACCATGCTGTTGACGCAACTCAATTTCGGCTACACGCTCCATGTGCTTCCAGCGACGCACAGCCATGGCAAAGGCCTCTGTAACATTTGTTGCTGTTTTCGATGACGTCTCAATCAGGCTGGTGATTTTGTTGTCATCGCACCAGTGCTGTACCTCATCGAAAGAGACTTGCCGATTGCGTAGCGCCATATCGTTCTAAGGTCATGCAAGAAGAGACATTCAAAATAATCAAAACATATAGCAACAGTATCTTTGCTTACCTTATTGCCTACAACAATGAATGGAAATTTATCGGCCTTCACATCGGCATAATTAAGAAATTCATCACGCCACTGTTTGAGGCCGCGAAAACTATCACGATCGTTGATGGCAAAGCACAGCAAGCAGACGTCAGAGCCACGATAGAAGGGCGTGCGTAGCGCGCGAAAACGCTCCTGTCCAGCTGTATCCCAGATCTGTTAATTAACCAAAATTAGATATTTTTATTTGCACAATAATTTCTTTATAAATAATAACGAGTCGATTCATTGTTATTAAATTAATAGATTAGTTCATTTACAATTCAACAGAATTAATTAAACCATTTTAATTGTTTTTAAATATGACAAGCATATTTAGTTATGGTTTTAATTAAGCGTTGTTTTCTGGAATTAATTCGAATGGATTTGAAAGTGTAAATGTCTAGATCAAAATAAACAACCATTTATGTAAAAGCTTCTTAGAAATTCTAGCAATATTAGCACATAGTTTATGCTTTTTATTTAATTTCTTAGTATGGGCAGCAAAAGGGGATGGAATTTATAAGACAATAGTTCAACTTTGTTCTTATTTAAAAATTTTCAATTGAAATAGATTTTTCTCAAAACAACTGTGAATAGTTTGACTAATTCTTAAAGACGTCATTGACATAAGCGAAGTTCCCAGAATTGAGCTACTTTTAAGAGAACTTTGAAAGTAATTGTTTAATATAATTTGGAAACTTAATCCAGCTTCAGAATTGAGAAAAAAAAATTACGCTTTGACCAAAAAATAGCCAAGTCGAAAATCATGAAATAGTGCAATCAAAATAATATCGAAAGTCCTAAAATCATTTTACAAAACAAACCGAACAAAACTGGTTTTAATTAAAACAAAGAAAAATAACAATTTTATTTGTTGTGTCAAAATATTTAATTGAAAATATCATCTTTGAGAAGGCACAATGGGAAATTCGGTCCTATTTTGAGGCAAAATAAAAACTCTTTATTTTTGATTTTATCTTAAATAGAATACTCCAAAGCATACAAGTTTAAGCTCTGTTTTCAGATAAAATGTTTTTTTGCTGCAACTCCCAAACATGTTGTTTCGAAATGAATTTAAAATACATTTTTTTAATCTAGTTTTTTTTATTGTGTTCAAATGCGTGTTCCTCAAAATCTAACAGTTACTTTTGGAAACTAAAAAATGGAAAAAATAGTACTGGTTAGTTTGATATTTATAAAGTAAAAGAATTCTATTCAATTGAATATTTCTGTTAAAAAGTGAATTTATTATAAGTGACACTTAAAATAAATTGTTGAATTTTAAAATTAAACTTTAGTTAGAGTTTTAAAAAAAGTTCAAGAGAGTTCAAGAAAAACTCATCACCATTAAAAAAAAAATTATTTTTTTTAGGTAACTACTGGGTGCCAATTCATGAGTTCTATCAAATATGGCGAAATCAAGGAACGAACAAGGCTCTGTTTAACTATGTACTTGGAATAATTGAGAGGAATAAAAAAAAAAACAAAACAAATTGGCCATTTCAGCCCTTAAAAGGACTTTGACCGAGCTTCTTATGATCAATTGTGTTGTGTGTGTTATTAAATGTTTGCACACAATTGACCGAGAACTGCACCTACATGTTTTATGCCGACTCCAAACGGCTAAAGTTCATGTTCTCAAGAAGCTTTACATGGCATTGTTTACTCTCTGAGGTTTGCCATTGTCTGCAAAGAGGTGGTGATCGATCAGAAAAATTTTTTATTGAAAAAAACTTTTCGTCGCGGCTGGGGATCGAACTCGGGCTCCGAGCATGCCAGTCCACACACTTGACCTGCATGCCACGGTCACCACAATTGAGATGAATAGCGTGCAAAATATATTAAAAAAGTATTTGGAAGTTAAATTTAGAATGTTTTGTCAAAACTTGTTTAGAAGATGGGAAAAAATCGAAAAGAAGGGTGGATATATTTCAAGCTGAAAATGATGCTGAAATGGCTGAATGGCTTAAAGATTAAGTCTGCATAAAAATATGTGACCTGCAGACCACGCCAAACACTCCGTGCCGTGCCAATGACTCTTAAGGTTCTCATGCATTCAAAACAAATAATTGAAAACACTTCCTGTATAGAATCAAGAACATTACAGATGTTTTCAATTATCGTGTCAGCTGCAGAACAGAAACCCTAAATTACTACTATAACGTGGTTTTACAACTCTGGCGCAACTGCAGCCAACTTGACGAAAAGTATTTTTAAGAAGAAGAGAGATTGATTTTGATTCTATTGTTCAATTCTGTTTTTAACGACCAGCGTTCGGGAAGCTTAACATTTTGTTTTTTAATCATTTTTATAACATTGAATTAATGTTAAACCAAATATAAATTGGGAGAAAGTAATTGTGTTTATATCTTGAGAATCGTGTCCAGCATTTCTGTTAATAAACGCATAAAGCAAAGTAAAAATTTGTTATCTGCTGCTGATTGAACTTTGTCATGTATTGATGCAGCTCCTGTCGACATCGATTACGACGAAGATGAAGTCGAACGACTCGCCATAATCCGCTTCAAGGCTAAATTTTTTAGCATTTAGCGCACGCTCCGACAGAAGAAAAGTATAACGAGACCAAAGAAAATATATTTGGTCCAACAGTTTGAAATCCGTTAACGGAATGGTCGTTAGTAACACTACATTCAACCATCTTATTAGTCATTAAGCCACGATTTGATTGAAGAAAGGCACTCTTCCAGTGTACTAAACGTACGCACGATCCGTGGTGCTAACATCGATGTCGACAAGATGCAATCAAAACAACGGCGCTACTGAAGAGAAGAACGATGCTGCCAAAGAAATTTTATACGAGTGTACTGAAGACGCATAGGAGCGCTGCCTCCGAGAAAATTGAAATGCATGGTGATAGGAATGAGACTCGAAAATTTTTAAAGAGATAAGACGCCTGGCCTATGGTTTTGAAACCGGAGCCGCTTCCAACAAGGATGAAAATGGGAATCTAGTCACAGGTATCCAGAGTACACTGATATTGTGGAGGAAACACTTCTCGTATCTTCTAAATGGCGACGCTGACAACAATACCACCATTAGAGATTATCTCCCGGAAACCCCAATTATGGATGACAGCGCTGAAAATCCGCTCTCTGGCTATAATGAGGTTTTAACAGCTATAGCTCGACTTAAAAACTACAAAGCCGTTGAAACCGATAACCTACGAGTTGAGCTGTTTAATAACGGAGACTCTTTTTAAATGCATTCACAGGCTTCTATGAACAATATGGTTGGAAAAGTGCATTCTAATTGATTGGAACCTCAGTGTGCTCAGCACAATTTTCAAGCAAGGCGATACTACTCTTTAGGGGATAAGCCTTCTTAATGTCGCATATAAGGTCTTGTCAAGCGGGTTATGTGAAAGACTAAAGCCCATCGTCAACCAACTGATATAATCTTATGTGTTCGGCTTCAAACCTGAAAAATCTACCATCGACTAGATATTTACGGTAAAACAAATCTTGGAGCAGACTTTAGAGAAATAAATCGACACACACCATATCTTTGTCTATTAAAAAGCCATCTTCGACAGCTCAATAAAGAATCATTTTTACTCCACCTTTATTTCCACTTTTACCTCTCTCTACGTTCGATACCAAACGTGGTATCAGGCAAGATGATTCCTAATCATCCGATCTCTTTAATCGAGTACAGGAGATCATCCGAGCTGCTGACTTGTGACGCGCAAAATCAGTGCAGCTTTCTTTAGGCTACAAAAACAGTCAAGTGGGTCTTGCAGTGAACGCATATGAAGTATCTTGAGTCAACAAATAGTTTCAGCGTCTTCGAAACCATGTCACTGTTGACAACATGTCCTTCGAGGTTGTTAAGGATTTCAACGGTATCAGCATTGGTATCCAACGAGGGATAGCTCTTGGCACCAGGTATTACTTTAGGCTCAGTGGGCAATTGAGAACTAGAGCCCTCTCTCGACGAACAAAGCTAATGCTCTATAAGTCAATAATCAAAAAATTCCCAGCATATTACTCTAGACATCATCAACAAAGACGACCATGCCAGAGGAAAATTCTTTGCAAGATCAATTGTTCAATTAGCAAATACGGAATACGATGGAATCACGATCTGTATGAGCTTAATGTCGACATCTATAAAGCCAAGCCTATAAAAATAACCAAGCGGCTTCGCTGGCTTGGTTATGTCGAGAGAATCAACGACAACGCTCCAGCTTCTCGTTAGACCAAATCCAAATTCAAAACCGACCGACAATTGTAAGCCCTCTAGTCATATATGTACAAATTTTTACCTCGCTAGACTCGACCTGGGATTTTATTTTAGACCTATGGTTTCTTTGGAACCTGCAAACCTGCACACTTTCTAAGGTTTGCCATTGTCTATAGGGAGATGATAGATCAGAAAAATATTTTCTATTGAAGATACTTTCTGGCCAGTTGTGAGTATTGAACTCGGACTACTGCGTTTCGTTGGCTCGCTCACTACACATTTAGCACGCACCGCTACGGTAACTACATAAATTTTTATTTACTTTTAAAATATTCCTTCATATTCTTAAGGTTCTAAAATCGTCATTATTTATATTTTGCCATTTTTTTTATTGTATTTCAAACATTTTGAATTGTTGAAAAAAAAAAAACCAAACAAATTAGCCATGTCAGCCCTTTGACCGAGCTTTTTCCTTGCTTACATTTTCAATCGCCAGAGAATCTCCAGCAAATCGCTTGGAAGATGATACAATTCAGCGAGCTCTGCTGAGAGTCTTCCGGGTATCGTCGAATGTAAGCAGATGAGGCCATAAAAGCGATTCGTCGGGAAGATTTGCCGATGAATCGTTTCGCTAGGTAGAGTAACGAACGATTCGCCGAGAGGGGTCTTAAGTGATTCGCCAAAGAGTCGCACACGAATCGGCAGAAAGGTTTTGAAGCTATTCGCCGACAAGATCGGCAAATAAATCGCTTTAAGGGGTCCACAGCGATTTCTTGTGAAGCATCGTTGTTGCACGTTAAAGCTTGTGGTAAGTTTAAACTAGCGAGCTCAACAGACATTGTCTCATCGCAATTTAATGAATTTTTTTTACAAATTCAACTTTTTTATTAATTTTTCAGATTTTTATTAAAATAAATAAAAAAGTTCGATTTTTCAGAACCTGCTTCATATTCCAATGATAGATTTAAATTTTTTTTTCAAAAACCATCTTCCAACGATCGCCGGAATGAGCGCAGGAAGATTTTGAAATTTTTTGATTGAAAATTGCGCATTCATTGGTTCGGCGATCGAAAAGCGATCCATCTTCCAATAAACTCTTAGGCGAATCACTATGGTCGCCAAACCAACTTATCTTTCAATCGTCTTCCAAACGTTTGCAGGGTAATGTTCAATTGCGTTATGTGTGTTATTAAATTTTTGCACACAATTGACCGAGAACTGACCATGTTACATGTTATATGAAGTTCATGTTTTCAAGAAGTTTAACATGACATTTTTTACTCTCTGAAGTTTGCCATTATCAGCAAAGAGGTGACGCCGAACAGAAACATTTCTATTTAAAAAACTTTTGCCCGAGATAAGGATCGAACCCGGGATTCATTGGCTCACACGCCATATAATTAGCACGAACGACCACTGCCGCCACGCGAATTTTGAATTGTTAAGTAACAATATTTTCGAATAGTTATAGTTTTTTTAAGCGATTTGAAACGTTGGTCAAGACGCTGGAATGTCACTGCAATTCCGAATCGTTTTATGTGTTAACAAGGAATGAGCTTGCTGTAATAGAAATTCATTTAAATATGTTATTAAATATTTCGCACACCCTCTTCAAATGGGACAAAACTCAAAATTTTTCAATTTTGACTTTTGAAATTTTTCAATACAAATCAATACGTAATATACATCTCCACACAAAAATCATTTCGTGTCCATCTTTTGTATGAAGTTGCTTTGAAGAAGAAGTAGTTATTTTGCCTCTCCTGAAAATTTTAAAATTTTGAGTTGTGTTACTTTTGAAGATCGTGTGCGATTTGCACATAATTAACCGAGTACTTGATTTATGAAATGATTAACCATTTTAATTATGAATAAAAACAAGTGATATTTTGTTGCTAGTATATTTAAAAGGTGCCTTAAATTAATCGAAAGGATGCCGAGACTTTTGGAATTGGAAAGGTCGAAAAAGTATCTCAAATATCATCCCTGATTCACACTATGCTATAATGTGAAGAAAATATATGAAATGTTAGGTTATTCTTGAAAAATGTCAGAGTTATGGTCAAGCTTTCTATTGTTTCTACGCATATTATGAATGCAAAACTAGAATAAAAATTCCGACAAAGGTGCTACAAAGCAAAACAAAACTAATTAGATTAAATTTATATGTAGGTGAGCATGTAATCGTGACTCTGAGCGAACAAAGTGAAGCAGTAGTGAAACGAACTATAGAGTAAGGCAGCAAGACACAAAAAAAGCCAACCGTGAAATATGATACTGGCAATAGAATGCTTATTAGTGGTAGCTAGTTTTTTTATGATGTGAATTCCAGCTTAACCTTTCACAAGGTAAAAACTAAATTCAAAATGGTTAATAAACCAAGCCATGTCTAACAGAACTTTCAATTAGTATTTTAATAATTAGTAGAATGCTCTTCAAGGTGCATAAATCAGAGGCTTAAATAGTTAAATATTTAAATAAACAGTTAAATAGTAAAAACAGCTCGTCTTTAGTTTGCTTACAGTAAACAAACAATGAATTCAGATATAAGAATAAAAAATAAGCACTACATGGCAAGAAGTTCATGCAAGTAATAATTATTTTTGTCTTAAAAGCATTGCTCTAAGGTGGCAACACTGCACATAGAGAGCAGCGCAAAATTCAGTAATGATCGCTTAAGTAATTTAATAAAACAAAAATTGATAAAAAGCACAAATGCCGCTGATTGTTTTTGTTTATGTCGGCTAAAAACACGTGACAAGTGAAACAAAAACACAACCGACTCGGGGTAGACCGGAGTGGGCATGGAAAAAAGATCATAGCTTTTAATTTATTTATAGTTTATAATTTTTGTTCTTAACATGTTATAATAAGAAACATTGACTAATTATATTTTTAAAAAATTTTTTAAAATTATTATTATATCAACTGTTCACCAAGCAAGTTTTCAGAAGGTGGCTGACAGTTTGACCTTAATATGAATGTATCTACTGCGTTGTAGATAAAAAGAACGAGACACAGATAAGCTTCTTTAACTTTTTAAAAAAAAAAAAAAAATAATATTGTGATAAATACTTCTTGACAATTTATTTAAGATAGCAAAAAAGAACAATTTTTTAAAATTCAGCTTTAAACAGGTATTCTTAATGTACACAAATAAAGTGATCTTGATCGTTACCAAATGTGATTGTTTTAAATTTGCAATTTCAACATGATTGTGATCACCGGTAACTTGTTTGTACGTTAGTGAGAACAACAACAACAATAATAACATCTATAAAGCAAACCTTTGTTTATATTGCTATAAGTAGGTTGTTCTGTTTGTGCATTGCTAATTCAATCAAATGGAACAAATATTTGTTTTGTTGTTTTTTTTTTAATTCAATCGAGAATTAATCATACACTAATTATACGGTAGGAATTTATGTGTTGATAAATACTTGAGTGATTGTTGCAGTGTAACAGCATTTATTAAATGCAACTTTAACTAAATAAGGTTTGCAAGTATTTCCTTTTGAACCAAAATAGAAATATTGTAGAACACAATCTTTAATGAAATGCAACTGTAACGGAAGAAAACAATGTTATTCAGTTTAAATGTTAAAAATTTTTTCATAGCTTTACTTTTTAAAAAATTACCGTTATTTTGTCAACCAGAACACTTCAAAGGACCTTGTTATTTCAGATTTTCTAAATTTCATTGAACACATGCATATTTTCTTATTTATAAATGGACAGAAATTTAGACTGTCACGTTACAATCCCTGCAAACATTTGGAAGACGATTGGAAGATTAGATCATTTCGCGACGCGCTAGCGATTCGCCTAAGGGTTCTTTGGAAGATTGATCGCCCAAGCGATGAATGCGCGGTTCTTAAAAAATTTCAAAATCTTCCTTCCCTCATTCCGGCGATCGTTGGAAGATTGCTTTTTAAAAAGCTTTCAAAATCTATCATTGTAATATGAAGCAGGCTCTAAAAAATAGTTTAAATTAATCAAAAAATTTAACTTTTAAAAAACTTAATGAAACTGGGATAAAACATTGTCTGAAGAGCCCTCTAGTTCAAACTTACAACAACTTGTAACATTCAACAACGATGCTCTGCAACAAATAAAAACCCCTTCTGCCGATTCGTTGGCTAATCTTCCCGGCGAATCGCTTAAGACTCTTCTCGGCGAATTGGTCGCGAATCTTCCAGGCGAACCGCTTAAGACTCCTCTTGGCGATTCGCCGGCGAATCTTCCCGGCGAATCGCTTTTATGGCCTCAGCTGCCTCATTCGGCGATTCCCGGAAGACTCTCAGAAGAGCTCGCCGGCGATCGTTTCATCTTCCAAGCGATTCGCTGGAGATTCTCAGGCGATTAAAAATGTTTGCAGGGATCGTACGCATATTTTTATTCATATTTAGGTAAAACTACAAATAAACTGAAACTTTTATTAAAAAGAAGAGACAATAGATCAAAAAAGAGACAGAAAATTATCGAAAATACCTAAAAAATAGTGACTTTTATATATTAGAATAAGGACAGAGTGCAGCGTAAAGGCAAATTCTTTTAAAAAACTGCTATCGAGTCTGTTTTCAAAACATTTTTTCGTTTATCTTCAGTTTATCTATATTGAAATAAACGGATTTAAAGAAAACTACGAATAAGTCGCCGTTAGGCCATTCATCACGAGAACTATGGAATTATTGCATTGAATTAGGGAACCCTGCTGACTTTATCTGAAGACACAGAAAAATCGCCACATAAAAACCTAATAATGTATAACAAAGTTAAGAAGATTTTTTGTATGGTTTTTACCCAAGAATATGTTCTTCTTAAAGTTATTGGATATGTCCCAAGCTACTACGTTTTCTTTTTGATTTTGTTTAAAAAGAAATCTTTTAAAACTGCTAGGATTTCTTCTTAATATTGTTTAAGAGGATATCTTATACAGCTACTAGGTTTTCTTCTTGTTTTTGTTTAAAAAGAAATCTTGTACAACTACTAGGTTTTCTTCTTGATTTTGTTTAAGAAGAAATCTCATTCAGCTACTAGATTTTCTGTTTGATTTTTTTTCAAAAAGGAATCTAATAAAGCTTTTTGATATTTTTTTCAAAAGGAACCTAATGAAGCATCAAAGTTTTCTACATGATTTGCTTTTCTTCTCAATATGGAATAAAAAAATAATGAATAAGCGATACGCGAAGTGTTGGCGTTGTCTAGGACTTAAAAAAAAGTCTTGAAAATATGGATTTTTAAAGAAATTAAGAAGATATGTTATCAAATAAATTTAAGAAGATTTTTGTTAAAATCAAGAAGATTTTTTCTTAAAAAATACCTCTCCTCTTTCGTCTTTCATTCGCCTTGTTCTTTAAAACTCTTGAAAATATGGCTTTTAGAAGAAATTAAGAGATATCTTATTAAATAAATTAAAGAAGATTTTTGTTGAAAAACAAGAAGATTTCTTCTTAAAAAAATACCTCTCCTCTTCGTCTTTCATGCATTTGTTCTAAATACGTTTTAAGAAGAAATCTTATAGATTTTATGAAGCTGTATTTTCTCTGTGTAAGAAATGAAAAATATTCAGAATGACTTTAGATTAAATTTGATATCGTGTTCAACTGAATATATTAAGGATTCAATAAAAGTAGAAAGGAATTCAAACTCACGCCTTCGCAGAAGAAATAAAGCTTTGTCAAGGGACAGGCCAGATTTTTTTAAAAGGCGTAGGTGAGATTTTTGCATAGTTTCTTAATGCCATGTCTACACAGAAAGTTTAGTTTGAGTTTCCAGTACAAAGTTGCGTTTTGCCCCTGAACTCTATATAAACGCTTGCGTTTCCAGTACCAGGAGAAAACGCAACTTAACTCAGATTGCTTTCTACGTTCACCAAAACTCAGTTTGAGAAATGCCTAAAAGTATGCTAGTGTTTAGATTAAAAGATACGTTCAGTTAGATTCTAGGTGCGTTCGGGATATTGAACGACTAGAAATGTCAACAACAGCTGCTTCTCAATTGTGCAAGTTTCTCTTTGTAAAAAAAAAACTTTCTCCTATAACAATTTTCTCTATTTTCGATAATAGCAATTTTCTCTTTTTCAAATAAAATTTTCTTCAAATTTCCACATTTTCGAAGAAATATTTCTTCACTTCTGGGAAATGGAAATATTTCAATGTCTCTAATAATGATAAGTATTTTTCTCGCACAAAAAATATTCTCATTTATAGAGAAAAATTTATTGAAAATTAAAAATTTTTCCTATATTTTGATAAAAAATTCACTATGCAAAATATTTTCTTTAATAAAAACAAATTTTTTCTCAAAATTAAAAGGCCTTTTTCTCTAAAAACGATATATTTTTATATTTGTTTCTTTTTCAGAGAAGCTTTCGTATTTAGAGAATTTTTAGGATCACATTAAGAGAAAAGCATTCTCTGGAGCAAAGTCTATACCATTTTTCTCTAAATATAATGCCTTTTTTGTCATATTCCGAGAAACTTTTTTCTGAGTGTAAATTTATTATAAACAAAAATAAGCCAAAAAGTAAATAAAAGAACTTGGGTAAGTTTAGAAGATGAGGTTTTCTCATTAGTCAGTCAGTATGGGCCGAAAAAAGCTAAGTTTTATGCGAAATCCACAATAAACTCAATTCTGTCGACGCATCTCTGTGTGAACAGCTTCGGTTGAACTCAAACAAAACGCAAACTCAGATAAATAAAGACCATCTTAATATATAAAACGCAAGTATCACGCTATGCACCTAATATCGCATAAACAGTTCATTTTAGCAAGAATGAACTGTGCATTTTACTCTACAGTGCATTTATTACAAATGCGGAAAAATGTTCAGCATGAAAGTATGCACAAGGCTGAGGTACTTAGAATTTTATTCATTTCGTGAATGCTAAGAATATTTTGAGTATAGTTAATAAGGCATATTTTGAGTATAGTTAAGTCTATAAAACGACTCGCGAAAATAGAATTGACAACGGAGATAACGAGAAGGAGTATAGAAATCTATTTGAGAAAGAAGTTCAGGGCACTGGAAATTGTGATGAATAAGACCCAAATACGCATAATAGAGAATAGCTTACGGAGAAAAGAAAGTGGAGTAAGATTAACTAAGCCACAGCGAGTTTGCGGAGAAAAGAAAGTGGAGTAAGATTAACTAAGCCACACAGTAAGATTGAGGCACTGAGGGTAAGTTTCAGTTTAATTTGAACTACATGTTCTTAGTGAAATTACGTTAAACCGATTCAAGTCTATTACTCTTACCAAAAAAGTAGCATTTTAGGAATAATTCCGGAGAATAGGGTACGTTGACCTAGCAAAAGATTGACACTGGCATTTTTTAAATATTAAGGGGAAAATTTTTAAGGCAGCACCGAGTTTAGATCTAATTTGCGAATTTGTGTCCGAGTTTAGATCTAATTCAAGAAGATTGAAATCATTATCAGATTTAATTGTCTGAAATAGTTTTTAATCATCGGCAAAAAGAAGACAACTTAAGTATTTGATGGTTAGAGGAAGGTCTTTAATAAAGAGAAGGAATAGAAGCGGACCAAGATGACTTCCTTGAGGTACTTCTGACAAGACCTGAATGGGGAAGACAAGCAAACATTAATTTTGACCTTTTGCCAACGATTAAGATCTTAACCAGGCATGCAGACTTGAGTGAAAGCCTAGAGCAAATAGCTTTAGGAGTATGGTTTCGTGATTAATTTATCAAAAGCCTTAGCGAAATCAGTGAAGATCACATCTGTTTGTCAGCACTTCGAAAAGTTTATATTTATGAAAGACCAAAAAATATTTAAATTAGTGGCAGTTGATTTACCTGATATGAAGCCATGTTGATTAATAGAGATTACATTTTTACGCAAAATGATAATTTTTCATAAACTATTTTTTCAAATATTTTAGGCGCACGTAAAATTTTACTTATCAGTTTATAATTGCAAACATTTTGCTTCAAACCAGATTTGTGAATGGCAACAATGTAGGAAACATTCCATTCGTTCAGGAAGGAATCACTTGATAGAGATTTATTGAATAAAATAGCAAAGGGGGCGAAAAATTAATTTCGCACACCACTTTAGCAAAATAGGAGCAATATCATCATGGCCAGTCATCGATGTTGATTTAATGTATAAAAGTGAACTTTCGATATCTTATTCATTTATAGTGAGATTTCTTAAGTTTAAAAGAGAAAAAGATTATATCCGATATACTATAAGAGGCGGAAGGAACTGCCGAATAAACAGATTTAAAAATTCAATTATCTAATTTTTTGATTTGTATATTTTAAGATTGATTCTTTGGTTATGTAAAAATAATACTTAACCGAGCATTAATACACTTCACCTTATAGTGTTTTCTACATATAGGATTAAAACATTGAAATTTTCTGGAATATCTAATATTGAGATGAGAACTAGTTATAAGTTTATTAGAATTATTTATAACTTATAAAATAACTATTTAAACATATATAAGGCTATTCAAAGATTAAAAAAATTGAAGCAATATTTACTTTAATTTATAGTATTTCACCTTAAAAACATTCTCTTTAACTTAATACTTATTTATTAAAATTTTAAAGCTTATATTTCTTTAAAATTTTACTGAGCTTTAGTTATGCGAACAAATTTATATTTGCCTTCTGTTAAAAGTTTTATAACACGCATTTATAAGAGTTATTCGAAAATAAATTTCAGAGCTTAGTATTCGCTGACTTTGCAAAGTTTGAGAACCACAGCGCTTTGCATTATAGGGTTAAATTTTGTTGTTGGTATGATTTCGTTTTTTTGTTGATGAAGCAGCAAGTAACAATAAACGAGAAATTAGCACGGTAAGCTGAAAACAGAGTAAATGCTAAAAGCGAGGCAATGTTATGGCGCTACTCTGTGCTACAAATCTTTGACTTTGTTTTCTCAACTTAAGCACTACATTAGTGCAAGTAAAAGCGAAGCTAAAGACTATAAAAAGAAGCTCCTTTGTAAGCGTTTTTTTTTTCGAATTAACTTTTACCCTATTTGTCATCAGTTTGTATTGATTTTTTTGTTTGTCACAATATATTTGAAGCATCTGTTAATTCTTTTATATGTTGTTCACGGTGCTTTATTAATTAATGGGATGAGTTCCAAATTGCCTTGGGAACAAATAATATTACTTTCAACTTGCTTCGTAACGCGTTAACTTTGACCGGTTATTTTAATTCTTATAGCTTGAAGTAGCTATACTTCTATCATCAGCCTTAGACGTTTGGAAAAAAGTACTGATTAAAAAAAATAGTATAAGTTGTGGCTATGAGTTGAAGATTATCTCTTAGAAAATATAAACAAAATGTTATTCATTGTGTCAAGTTTAAATGCCTTTTTAAAAAATATACATACCATGCATAAAAAAAGACTCAAATTTTAAAATAAATTTAATTTAAAAGTCATAAAATCATACCCAGTAGTTATTGTAATTATATAAAATTTAAAGATTTTGATGAGAAATTTTAATGAGTACTTTTTATCATTTTGTTCTCAATTAACGAAACAAATCAAAATTCATATAAAACCAGCTAACTTTTCCAAATTTTGCAAATATCATACAAGAAAACAAAAATAAAAATTTAAAAAAAATTACCTTATTTGTGTTAATGAAAGTTTAACCATCACCGATTTTATTTATATTTATTTTATTTTATATTTCTTTTTTAGATTTTTGTTTATTTTTTTTTTTTTATTTATTTATTTATTCTGCGTTTGTTTATTCAAATCAAGCGTTAATAGCTGATAACCATTTTTGTATGAAACAAGTATTGAGCCATGAGAATATTTAAAATGCACATAATCTTTCAGCTTTTTACTGTCAATAAATCGATCAGCTTTTCGAAGTGCTAAGCAACCATTCAATATTTTTGCCCACATACAGTCTTAGCACGAAAGTTATGAAAATCTTTTTGTAACTAACCATAAATGATCAGAGAAAGTGGTTTTCTATAAACCACCAGAGCCTTAAAAAAATAAATATTTAAATATTTTTGAAATTTTTAGTTCAACAAACTATCTCTGAGTTACAGTCGAAACACAAAAGCTAGCACTCAGCAAGTTCTAAGCAACCCTTAGCTACAGCGGATGCCACCCAGCTTAACAAATCAAAGTCCACACACATTGGACAGAAAAACAACTAAAGTTCAAAAATTCTTTGACTTGATTAATTTTAAAAAAAAATTTGTGTGCTTAATTAATTACGCACTAAAATCAATAACCTTGCTAATTTTCAATAAAAGAAACAAAAGCTAATTTTAAATCAGTTCACTAACTTGTAAATGAACTCAGTGAAATATGGAAACAAACCTACTTCTTTCAAGAATATGTCGTCCTCTTTTTATTAACTTTTTTTATCCTACTGGGTCGCGATCATAACTTCTGACCCACCTTCTAACCTCTTAATATTCCGATATAGAATTTTAGATATCCAACTAAAAAAAGGAAACACTCCCAACGTTAACGTTCTCACCTGCAGCGTATATTTCTCGCCATCGACTTCGATATCCTTATTCATGAATTCCACACCAATTGTATGAAAATTATTTTCATCGTATCGGTTGGAAACAAAACGATTCATTAGACAGGACTTGCCGACACCACCATCGCCAAGTATGACCACCTTTAGCAGGACAGTCTTGTTGGGCGGTCGCATGTTATTCATTGTGGCTTTGCGTGCTGCTCTGTACAGGCGTCGATGCCAAATTTAGTACCAACAACAAGCGGTCAGCTGAAGACACAAGAAGTATGTATTGTAGTATCAAATTTTATATTATTTTTCACTATCAGCAAAACTTTGAATTTAATTTTTATTAGAACTATGAATTAAGCCTTTTCAATTTGCTTACATTTCACACAGCTTTTTATGATATTGTTATTGCAACTTCCTGTTTGAATTAAACGTGGTTTCGTTACGCTACTTTAAATATTTTATTTGTTTTAAGTATTATTTGTTTTTTAATCCGTATCACGGAGCAACAGAACACTTCGTTGGACAACAGCAAAAAGACATGGAAAAACAACGACTGCAAAGCAGCTGCACAATCAAATGACAAGCAGAGCCCGAAACGTCAAAGCAAACATGATGAACGGTTGCAAAAATACGTTTTAGTGTCAATACTATTTTAAGGTACTAGCATCCCAGTAAGAAATTTCACTTCTTACCTGTCGTCGCCTCAAGACAAAACTCACACTCACATTTGTTAATCCCATAAGATAGGGTTAACATGCTTTTTCTTTCTAAATAATAATGGGATTAGATAAACAAAGATTTGAAACGCTTTTGGTAAATCGACTCTATTTGGGGAGTTTTCCGTTTTCGCCCCCTTTGAATTTTGTGCTTTCCCCGAGGTTTGTTGCACTGTGCTTTTTAAAGAAATTATACACCCTTAAGGAAAGTCAAATTTTATATATTTATTTTGTGCAAGAACAACATAACAAATGACAATTTAAAATGACCAAGTTATTTATTTAAGTATTACTTAATTACTGAAATATATTAAAATATTAAAACCCATATAGCAATAAGTGATAATGCGGCAAATATGGGCTTAGCAATGCGAATTGGAATATTTTTTTGGCTAGGTTGTGTAGCACATACACCGCAATTGTAAATTAATGATTCAATTTTTAAAGATAAAAAATATGTTTATTAAGTGCCTGTTTAGATCGTCATGCCCATGATAAAAAGTGTGAGCGAGAACGGATAAGAATTGGGTGGTTAAAATGAGATGAAAGATTTTGAGCCGAAATGCCGTCCACAAACTTAAAAATTGGAAATTTCATGCAGGTTTCAATTTCGTTTCGTTTCAGTTTGACAAATTAAAAAATAAACAAAAAAATTATTGGTTCGTCAAATTTTTGTGTATAAATTAATTAAAAATATCAGTACGAATGGGCGCGCATCATAAATTTCAATACAGCGGTAATATTAGCAAAACTGCAGCTGGCAATTATTATCTTCGGTTGTCTGGTACCGAAAAGCTTTAAACAACGCTCAAGATAAGAAAGCGCGCGCTTTTCCACAGTATCAACATATTATTTTTTAATTTATTTTTTGTACAATTTTGTAAAGGTGAATTTTGTAAAAGGAAATTTTGTAAAAAGGAAATTTTGTAAAGGGAAATTTTGTAAAAAGGAAATTATGTAATGGACAATTTAAAAAAAGGGCAATTTTGTAAAGTACAATTTTGTCAATGAAATTTTGTATAAGGGCAATTTTGACCCCAACTTGTTTGCATGGGCATAATTTAAAAATAATTGTAGCCAGTGCTTAGCCGAAGGTAGACAATTCTTTACATTTTCAGTTTTTTGTTTTTTAAATTGCTTTCCTTTGTCTATGAGTTGTTTATAAATGTTTCATTCCATACTTTCACTTTTTATTATGAAAAAGAAACAGGCATGCCCATGCTCACGTGTGGACACGAAGGGCATAGAAATGCGGAATTTCAATGGGGAATCTAAACAGGCTCTAAGAAATGTCGGAAAATTGCTGGACATTTTAGAAAAAGTAATAAAACCAAATCATCTTCATGTTCAAGACACTCCGACAAGGTGGAACAGCACCTACTTAATGCGACAGAGAATGTTTGAACAAAAATCAGCCATTAACCTTTATATGGCAGAACGTGGTTCTATTGAAGTTACTTCTGCAAGTGAGTGGGAAATAATAAAAAGTTTATTAAATGTTTCAAAAGGATTTTATCAGGCAACGCTGGATTTACCTGCTGATTCAGCGTGCATTTCAATTATAATTTCTTTAATAGCTATGTTAAGAACCAAGTTTGATCCGGATTCAGAAGAAATCAAGGTGCTTAAAGAGCGTTTGAACAGATCAATAAACAATCGATTCGAAAACATAAAAACACGTTCTGAACTTCTAGTTTCTACGTCACTAGATACACGCTGTAAGCTGAAAAGTTTTTCTAAAACTGATTTTCAAAGATGAAAAATTGGTGAAAATTTAATTGATGAGCACATTAAAATGTTCTCTGGTTCGAACGATGATGTGGACAAGAATCAATACTAATTGCAGAGCTGTAAAAGAATACATTCAATTTGATTGCTTTTGCAAAAATTTGAATCAGTGAGCAACAAATAAAGAATGTATTTAATGAATGCAAAATTGATCCATGAATAAAATTTTGAATTTACAGTCAGTTTTAAAAAATTGATTTACTATTCATTTTTCGTTATTCTGAATAATGCATTATAATGAAAAAAAAAATGAATAATGAATAATGAATAAAATATTAATAATGAATAAAAAATGAATGCATGAATGCAAAATGAGTAACGATTCTTTGTAAATTGCATTCTTTATGAATAGCACTCAATTGAATAAAATAATTAATGCATTATTTTGAATAATGAAAAATGAATAATAAATCAATTTTTTTAAAATTTATTGTGAATTCAAAATTTTATTCGTGAATCAATTTTGTATAAATTGAATGCATTCTTGTGTCGTTATTCATTTGTGCTTAAAATTCTGAATATGAATGCAACTTTTACAGCTCTGACTAATTGTCTTTGGGAGTAGCATGATTCAGAAATATCATCCACGCTTAGAAGTTCAAGAGTCGGCTCACATTGACCTCACTCAACCGACTCACTTTGACGTCTACAGAAGAGATGAGGAAGTGGGAAGGTGAAAGTTACGTGAGGCAAGAGTTTCAAAAATTGTAAAAATTTGGCGACTCACTTCTATTCTTTTGTAGTGACATTCGTCATTGTTTGGTCTATTTGTTGAGTTGCACTATTTTAGCGCAATGTTTATATGTGAAATCAATTAATATAATTAATAAGTATGCCTAGTTGGAATAAAACGCAAATTTTATCATCGATATTACGCTGAAAGTAAAGAATTGTTGGTTGGAGTTTATCAGACTCAAAGTGAGGCAAGTTACGTGTGTGAACATTTGAGAGCGGCCTCACATCAAAGTGAGTCGGTTGAGTGAGGCCAATGTAAACCGACTCCATATGCAATTGATCTATCGTGTGGCAAAGAACAACTTAAAACTTTTTTAAACGAGCCCTTAATTCCAAGCGATTCCAATACTTACGATTACTGGCACCACAGTCCATTTTCTTTATTAAAAGATGTGGCAATCAGATACCTATCTGCTGCTCCTTCTAGTGTCGTCAGTGAAGAACTTTTCAGTGTAGCAGGGCAGATATACTCTGACTGACGAAATAATTTATATGGCGAAAATGCAGACAAGCTCTTATTTTTAGGTTATAACATTTTTAGTTTATAGCATTAAGTTATTTTACTTTAAATACTAAATTGTTCCTTAAAGTGTAATTAAAAATGTTCTCTTTATTTATTATTTTAAAGTTGAACTTTAATATTCAAAGAATATTTATCGTTTATATACGTTATTATTTATTATCTGTTTGAATTGTTATGTTGTTGTATACCTTTAACAAAAACTAAAAAAAATAAAAAGTTTTTTATAAATTTTTCATATAGAAGTTCAGTTTCGGTTTCGGCCGAAAATTACAAAAAAGGACGAAATTCGGCCATTTTTGTAATATTCGGCTGACCCCGAAACTGAATGTCTAAATGAAAATTTTTTTAAAAAAACATTTTTTTAAAGTTTTTTATACGATAAATATTATTTGAGTGTTAAAGTTCAACCTTAAAATAATAAATAAAAAAATCATTATTAATACCACTTAAAGAAACTTTTTAGTATTTAAAGTTAAATAACTGAATATTATAATACAAAAAAAGAGCTTGCCTGCATTTTCAAAATGAAAGAAAATACATTTATCGTTTTGTGCTGGGCCCAACTCACACGGTCATTCAAATGACTGTGAGTTTCACGTTTTTGTTCTACTTAAAAATTTTGAGGAAAGTGAACTCACATCACTATTGAAATTTATGAAAGAACCGAATTAGTAGTGTCCGAGCGCATTTTGAAAATAAGCCGCCCAGTCTAGGACCGCGTTAAAAAATCGCTTTTATTGATAGACTTATTGCAATTATGGATGTTCGATGTTGAAAAAACATCGATGATGACATCGAAATCACAACATCGATTCATGATGTTTATCGCACAAAAAACATCGATGTTGCCCAACATCGTCATCAATACAGACAGCAATGAATGAATAGAATCACGGGATTTATTTAGTACATAATGATTAAGGTGGCTCAAAAATACCCTTTTTTCGACACAAATATTGAGAAAGGTGTATTGAAGGTTGCAAATGAAAGGTCTCCAAACCCCTGAAGATGTGGATTCCAAGGTTGGTTGCTTCAGAGACCTTTAATTTGTACCCAAATTGTGGATAGATATTTCACCTTGATAAGAATTTACGACGTAGAAATAGACGATTTTTGACGAAAAAATTTATTTTTTCAAATCAAATCCACTGGTAGACGTTAATTGAATTTAAAAAACTAACAAAACAATATTTTAAAGGCTAGTTTCACCAGATGGAAAAATATTTGTTCGTCACCCTAACTTGAACCCGAAATATAAAAATTATGATGAAATTCAATATGCATGAATCATATTGAAGCAGCCCTTGAAAGGACTTTGACCGAGCTTCAACTGAGTTGTTTGTGTCATAAAATGTTTACACACAATTGACCGAGAACTGGACCATACATGTTTGAAAAAACTTTTGTCCGAGATGAGAAATTTAAAAATAAATATTTTGGACTGATTCGCTCAAATTTCAGTCTTCAAATTTATGTAACATTTATTGAATTATGTGGAGTTCAGATAGGCAACAGATTTTTAAAATTTTCTATGAGTTCACCGATAATTGCATCATTATTCAAGAAATTCATCATCTTTCGGATTCCAGTAAACTATTTTTACTAAATGGAGACTTATTGTAATTCAAACCACTGCATGAATTTGCGAGTGGTTAAAAAACGACCGCTTATCATATGTATACTCGCTTAAATAACACAGGAAACTGTTACTCGCTTAAAAGTTTGCCGACCAAACGAAAAAAAATGCTTCCAAGTTATGTTTCAATAATTGTATAAATTTCCTACAAAGGTGGCAACTATATCTGATTGATAGTCAATAGTGATGTATGAAATGAACATTTTTTGTACCAAATACTTTTCACGAAATACTCATAATTTGCTTAAGATCAATATTTCAATAAAAATACATAATAATTTAACAGGTAAGATAAACAAAATTTATCAAATATACTCATTATGTAAAACTATGTTGTTTGCTTAAGCTTTTAGCACTGAAAATATTTTGAGTATCGGGTTTGTTTTCAGAACCGAGTCTCCAATGCTTAAAATCTGAAAATTTATGCATCACTAATTGTCAGAACTTTGATATATAAAATAAATTTGTCAAAAATTGTTTACAAAAATTTGATCAGAACATAAACAACGTCTTTGACTTTTCGGAAAATGCTTCCAAGTTTTAAAAAAATTCTTAAGCGAGTAAGCAGTCGTTTTTGACTACTCGCTTGGTAAAAAACATAGCTATTATAGCTATAATATTTATATGAATTTACGGGATTTTCGAGCCAGTGAAAAATTTTTTAATTTTTGGCCTATAAGGTTCGGACATTGGTTTCCATTTTATTAAATTGAATAATTAATATATGGGCATCTCCCAGTGGCACGGACGCGACATTCGCACGGTTTTAATTACTCGAAAAACAAGAAAGAAGCAAAATGAGCCGATATATATATAAGTGCTCTAACGCGACGATAGAGTGCTACATTTTATAAAAATATTGGCGAGATTTAGTACAAATTAGTACAAAGTAATAATCAATCATTCAATGAAACGGACGCAACAAAAAACAGAAGTTTTTTTAAGCTCGTATAGAAATACGCAAAATTTAGCAAATTTTGAGAACTTTTTTTTATATATAATATACATGTTAATGGAGGTCAAAGGATAACTATTCTTAGTAGACTTATGAAACATAAAAATTATCTCTTATCTTTTTTTAGATAGATATAGCACGAATACGAACGCGACAAATTTTTCCACAGTAGTAAAATACAGTAAAGATGTTCGTTATAAATTTTAATAAAAATACATCATAATAAGTTGAATTCAAGTTACATAGCAGTCATACTAATCAAAATAAAAAAAAAAATAAAGTTATAAGCTTTTAGAGTGCTTTATTTTAATGTTTTTCTTCATTTTTGGTGGACCTTTTTTGGGAGATGCCCATATGCTTAAGCCATTAACGAATGCAAATGTTGTCACAGTCAATTGGGATTTATATGGCCATTCGCTAAAAAATGCATTAATGATCAATTTAAGATCGTGACCATGTTGGTTGGGGGGAGGGGGGTATTATGGTATTTTGGCCGACTGAATACCCTTAATTCCCGACTTTTTTAATACAACATAGATAAATTTACCAAAATTTCTTATTCGTTCGATCAATTTTATATAGAAGAATTTGTGAACATTGTACTTTGTCGTACGCTTTTTTATACTCAACCTCCTTCTCCCAACCTTCTTAGAATGAAATTAACTTCTTAAGAAAAAACTCACTCTTTGATCAAAATGAAATAAGGTTAGGACAAAGCTTTTAAGTTGGTTGAATTTGAGTTTTTTTCAATAGTAAAAATTTTCTTAAAAAAATTATGCATTCATCAATTGTCAAATTTGTAAAAATTCTACTTTCTATATCAACATCTTGGTCGAATTTTAACGATTTTTCAGTTTTTCTTATTATTTCAAGTTTGTTAAATTTTCCTTCAAATGTGATAAAAATCACTGTGAAGCTCTAACCAAAAGTATTTTTAATGAATTTTTTTAATATTGTCGTAAGTTATGTAGAATGTATTTCAAACAAATGCTAAGAGAGAAAAAAATAACTCTCTCAAATTGAATGTTCTAAATTGGAAAGCAAATATCTCTGCCATCTTTTAATATATTTTCTTTATTTTTTTTTTTACTTAAGGCTCTATTTGTATTTAAGGGTAATCAGTTAACTTTATTTATAAAAGTTTTACCGTTCGTTTTTTGTTTATATATAAATTATACCTTTTTGAAAGAGACCACAAAATTACATTTTTTCTCAAAACATAAGGTAAAATGATTTTTCAAAATATAAGGTGAATTTAAGTCAACATTTTTAAAATAATGGTCATTAGCAATTTGGATAGATTCAACAAAACTACATCTATGCTTTCATTTTGTTTTTAACGTTTGTATGAAAAAAAAATGGCTATAGAACGTTTAAAATAATACATTATAGTACGAGTATGAACTTCATAAATACATTGAACAGATTTTTTCGCCTCCTATTCATTAAAATTTCGAATTACGTCTTATTAGAGTTAGGCCGACGATATGTATTTCCGAGCAAAATATTAAAATTTATTGACTGAAGTTGGTTTGAGGCACGACAATATGTTGTAAACAAACCTACCAAGCAACGACTAAAATCCGTTAAAAAAGATTTGGCCGACTGAATTGCTCTTAGAGAATTTTTCCGATTGAAAAAGAAAAGATAATGGCATTTGGGGTTTGGAATTAAATGCAGTTGATTTTGCGCACGGCTAAATGCAAATTTAGACGACTGGAGTTCATTTTAGGTACGACTGAAAGTGAATTGGCTGACTAAAGATTGTTCTAGATATGTCTTGAAATGAAATAGCCGTCTTAAGTTGTAACAAATGGTACGACTGATTTTGATCCGTTCATAGTTATTTTAATTAAAAATCAACATTTTAAAAGTTAGGAGGGTAGCTTATCCTTAAGCCTATATGACACTTGCTTGTTTTCAGATCTTTAAACAAGCAAGGGATAAAAGAGACAGCAATGTCTTGTGTGAATGGGATGTCTGTAGAAAATTTTGTGAAAAATTCAACAGCTGTTGCCACAAAAATATAATTTATTTTGTGTCAAAAATCTACAACTTGTCCGAATTATTTAAAAATAATTACGAGCTCGAGCAGCGCAATTGTTTTTTATTTCAATTAAAAACATTTAAATGCAACCAATTGAAATGCAAAAACAGCAATAAAAGGTACAACGGCAAAAATGCAGAATGTCTGCTTCACAAAATATTTATCTTGTTCTTCTTTCTGCTGTAACAAGGTATTCACACGACTTTTTCGTGATTTTAAGCTGGTAGAAGCTGAAAAAGTAGAAAATTTTTGTATATTCTAGCGCTTGATTTGCTTGATTGCACATATAGCGTAGGCAGTCATATCAACGGAAAATTGTAGTGAGCATTTATCGTACTGCTCTTTACTTACAATTTAAGCGCTGAAAAATACTAAAACTAGCCAGTGTCATATAGGCTTTACTCCCCCGCTGGTTTCGCCCCTGAATACTGGCAAAGATATTGAACAGATTATCAAACAAAATGGAATATTTCAATTTTATGTAATATAGTGTGAAATTAAAAAAAATACATATTTTTATATATCAAGCAAAAAGTCTAGCTTTAAGCTTTTAAAAAGAAATGTATTTTTAGTAACTTAATAATGGACTTTGGAAATAATTCGCTTAGAAAAATAAAAATACTCTAGCAATGATATTTTTAGTATTAGTGTATTAACAAGCAAACGATTTAACGAGGTAACAACTCTTGACAACATCATAACAAACTAACGATGTTGTTGTGAATAACCTTAATATATTCATTCTATTATACTAATGATACGACGAGTGAAAAAATACCGATTGGCACAAAGCCTGTGTTGACAAAAAATTACATTTCTGGCAATGCCAACAAACACCACGAATTTTCATATTCCAATTCAACTCACCTGCAGGATTTTCAACCTGTTCGACTATTTAGTATATTTATCTCGCTTGCACAGATGTGAAAACCACACAAGAAGCAGGTTTATGTCAAAGCTAAATGAGTAGAAATCGACTTCGAGTTTTGGACAGCAATTCTTGAAATTTAGTTTAAATTGAGTGGCCACCGAGTAAATACAGAAAATAATATACGAATGTGCGTGAACAAGAACGGGTGTAATAGAAAATGTAGCAAAAGGATTTTTATACAAGTGAAAATGAGAAAAACAAATTCATAAATGAAAACAAAAACTGAATAAACAGCACCGAAGAATAAAAATAGTGAAATAAATAGATGCAAATATATGTGCAGTGTTGAAAAAAAATAAAGTGAATTTTTTACTTTTATATGCCTTGATTTTTCTTCGTTTTGTTTTATTAAATGTATGCATCTCTCTTGCACTGGAAAGGTCGTTCGTTCCTGCTGTATCAAAGTGTAGAAAAGTGTGTAAATAAATAGTAACAAGAAAGTATTGGGATAAGTTTTTGCAAAAGCAAAGAAAATAAATTCTCTGTGCAGTGATTTTTACTACAATTTTAGTGAATTTTAATCGAATGCAATGTAGAAGAATTACAAAATGAATAAAACAAATTAATACAAGGTTATGCATAAAAATCTATCAACAAAAGCAACGAAGGCAACACGAAAAGCAGCGCAAACACATTTTTTTCTAGTAATAAATGACAAACTCATTGCTCGATTAGGCAATGCATTAGAGTGAAACAACTATATGTGCGCAGCGCCTACAAGAATTTGTTTTTTTCTTTGACGTTTTATAAAGTTTCATTGGAATTTTTTTGTTTGTGTTTTTTTCGTATACATCTTGTGCGCTCTCTCAGTGTTTTTGCTGCTGAGAGCATAAAGAGAAGAACACGAAAGTGTGTGCATAAAATAAACGACGCAAGTGTCAATAAACTCTGCTGTTGGCTTCGACTGCAAGGGTGAAAGAAAGAAAGAAAGAAATAAAGAAAGAAGAAAAGATAGAACGAAAGAAATTATAGTAAAAACAGTAAAAAGCAGTAGTAGCAACAACAAAAATAACAAGAAATAAATAAAAAATAAATTAAAAACAAAAAGAGAAAAGGTGGCGACAGAGAGAAATACCTTGAAATTTCGCCCATCAATGTGACTGGTTGACTGGAGCCGTGCTTCCGTCTTTTTTCTATGTTCTTCTCCAGCTTCTGATACAACATCCAACGTTCGCCCATAATTTTGGTCCGGCAGCAACAAGCGTCTGCAGAATTACCTGTTTATTTGACGTCGTGTTTGTTGCAACAGATTTTAAATACGTTCGTCTCGTGTCATTGTGAATGTTTTGGATGAAATAAATTGTGCAAGTTTGTGCAGCTCAGCCTGCAGATTCCAACTGCTCCAACGTAGGTGCATTTCTTTTCATAATTGGATTGCAGCATTTTCTACAACCTTCAGAAATACACATATACAGCATATATTTAATTGCGTTGTTTTTGAAACATTGGATTATCATATTGGATTGCAGTGTACTCATCATCTGCTAGAGAAATTACATTTTTTACATGACTGCAATTAAGGTAATGAAAAGTTGTATTAATTAAGAAAATATATGAGATATAAAGTAATTAAATATAAAATTTTTTTTTAAAACTGTCAAAAAAAAGTGCAAATGCTTATTGCTTTCAAGGACGTGAAGAAAAAGTTAAGCAGCTTATGGCTTCTCTTGAAACTACTTGAATGCGGAGGCTTATATTGACTTTTGATAAAATTCTTGGTTTCCGTAATAATGTATAAGATATTTCAATAAGAAATTTCATTAATTTTTCCCAAACAAATAAATTTAAAATGACATTACAAATAACATAACATAAATAACGCTTCCACGGTGCATCTTATTAGAATGACGTTATATATTTTCAGAATGAATGTATGCCCTGTTTCCTGGCATTAATATACGCCAATTTCTCTACCCGCCATCTGATTAGCAACCAGGTCCACCGGTAGCAGGTGAAATATGGTTTCCAGAGCTCTATTATTTTCATTCAAATCTTATTTTCTTTCAAATATTATTTTCTTTCACAAAATTAGGTTTTCAGCAAAGATTTAAATGTCATATAAAACGTTGTAAAATAAACAAATTCACCATCACTTTTATGTATCTTTCAAAAGAAACATTAAATTTAAATTTTCTGCTCTAATAATTTTGCAAAAAAATACTTTGCAGGCTTTGTAAAAATTATTGTTAAATAAAAATTTTATATACGTAATTCGAAAATCGATACAACAGAAACTGAAGCAGCTCAAAAGTGGCATTGTTGCAACAAGGATTTAGTCAGCGCTATGTTAACCGTGGATTACTTAATAGCCAATCCTCGGTTCCGAGAGTTTACCAAAGATGCCAGGAGACCAGTTCCTTTAATTACAGACCGGTATCATGTGAGCCCATGGTGACCATAGCATGCAGGTTAAGTGTGTGGTTTAGCATGCTCGGAGCCCGAGTTCGATCACTAGTCGCGTCAAAAGTTTTTTCAATAAAAAAAAAATTTTTCTGATCGGTCACCAACTCACTGCAGACAATGGCAAACCTCAGAAAGTAAATAATGCCACGTAATGCTTCTTGGGAACATTAGCCGTTCGGAGTCGGCATAAAAAACATGTAGGTCCAGTTCTCGGAGAATTGTGTGCAAATATTTAATAACACACACAACACAATTGATAATAAGAAGCTCGGTCAAAGTCTTTTGGGACCAGAGCTACTATGAAATTGTTTTGTTACCGTCGCACAGTGTGGCTTTTATCAGATCTAGAGAATAAATTATCAAAATTTTTTTAGATATAAGCAACAATATGTCTCAATAAGTCATGGTGAAAACATCAATTGTCTACTGCTAGTTGTTTTCTTGCTATATCCTTTTCAATTGATTGGAATTTTGAAGAAATTTTTTATTTTAATTTTTGTTAGAAATCAGTGTAGTTTTTATAAAATCGCTGTGCTCAGAATGTTTCTTCCTAGGTGTTTAATTGTTCATGGTTAGCTGGTGCGAATGTAAGTCCACATTTCTGCATATTTAGTTATTAAATTGGTTTGTCATATCATAGAATAAAAGAATTTTACTAGGAACTACAAAAATCGTTTTTACTGTTTGTTAATCAAAGTTTATTGGTCTGGAAGAAAATTCTGCCGGCTTACTTCAGTCTTCGTTTAATTTTCTTGTAACCACTTATCATTTCTTTATAGCAAAAAGTAAGTTTTAGCTGCGGATATCTGCGGACACATTAAATATTAATTGTTTTTCGACCACTATTTGTTTCATATGATATTATTTTTTATATCCTTACATTTTCTCAAGAATAAAGAGAACATATCGCACACTAAATACAAAACAGTCACAACTCAAAATTTTTTTATATAAACTTTTTGTTATAAATCAATTTACAAAACACATATCTTACTTTCTTTTTCATTATTTTTTTCATTGAAGAATGAAGTTTGTATGTTTAAATGAAAATTACTTTTCTTCCGCAGTTTCAACTAAAGAGTTATATTTTTCACTTCTTCTGAAAATTCATGTTTTTTGAGTTAACTGTTTAATCAAAAAAACCTTCAAAATAAGTTTGATTAACACCTTCAAAAAAAATTTAAATTTAATTTTTTATTCAAAAAAAAAAAAAAAATATATTTTAAATAAAAAAAATTTTTTTGTGGTTCTGCCGGGGATTGAACCCAGGTCAGTCGAGTACTAAACGTAAACGCTAGCAAGCTCGGCTAAACATGAACTTCCAAAATTGTGATTCAATTTCATTATCAACGTGCGTATAAGTGTACCGTGTTCTATACATAGACCAGCTACTGATTAGGTCCAAAGGTATCTATGAGGTGTCAATTGACACCTGCTGATATATTTTTGAACCGGTTCTAGGATTAGTCCAAAGGTATCTAGCCGGTGTCAATTTACCCCTGTCAATGACAACGCCATGTAAAAGGGACCGGTTGGTTTCATATGTTGGTGGCAGAATTGGGACCGGTTACTGTCACTTTGGAACCTATCACGTGATAGGTTCTGAACCGGTTCTTTTGTCCGTAGGGCACCAACAGGTTTGCGAAGAACTTTTCTCTCGAACACCCTAATTGTGACTACATCTGTTTGCGATACCACCCATGCCACAGCGCCATAGAAAAGCACAGGTATTATGAGCGTCTTGTAGAGTGTTAGTTTTGTCGATCGACAGAGGACTCTGTAACCCGTAGAACCCGTTACTTACACTGAGAAAAAACACATACCTATCTTCGGTAGAAAATTTCTCTATTTTCAATAATAGCAATTTTCTCTTTTTCAAATAAAGTTTTCTTGAATAAGAATAAATTTTCACATTTTCGAAGAAACATTTCTTCACTTGTGGGAAATGGAAATATTTCACTGTCTCAAATAATGATATAGCCTGTTTCAAAAGAGAAGAATATTTTCGCGCATGTTTGAGAATAAAAAAATAATTTTGAGAGCGTTCTTCATTCTGATTGGTTGACATTAAAAAAAAAAATTGAATATTCTCTGAGCAGAAAAAGAAATGAAAAAAATTTAATGTATATTCCTAAATTTTGTTGTTCATCGCAACTGCGCTGCGGAAAAATTGCAAAATCAAAATTGAAAAAAAGGGGGCATCAAAAAATAATTTGTCAAAATTTCACTTCACAATTTTTTCTTGAGAAAATAATTTATTTTTTATGTAATTTGTATTCGATTTCTCTCTTAAGATGCAGGTTGCTGCTGGCCGTCGCGCGCGTCGGTGCAACAGCGTACTTGTGCGATCATTTGTTCTGAATGTTTGCTCATTTAAATATATAGAAAAATAGTAAAAAACACTCAAAAAAAGCATAAAGTTCAGCGAGCAGCACAAAAAGAGCAAGAAATTACGCTCTAAAAAATTTTCTAGCTTTAAAAATTATTTCTCACTGCGCATCGAAAAATGAAACTAAAATATGTTCTTCTCTTTTGAAAAGGGCTATAAGCAGTGTTGCCACTTAGGGAAATTTTATCCAACCAAATTTTGTCCAAAAACTTACCAAAATTACTATAAGCCTACCAAAAATGTAAAACACGTAAAAAGTATTTTAAAATATAATACAACTTTTATTAAAGTAAAACAAAATAAATAAATCCATACAGTGGTCAGTCAAAAATACATAAATAAAAAAAAACAATTCAAATACATACATATTTCATATTTTAAATGGGTATTTAATTTTAATTTATTTAATTATTTTAAAGGGTTGGTTTTCACAATAGTTTTTATGCAAAGGCAGAGTTGTTATTTACTTTTTTGGAAAGACAGGCTGATCAATAATATTTAAAAATTGAGTTTATTTTAAATTTTTTATTTGTTTTACTTTCCAAGCAACCAATTTTTGGTTGCTATTTTAAATTTTTTTATTTGTTTTACTTTCCAAGCAACCAATAATATAATAGAAAATCGCAACATACCAAAAGCTACGTTTTAAAAACAAAACAACCAGTTTTGGTCTAATTTGACTAAAACGGCAACACTGGCTATAAGTATTTTTCTCGCACAAAAAAATTCTCATTTATAGAGAAACATTTTTTTTAAATTTTTTTTGTTTTAGCTTAACCAACGCTCAGGGGATGCCCCCTATAAATGCGTAAACATTGTGTTGATTCGGAAGGCGGGTAATTTTCTTCAATAAAAACAAATGTTTTCTCAAAAATAAAAAGTATTTTTCTCTAAAAACGGTATATTTTTACATATTTTTCTTTTTCATATAAGCTTTTTATCATATTCAAAGAATTTTTAGGATCACATTTAGAGAAAAGCATTCTCTGGAGCAAAGTCTATGCCATTTTTTTCTAAATTTTATCATTTTCCGAGAAACTTTTCTGAATGTACTTAACCTGTGGTAGCACCTATAAGCAATTGTTATTCTTAGCTTAATATCCAGCCTGACGATGTTGTTGCTGTTTACTGCGCTGCCAAGGTATGTAAACTCCTTGAGAAATTCAAAGTTATATTTGCCTGCTGTAACATGGGCGCCTAGACTCCTGGATGGCGGTGATGTCAGCCTTTATTTTTACGAGAGCTTCCGCCAATTAGACAGAGGCACCTTTCCTATAAAGGGTTCGGACATTCCAGGTGCATATCTGTAAATCATTGTCCGTTTTTCGTTTGCAATGGTCGTCAACGTAGTGGGGGTTCATATCCGAGGTTTAGTTTTCATTGGGAAGTTATAATGTGGTGGGGACCCAAACCCTACGTACATTCTATTTTTAAGGTCTTGCAAAGATCCCTCAAGCTTATAGTCTAGAGGAGACAGAGAGTTTTGGACATGGAGCTTTTGAAGCGGCTCCGACTCGCCTTGACAATGCCAGTTGCGGGCTGAATAGTTTTTACTATTGCATTTTGTGCTTGATATTTTAATTGTATTTTAGAGATATTTTGGAGAACAATTTTAAAGTTTTGATATAAAGTGTAAATTTTTTGTTAAATTAAAAAAAATTCCCTTTTGCTTTGTTTTTGGTCCCGAAGCAATATTCCTTCTTGTCATTTCTGTTTTTGACTTTGAACTTCCATTCAGTCGGTTGTTAATATAGTACCTGGATAAATATGCCTTCTTATATTCTAAATATTATATGTATATGGAAAATAATCTGACTTAAAAAAAAATTGAAGAGAAATGGGCGAATATATATAAAAAATTAAAAAGATTTCAAGAAAAAATATTTTTTTTAATACTTTTGGCTTACACCTTCTTTTAGCCCTTCTTGAAAAGTTCATCTATCAGGCCTCTTTTGAGAAAGAACATTCAAAGAAAAATTTTCACATTTCATATAAAGAAAAAAGGGTACTTGTATATGAGTGTGACGCCTCAAAATCTTTCCATTGCCGATTGAGAAGTATACTGTCATGTGATTTGAACACTCTTTTGCTGCTATGCCGGCACCATGTTTGCTTTATGAGCTTCTTTAGCTTTGTCAAGATGCAGATCTTTCTCGAGCTTAACTTTTTGAGCGCTCTTACCAAAGCGATCGTTGGTAGGTAGAGCTCGGGAGTAAACAATCTCTCATGAAAGAATAGTCTCTCATGAAAGAATACGATGGCAATTTTTACGCGAAATTTCAATTTCGAAAGTATTTATATTTATCATGATAAAATGCACCCGCAAAATGAGTTTTCATAGGAAGATTGAATTTTTAATTGTACATGAATGCGTTTTTTCATACCCTGCTTAGCACACATGTGTTTGACGAGCAACTACTACACATGATAATAATAATCAACATTTTTTAATTGTGAATAAATATTGTTAGACAGACGGTCAAGTCAATGCTTTTGATTCATGAAACAGAACTATTTTCTCAGTGTGCTGTAATCAAAGGATTATAACTTTAATAATTAAATTTAAGGAGGAATTTACTTAAAGAAAAAAGGAACTGAGCCCATGAGATCATGAAATGAAAAACCATTCACAATATACAGTAAACTTTTTAACTACTCCATCTTCAATAGTTATGACCACATTTTTGAGTTAAAGTTTTCTGGTTTACTAATTTAAAAAAAAAATATAACGTTAACTTTTAAGAACTTCATAGTGACTTTTTTTAAAAAAAGTAGTTCTTTGTTCAGAAAATTCTTAGTTCTTCAACTACTGAATGAGCCATTCGATTTAAGAACGGAGCTGAAATTCTAAGCATTTGTCTTGAAAACTTGATTATTTTTGCAGCATACACTTAACTACGTACCAGTTTCAAGCAATATGGCAACACTGTCATGCTTATATGGCTAATACCGTCCTAAAATGACTCAAAAACAGTTACTGTTGCTGTTTTAGATACAAATGCAGCAGCAATATTCGACATGAGGCACCAAAGTAGCAAGAGCAGCAGCAGCAGCCGCCCCAACAGCATTAAAATAACAAAAACAAACCTACCGAATATGCACTAGTGCACAGTCAAAACACAAAATAACAACAATAACAACAACAGCAAATTCACAACGAGCAAAAATTGCAAGCAATAAACATTAAAAAAAAGCAACAATAAAATAAACACACAGTAAACTATTCCAGTTACAAAGCTATGGCAAAGCAACTCTACTGCTGTTGTTGTAATTGTGTTGGCGTCCATCGATTCACTCGGTTGCTCGCTATAGTTGGTGGGTTGTTGGTTTTGTTGCAGTGCTTATTACTTTGTGGTTGCATTGGCTGAGGCAGAACAACTCTTTTGTTGTTTTTGTTGTAATTGTTGGCACAAGGTAAACCTGGAAATTATGCTACATATATTGTGCAGCAGCTATTGAGCGCATGCGCAGCCGCACTGTTGCACACTGGCAGACACTTTTGCTGCGGATATGACGAGACGCAAATTTGCAAACTAAAATTTTAATTTCTGTTGATTTTATACAAAGCAAAATTTTAATAAAAATTATGCTTTTCATAAAATTGTAATTTTCTTTTTTTTAATATTCATGTGCTCAGAAATTTAATAGTGCAGCGGTAAATATAACCGAACAGTGGTCATAAGTAGAGAAAATTTGATTTTTTAACATGTCCCAAAAACATATTCATTGAACAGATTTAATTAGCGAAGAGCGATAAAAAAAAAATAAACAATTTTTTGTTCAACTTTTCGGATTTGCATCTGTGAAATGCTTGTTTATTGCTCATGTGACCCTAATAAATAGTTGTTGTTGTTGTTGTTGTTGTTGTTGTTGCTGCTAGTAAATTTAAAGCAACAACAAATTGGAGTCGGTTTGTTTTTATTTAATATTTTGAAATTTAAAAGGTTTTTGCGGTTGCTGTGTGTGTCTTCTTAAGTTGGTAAAATGAATGCACCACAAACTGTGAAGACACACAACCATTTAAAAAAAAGTTTATGTAGTTGATTTAACTCGGTCTAAAACTTCACTGCCAAGTTGTGGTTGGCACTTCATTTAACTAAATATAATTTTAAATTTGTTTTTTTTTTTTTCATTTGAAATGTGGTAAAATTAATATTATAAACACCCTGTAGTTATATTAATTTAGGTTTTTAATATAGCAGTTAAAAGTAAATATTTAAATATTAAATTTATATGACATTATTAAAATAATGCTTTGTAAAGGTTAAAATTATAGATATATTTAAAATCATGCATAGAATTGATAGTTAAAATAATTAGAAATAGTTAGAAATAATTTTTATGTTAAATAAATTTATATTTTTGTTCTCATCAACATCTAGAAATTTAGAAAAATGTCTAAATTCATGTCTACGAGGGGTACTATTTATATTTCGGGAACTGGCAACACTAATGTCAATAGCTAAAATCTGGCATCAACATAATAAAGTTTGACATTTTTGTACTCACATAAGGATTACACGGTGTGACGACTAAAAAAGCACAAGCAAACCTTATAGAAATTCTTAAAGAGGAACATGTTGTGAGTCCATCGCACCTTGTCAGACTTCTCAATGTCGTCACAATTTGTATACCCTAAACCTGAAAGGTCAGGGTATATTAACTTTGTGCAAACGTTTGTAACGCATAGAACGAAGCGAGTCCGGTATAGAAAAGTATATATATTCTTGATCAGAGTCACCACGTGAGTCGAGCTATTCATGTCCGTCCGTCCGTCCGTCCGTCTGCGTGTTGTCCGTATACACAGGATAAGAAGAAGGAGTTGAGATAATTGAATGAAACTTGGTACACATAGTCACATGGACCCAAGGATCTGCACTATTGAATATTTTTAGAATCCGCCCACGGACACGCCCACCTCCCATGCAACGCAAAAATTTAAAACTGCATAACTCAGCTCATAATAAGCCTACAACAATCAAATTTGGTATGTATGTGTTTTATACAAACACAAAGATGTTTTTGAAAAATGGACGTCATCCGCTCACGGACACGCCCACTTCCCATACAACCCAAAAATTGAAAACGCAATAAATAAACCTTTGTTTAACCTACAGAGCTAAAATTTAGCACATATGTTTTTTGTAACAAAAGAAAGGTGGTTTTGAAAAGTTGACATCATCCGCCCACGGACACGCCTACCTCCCATACAACCCAAAAATTGAAAACTGCATAACTCAGCTCATAGTTCGCCTACAACAATAAAATTTGATATATATGTGTTTTATACAAACACAAAGATGTTTTCGAAAAATGGACGTCATCCGCTCACGGACACGCCCACCTCCCATACAACCCAAAAATTGAAAACGCAATAAATAAGCCTCTGTTGAACCTACAGAGCTAAAATTTGGCACGTATGTTTTTTATGACAAGACAAAGATGGTTTTGAAAAATGGACGTCATCCGCCTACGGACACGAATATTTCCCATACAATCCAAAAAGTTTTAAACTCAATAAATAAGATTATGTTTGTCATAGAGAAATTCAATTTGGTATGCATGTATTTTATACCAAAACTAAGGTGTGTTCAAAAATTGGAAGTAATCCGTCCATGAACACGCCCACCTCCCATAGGGAAAGCACAATAAAGGCATTAACTGTGAGCTCCAGGAATAAAACTTGGGATGTGCAAAATTTTCGTCAACATTTAAATGCATATAAAATATAGGCTTCATCCGCCCTTGGAGACGCCCATTTACAATAAAAATTTTTTGTTTTTGAAAAGTGGGTTTAGGGTATTTCATAGTCGGCCTAGACCGACTTTAGACTTTCTTTACTTGTTTGTAATTAATTTTTTAAGTTGAAGTGTTCAAATTTTGTTGTGCCGACTTTCATTGAATTTTTATAGCCATTTACTGTATAATAAGAAATTTGATTCAATACAAAATGAAGCGTGTAGCGAAGCAAATTCTTTAGTGTATCGTTAATTTCACAAAAAAATGCATGTTTCTATGAATTTTTTTGACATAATGTTGCATGAATAACATTATTATTTTCACAAAAATTCATTGCGCGTAAATGTACCTTTTCATTGAACTCAAATCAGTTGAGAATTAGCTGAATGGTGGCAATTTGAACGTTTTTTTTTTTTCGTCATCAAACACCGATTCCCTTGTAAAGGCTTGCTATTATACAAAGTGGTGCCATTTCGTCAAATCTTTACCGATTTTGGTCATCTTTGAGTGGTTGGAAAGAAGGTATGGTAAAGGGGGGTCAAAAATCCCCTCAGTATATCGCTGGTAAAGCGAATTCTATGGTGGTCTTAGTTCGGTTGCCGACGAATGCCGTGAAGGTCGTCCAAAATCGGTTGCTGTGCCACAAAACATCGATGCAGTACTTGAACTAATAGAAATAATGCAAGATCGTCCTGTGATATATCGCGAGATAGAGGCTTCCGTGCACATTAGTTCCACTTCAACACATTCGATTTTGCATCAACACTTATCTGTGAAAAAAAATTTGCTCTCGTTATTTAATTTAAGTAGTTTTCATAAATAATGTTACCATTTATCAAATGATCATAATTCTAAGTAATAGTCTCCTATCTTCTCTTGAAGATCTATCTTAACTCTTTCAGCGGCAAAGATTCAAGACCAATTCTACCCCCTTGTGTAGCAGAGAATTATTTTTTTTTTTTTTTAATTAAATGTTTTTATTTTAATAAAAAATGATCAAAACTTAAAAAAAAAATTCAGAAAAAAATCTTATATGATTTATATATTTGTTAAAAATAATATTTTATAGTGGTTCAATTTATGGACCACAGCCACTTGAACTACTTTTATGGTAATCTTGGAAGCATGTTTTATTCTTTGATAAAAAAAACGGTACATTGCATGTTCCGCAAATCCAGTCTGTTCGTATTTGTTTTTTCATTGTGCTGCACAATGCACATCTTCTGCGTGTACTGCGTTGTGGTTGATGGGCAGCTTGGGCTGTTCTGATACTTTCTGAAACGAAAGGTTTGGATTTTTTTATTGAGGCTACTGGTATTTGTGTAGATGTGCTCTGCCGTTTCTTGTTTTGGTTTACAATTGTTTCTGTAAGCAGCCCTTCAATTATTTGAAGCCGGAAGATTTTGTGTTCGAATGATGACTCCAATGCCAATTGATACAGTATATATGAATTTACCACACAAACATCTAAAAAATAAAAAAAAATGCGATGCCACCATTTTTGGCTTTTTCGGTCACATTTGTATGATGATAGCCTTTGATCAAATTTATCCACAAAATTCATGTTTCTGTTGTAGTCTTCGACTATTTGAGGAGCCGAAATATTAGACATTGCTCCATCTTTATTCTTTCTTTGCAAGAAAACTGTTTGTTCTGCATCATGATAATTTGATAATAAATGAACACATCTTTTGTCCTTCCATTTGATGGCGCATAGGTCTTTGTTACTGTACCAGTCATATTCTCCGCGTTTGAGTTTCTTGTCACTTTTGAACTTTGGCAAAAACTTACGACTTATATTGACAGTACCACAAGCATAGATTTGACTTTTTTTCAAGGTCTGCATCAAGGGTACGCTGGTGAAAAAATTATCAAAGAAGCAAATATGATTTTTTCCCACAAATTCAGCAGTAAGGTTTTTAACAATTTTCTCTCCAAGATTTGTGGTGATTACTCCATCATCTGTTTTTCCAGTATATATTTCAAATTTCCAACAGTACCCATTTTTATCTGCTAAAATCCATACTTTATATCCTCTTTTGATGGGTTTTTTTGGCATATATTGCTTCAGAGTACTCCGCCCTTTGAATTTGATCATTGATTCATCGATAGCAATTTCCATTGATGGATTCAAGCACTTTTTAAAATTTTCAGCTAAGGCAGTCAAAAGGGGACGAATTTTATAAAGTTTATCAAACGATACGTCTCCTCTTTTTGGCATTATTGAATTATCGTTGATATGAATATTTGATAGTAAAAACCCGAACCGCTTCAAACTCATAATTCGAGGAATAAAAGTATCTTGTAACATTGGGTTACTTGACCAGTAATCCTTGTAGGATGGATATTTTTTGATTCCCATTAGTAAGTTTATTGCCAGAAATGCACGCATTTCTTTAGCATCAGTAGCAATGTAATTTCTACCACTTGATATACGTTGTTGCTCGCAGTAAAGATTTGTTTGAAATACTAAGTGATCTACAATGTCTTCTGTCAACAGCAGATTAAACAAATTCAAGGGTGTTTTGTCTGCAACTGACCGAACATGGTCAGTCAAACCTGTGTCCCTAGTAAACTGTGAAGCTGGAGAAGTTTTTGTAACTTTATCCCACTTAGGTGAACCTACGATCGCATTTTCACAATTATTATCTCTATTCGAATATAATAATGTGGAAAGAGGCATGTCGTCATCAGCATCAAATTCATCATATACGATATTAGGTGAATGTGGACCATCTTCAATTTCGCTTCCATTTGATTCAGAATCACTGGGAATTTCTGCGTATTCAACAGTGAGATCATTCATGTCTTTCAGAAGTTGACATATTTCTGCATCGTTTAGGTGTTTATGTGGCTGATTCATATTTCCTTTACAAATAATAAGCAAAAAAATTTCCAATGAAAAAAATACCTTACGTCGTGATGGTTCAATATAAGTACCACAGTAAAATACACTACCAGCAATAATTATGTTGTTATATTATTTCCAAAACATGAAATTACTTACCTTAGCAATATATCTGTCCAGAAAACATAAATTTTTATAATTATTTTACAGAAAACTATTTTTTCTTAACTTTTTTCAATAACCATCCACTGCGTTGCACAAAAGTTGCTTTACTGACCATAAAATGTACATAAAATACGCAATTTGCACAAAACGAAAATTTTTCTGAGAACATTATTGCTTTATTGTCCCGTTATCAAGAGCGGTTCAATTTTTAAACCTTTGAGACTTAAGTGATGACGTAAAAAATATGTGGTACGAAAAATGTACCACCGTCGCGAAAAATATGGGAAATATATGGTACAAAAATTAAACCAATGCCGCCGAAAGAGTTAAGAGAAGATCTAACTATCTTAAACTATGTTAAGAAAAAAATCTATCTATCTTCAAGAGATGAAAGACCAATAAGCAAACGACGTGTCTTATAAGAGGAAAGAGGTTCTGAAGAAATGAAAGAACTTAGACTGGAGTCAAAAATTACACCCAGGTCCCAAATTTCTGAAATTCTATTTAACCTAGTATTATCAAAAGCATAATTAAATAAATTTGCAGAACGGAGTTTAAAATAAGAAACAACATAGCATTTTCCAAGATTAAGTGATAATTTGTTTTGTTTGAACCAAGAAAAGATATTATCACGATCAAACTGAAGATGATAAGTCTCCCTCTGATTATTAACCCTAGAACTGTATCGCGGGGTGAAAAAACACTCCAGACACAAACGTCTTACGTTAGTTTTATATGGACTAACTAATAATATAGTTTTATAGTTTTGGATGGACTATCGATGGTTTTAATTTTCATACTAAATGTCCGATGGACTGCAGTTTTTGCGTTAACCCATACTTCATGTCGTACGACATGCAATGTCCATCGGACATATTGTATAGTTTGAAAGGCCTATTGATATTTATATTTAATTGACAACACTGTTAAGATCATTGCCCTTGCTGTGAAATCTTTACAACATGGTAACACCGATCTCAACTGGTAATATGATGACAACTAATAACATGATGGCTCAGCAAAGCAAAAAATTAAAAAATGTAAAATAAAGTGAAATTTTTTTATGACATATGTGAAATTGAAATACTTTTTCGTTTAACCTCATATTTATTTTGAAAATAAAAGATATTTTCAAATGAAATGGCCATGTATTCATAACACATAACTACTTTCGAAAACTATCGAAAGTCTATCGATAGCAAGTAAAAAACTATCGCACACTATCGATTGTCACGACTATCGATAGTTTGCGAGCTCTACCAGGAAGGAAAGAGTTGAAAAATCTACGACGCCAAACCGTATGTTCCATTCAAGAGGTGAAGGGACAATACGACGAAACATAGGTGGAACAAGAAGACAGGAAAGATGAGTTCATTGTCCCCGAATCATAAAAAAAACTAGTTAGGTATATCTTCGACTTGGCCGAAGTTAAAATACCCCCACGGCTTTATTATTTTTATGTGTCTATCAATATTAAAATACATACATATCAGATTGTTTTCCTGCAGCTTATATATAAGCCTATTTATAATGTTTTTAATTTTGGGGTTGTATGGGAGGTGGGCGTGTTAGTTTGTGTATGACGCCCATTTTTCTAACACACCTCAATTTTGACATAGAATACACGAATACCAAGTTTCCGTTTTGTACCTTTAATATTATCTTCTTTAGGGAGGTGGGCGTGTTAGTGGATGGATGACGCCCATTTTTCTAACACACCTCAGTTTTGCATAAAACACACAAATACCGAGTTTCCGTTTTGTAACTTTAATATTAGCTTCTTTATAGATTTTTCAATTTTGGGGTTGTATAGGAGGTGGGCGTGTTAGTGGGTGAATGATGCCCATTTTTCTTACACACCTCATCTTTGACATATGATCATATCATAAACATATGCCGAGTTTCAGTTTTGTATCTTTAATATTAGCCTCTTTATAGAGTTCTCAATTTTGGGGTTGTATGGCAGGTAGGCGTGGTTTTCATCCGATTTAGCCCATTCTCGAACTTGATCTTAGTTTTTTTAAAAAAATAATAAAATATCGAATTTCGGCTGTAATCGTGTCCACAGACAGACAGACGGACAGACAGACGGACATGGCTAAATCAACTCAAGTGGTGATGCTGATCAAGAATATATATACTTTTCTATACCTACCACGAATCTTTTTGGGTGTTACACACGTCGTGACAAAATTAATATATACCCCTTACGCAGTACGCGTGGGGGTATAAAAATGGAGTAAAATGCTCCAAGTGTCAAACCTTCGTGTGTCCAGCCATAGAGCTGTTATCTATCAGGAGTGTGTTTGAGTGTGTGTTTAATTATAAATTCAATATTCTTCTCAATTATTGTAGGTATTTTATAATTTCAAGTAAAGATGTTTTTTTTCAATTTGAACGAAAACATATGCCGAATGTAACGATCTGTGCGGCAAAAATCGTTTTTTCAAATTCTTGCTATTTGCGGAATTTGATTTCTCAAAATAAAAAACCTTTATGGAAAATTTACCAAAACCACTATAATACCCTAAAACGTAGTATCACACCTTTAGAACCCCGTTGGAATTACTCAAAAACTCACTGAGATATCGTAATTTTAACGTAAAATGAAATTTTTGATAGTTTTTCACGTTTTTTGCCGTTCTTGGTCAATATTCCCGGACCTTTTGGCCAAAACAATTTAGTTCACGTGATTCTAGATCAAAAGACGAAAAAAATGAGCCCCCATGGAACCGTCAAAGTCACAGAATTGGGGTGTTTTTTCACTCCGCGACACAGGAATAGGTAAAAATAAAGTTCTCGGGCTAAATTCAAGGAAAACCTTAAGATCATCTGCATAAAGCAAAAATTGAGCAGTATGAAAGCATTTAACAATATCATTGATAAAAATTACAAAAAGTATGTAGCCAAGGATGCTACCTTGCGGGACGTCAGACACTACTAAAATTGACGAAAATTTAAAATTGTCAATGAAACCAATCTTAGCAACCAACCTATCAAAAGCCTTGATAGTATCTGAATAAATGATATAAAGTTGGTGTCGATCTTCAAAAGAAGTTATACAGTAATTTATGAAAATACTAAATTTAGTCGTAGTTGACCTACCAGAGACAAAGTCATGTTGATTAGAACAAATATAATTTTTTATGGCAAAGTATGTTTTAACTTTAATGATTTATATACCCTAAACCTGAAAGGTCAGGGTATATTAACTTTGTGCAAACGTTTGTAACGCATAGAACGAAGCGAGTCCGGTATAGAAAAGTATATATATTCTTGATCAGCGTCACCACGGAGTCGAGCTATCTATGCCCGTCCGTAATCCGTAAACACAGGATAAGAAGAAGGAGTCGAGATAATTGGATGAAACTTGGTACACATGGTCACATGCACCCAAGGATCTGCACTATTGAATATTTTTGAAATCCGCCCACGAATACGCCCACCTCCCATACAACCCAAAAATTAAAAACTGCATAACTCAGCTCATAATAAGCCTACAAAAATAAAATTTGGTATGTATGTGTTTTCTATCAACACAAAGATGTCTTTGAAAAATGGACGTCATCCGCTTGCGGACACGCCCACCTCCCAAACAACCCAAAAATTGAAAACGCAATAAATAAGCGTCTGTTTAACCTACAGAGCTAAAATTTGAAACGTATGTTTTTTATGACAAGACAAAGATGGTTTTGAAAAATGAACATCATCCGCTTACGAACACGCCCACCTCCCATACAACCCAAAAATTAAAAACTGCATAACTCAGCTCATAATAAGCCTACAACAATAAAATTTTATATGTATGTGTTTTATACAAACACAAAGATGTCTTCGAAAAATGGACGTCATCCACTCACGGACACGCCCACCTCCCATATAACCCAAAAATTGAAAACGCAATAAATAAGCGTCTGTTTAACCTACAGAGCTAAAATTTGAAACGTTTGTTTTTTATGACAAGACAAAGATGGTTTTGAAAAATCGACGTCATCCGCCAACGAACACGCCTACCTCCCATACAAACCAAAAAGTTTAAAACTCAATAAATAAGGTTGTGTTTGTCAAAGAGAAATTAAATTTGGTATGTATGTATTTTATACCAAAACTAAGGTGTGTTCGAAAATTGGGAGTCATCCGCCCACGGAGACGCCATTTACAATATAAATTTTTTTGTTTTTGAAAAGTAGGTTTAGGGTATTTCATAGTCGGTCTAGACCGACTTTAGACTTTCTTTACTTGTTTCAAATAGCTTTGAAACATTAGTCAACTTAGAGATGAGTCTTAGAGATGATGCAATAGTGCACCATTATTTTTCGATTTCGAAACGCTGGAACATCTTATTTTGTGAGGTTTGATCAAAAAATGCATGAGCCAAAAAATGTGTGGAATAGGGGAAGGTTAAGTGGCGCCGCATCAAGGTCAAAATAATAAAATATCTAAGGTTTTCAGACAAATCAGCCCGCAGCTGCTCAGGAGTCGTCCGTAGAGTGCTGAGTTGTATGACCAACCCTCAATAATTTTGTATCCCCGATTTTTTTTTTCAAACTAACACCTCTTTTTTCCACCCCTTTAGGGGGGCTTCCATACAAAAGTTACGTTTTCATGAAATTTACTCATAACGCTCCCAATGCTACCAGAATGCCCCTAGAGGTTTTATGTCTATGACCAATGCCCATTTATTTAATCTCCCCCATAATTTCTTCTGAATACCCCGTATCTCTAGCCCTTAAGGTGTCCCCCATACTAAATTTACTTTTTTACGGAATTTGGTTCCTTTCAACCCTTGGCCTTGTAGCACCTTGTTTAGAAGTTATTACCAATCCTCATTATTTTTCGCATCTGCATTTTTTTATCAACTAAACCCCTTTCTGCTACCCTTCCCCTAAACAAATTATTGTATAAAACCAGTTTTTTTTTATCATATTAATTCATTTTTATTGTGAGCAGGATATTACTTGTGGTTGGTGCTGACAACTTGAAGCAAAAATTGTTTTTTCTTTTCGTTTCGGCTCAGCACCTTATTGTAATCTTAAATTAACATGAATTAATGAAGAGCTCTTTGGCGTGCCGAAAATACCGCCAGGTAAGGGAAAAGGAAAACATACTGCAGAGGCCGATTATAAACTGCTGCGTAAGTGGAAAATCGATGAATCAATCGAATCGTTGAAGCTATTTCGTCTGAGACCACGGCAACAAATTCAAGTCCATTTCAGGGTGCGTCGCCATTGTTGGATCTTTTATTTATGACCTGCAGACTTCACATTTATGAACTGGTCTTAAATGACGTGACTACATTTGGTAAAACGTCTAGCCCAGGAGTTCTTCTTTTTTCCCGTTTTAAAGATGATGGGACAATTTAAGAGATAAAATCTTTAGTCCTGGCATGGAAGACGATATAGTCGCTGCCAGGGGCGCAACCAGGAATTTTTTTTTTTGGAGGTTTTTATCAAATGTCGGGCTTACATATGAAAACAATTTTATGTAATTATAGTTGCTATAATGTAGCGGTTATTGCGTCCGATATTTGCACTTCCTTGTTCAAACTTCAGGCTTTTTTTTTGCTCAAACTTGAATGAAATTTCTAATTTAAATTCATGCCGAATTGCTGTATCGGCCAGTGTCAATGACTATCGCGATTTGCAATTCGTCGCCTTTCTCAACAATTGGGCTTGTGTTATTTGACCACCTGGAACATTTTAAGTAAGGACCTTGGTATAAAAAGGTGTACAACTGGTGCAAGAACTGAAGTCGGATTTTTTATCCAAGAATTGTCTTCAGTGACGAAGCTAATTTTTGGCTCAATCAGTACGTCATCAAACTAAACTGCCGAATTTGGTAAATTAAAGATAGAGGCAGTTTAGGAACTGCCAAGGTACCCCGAAAAATGCACTGTTTGGTGCGGTTTGTGGGCAGAAGACATCATTGAACCGTTATTTTAAAAATAATGAAAATAGCAACGTTGCAGCCGAAGAAACAAGATACCGTGCGATGATAAACGACTTGTTTGTGCCCCCAAAATAGAAGAGTTGGATTAATTGTGAGTTGACATGTGGTTTCAATAAAACGGTGCCATATGTCTCCCGGCACGCGATACCATAGATCTAGATAGAGGCGAGTTTGGTGAGAAATTAATCTCTCGTTTTGGAACAGTACAATGGCCGCCAAGATTATTCGATTTTATCCGCTTTGGGGTATTTTTGGTTGGGAAACGTGAAGTCTTTCCTATACAGAGAAAAGCCAACCACAATTTCAGCCCTGGAAGACAACATTACAGATGCCATTTGTGAGATACTAACAGAAATGCTGGGAAAGAGTATGCCAAAATAACATACCATTTTGGCTGTTTTTTGGGACACCCAAAAAAAAAATTTTTATAGTGCTGAAACACTTTTGATGTAAGCTTTCATTTTAGGAGGTGTCTTTTTATATTCATGTTTTCTCCCATATAAAGCGACCCACTCTAATGTATATCTTTAGTTGTTCTTTATGTGAAAGCTTGGCTTGGTAGCACCATATCTGTGAAATGATAGAGGCAATTCGTGTGTTTGATCAAAGCATGGTTGTCATTTCTAAGAAAGAGAATGATGATGAGCGTCAAGATGAGGACCCTGAAAAACGTCAAGGCGTTAAAAGAATGAAAGTATTGTTATTTAATTGTTGTTATTGAACTGTTTATTGTTTATTTTTTACAAGTATTTTTTCGGTGTTGTGTGCAATTTGCTTTATCAACCAATGTCTAAAATGGTTCAATATCACTCAGGATAAAATTCTCTTGCCTAATCCACGTTATTTTTAACTGAACAGTTTGGTTAGAAAAGTCAACCAAATTTTATTAACCAGATCCACGCTACTAAACCCTGACTAATTTGGTAAACAGAAGCATGTGTAAAAATGACGCATGATTTTTGTCTACATTTTGCTCACGGTCAACCATGCAATAGCATGGCTTGATGGTTAGTCGTTGGAGTTGCATGCGATAGCTACGGCAGTTCTGGTTCGATTCCTGTAATAGACTGTTTTGAAGACCAATAATTTTTTACAAGAAATTTATTTAACCAGAAAAAATGGTAAATATTTGATTATATTACCTGAGGTTTGGTTAAATTAACCAGATTATTTATCTGATTGTAGGTTATGTGCAGGCAAAAAGTTTTTAATTAATGTGTAAAATGGACCTGAATGAATTTCTTTTTTGTACAGAGCGAAGATTGATTGTGAGCAAATATCCAGCGTTTGGTAATGTTGGTCGGTTGAGGGTTAATTTTACGAAGCACATAACTATTTATTTTTTGTCGTTTTTTTTTCAAAAGATGACTAACTTCATTGTCATCAACTTACTCTGAAAAGCTGTTGGTAAGGCAATGTTGCTTAAACATGCTTCAGATTTCTGAAAGAAGCAACATATTTAATGTTACAAATTTAAATTGAATTTTTGTTTTTTGACAGACAAACATGTGGATTGCATAAATTTAACTTGCTTTTAATGCTCGTTAATACAATATTATTTTGAGTTAAATCAAAATATAGAATATTTAAAAAATTTAAATAAAAAAAAAAAAATCAATGAAGTATTTTATAGCTAGTGCAATAAAAGCACGTTAAATTTGAGTTGATTTTTTGCTTTAAATTTTTTATGAATCAAAAAACACGTCAAACACGATTTATTAATCTTGAAGGTCATTTATGATCAACGGAAAAAAAAACTCTTTCTACGAACCGATGATGAGTTGTCAAATGGCAACAGCAACAACAACACAAATAAATCTAATATTTTAATCAAACACACGAGAGCGAGATACAATATATGAAGCTATACTCGATTAAAAAAAAAACACTATGATAACAACAGCAACTCAGCTCTCATTAGTTTATGAAGAAAACTTATAAGGGAGTTCATACATAGTTTATTACCATCAACTTAAATTTATGCAAAGATAAAATCTAATCAAATTAACAGCAAAAAATATAACATCGGCAGAAGACAAAAAGAAACAAAAAACAAAAAAAAAACTGGTTAAAATAAAATTGAGTTCAAAACAAAGATAACCAGCAGCAACAACAACACTAACAACAACACAGAGCAACAAACGGTTAGAAAAAGCTTTAAACATTTGAACTGATCAGCAACACAGATCAAAAGGTTCAAGCTTAGAAAACAAAAAGCGAACAAATACTACCAAAGTAACGGATCACCAAAAAAAAAAAAAACGATAAAATCCAGCCACCCAACTAACCCGTGACAACAATGGCCGACAGCCAAATAAAAAAAACAACAACAACAAAAAACCCAAAAAAACTATAAATAACAAAGCAAATATTAAAGAAACGATGAACCTCAGAATAGAATTGTTAGAGCGCATCAGTTGCCATCAACACGATCATCGGCAGCAACACGTTGATCATCAGCAGCATGTTGACCATCATCATTATCGTCGTCATCAGCAGCACCATGAAGCTTGGCAAACATAAAGGGATTCATGCTGAAAAAATGGCTCGAAGATAGGCTTAAAAAAACCAAATGCTGCTATTGATGAAGCGATACGTTTGCCAGCCAGTCAGCCAGCCAGCCATCAGTGCTGATGACTAATAGCTTTGAAATTGCTTGCAATTTAGGCAACTAGAATGAGGGGAGGCAGCAGAAGCTGGCAGCACAGCTAGAGCAAGTTGTATCAGAGACAGGAGCAGCAGGAACAGCGCCCGGCTGGTAAAACAAGTTGTTGAAGCTGATCTGAATTGAGTGCGAATATCAAAAACAACAAAAACGTGGCATGCTTTAAAAGTTGCCAGAAAGAGAGCGAACGATCTAAGAAAAAGAGAAAAGAAAACAGCACCTAAACAAGTTGTTGAGTAAAAATAAATAATAATAATAAAAAAAATTCTACTAATGGTTCTTAAGACGTGCAAGAATTGAGCGTAATAAATCGGCTTTTTAAAGCTGTGCTACTCATATCAAGCTATGCTATTCATATCCAGCCTTGATACACGCTAAAACTTGATTCTAGATACTTACAAGAAATCTTTAAAATGTTTTATCTACAGTTAAACTCTATTAAAATTTCATCTATGAAGGTCATTAGAATTAGAAGGGACACCACCATTTAAGTAAAAGAATAACCTTCAAACTTAAAAAAAGAAATGACTCACTCATTCTTATGCAAAGTGCGTCGAATACTAATGCCAAAATCTAGAATGATTCAGGTGCTTGTTTTTGGTTATCACCGGTTTTGAATGTTTGAAAAACCGCAAAAATAAAAAAAATCAGTTAAAAACCTGATATTAAATTATAACTTTAATGTTTTGACTAGCGAAAACTAAATATATGCTTGAGTCTATATGGCACGTTTGTGTTTTCATTAGATCAAATTTAAGTTAACCCATTACTGCACAAGCACTTAGTTTTCAGCATATATGGTTAAAAGCGAACAAGGTAAAGATTAACATAAGAAAAAACAAACTACAAAGATTTTTGAAATGAAACTTCTTTGGCGGTGAGTGAAATTTCAAGGTCTCTTATTCGTGACGCTTGGCTGACGTTTTCAATTAATATGAAAATTTTCAAAAAAAAAGATTGCCGAAAGCTGGAATTGAACCCGGACTGTCGCTACTGTTCATCGATTACGAGTCAGAAGCGCTAACATTATGCCCCATAGAAACTTTATAAAGAGACAAATAAAATGAAATTAATATTGAACGCGTTTCAGAACTCCGCCTGGTAGTGATGATGGTAAGCCACTAGCCTGTTCCAAGCCAGTGAAAAGGAGGAGGCTTGTGTCATGCGTACTTGGACTACGGTTCAATTATGTATGTCACGTAAAAGATAGGTTGCCATGAGCCCTCGCTTTGAGTTGCAAAATCATGGAAGTGGGACATAAAATCTGGTTATTGTATCTGCGTATCCGTAGCAAATGATATAAAACATACTGTTTGCACGGGGATAGTCAATAAACCTGGTTTAGCAACTGTTAATTACCGACATGAATAAAATTCTGATATTCTCTATGGGTTTATGAGAATAAGTGATGATAAATAAATTTTCAACGATAGGGTCTATATATATATGCCGGAAAAAGTGGTTTTAAAAGAATGGTCATAAAGGAAGAGGAGTATTACAAGGGCTGATTAAAAAAGGAGTATTGACATGGAGTATGATCAAGGAGCATAATAGACCCTGTGCTCGAGCATGCTTCATTGTGGTAATGTTGAATGCTGGCTGATCAAGTTTTTTAATTTAATTTAGATAAGGCGATCAGTTTTGGAATAAACAAGTGTTACAGTCTTTACTGGTAGTGTCTCAGACACTCAACAGGATTCGCTGTACTATAGCACTTTTTGTCTATGATTTGTTGATTCAGTTCCTAATCAGAGCATAGCAAATACCCAACTAGTGTCTATCGGTATAGTATACCCGGATACTAAGATAAGCTTGATTATCAAGTCATGTGTGCTTAATCTATCAATTCATGGCTGGTTTTTGTTGGAAGCTCATACCAAGGTGGAAACCCCTTTTGCCCGGGGGGAATATCGTGGTAAGTTTAACGTCGCAAGCTAGACAACGAGTCGGCGTGGAGTTGAGTCTCAGTACAACCAGGCTGGCATATCCTATATGCAAGAGATTTTAGATAGGTCTCGCTCCTCACCAATGGAGGTGAATTGAATTTAACCTCAAATCAAATGGTCACAAATTGGTACTGGGGATCGGTGGATGAGTAAGGTATCTTATTTGCAGATGCTCATCGCTGATCAGAAATTGCCATATTTTTAGGTAACTGTTTTATAGTGACCAAAGCGTGTCTAATGAAAGACTAACTTATCATATTTTCACTTAGAATTTATAACATCAAACTACGTTAAACTATTTCAAACTTAAATGTTTCTAAAAAAAATTTAAAAATTGCAATTTATTTCACTTAAATCTTTTTATTTAAATACGATAACGCGCTTTAACAAAGCCTATGTCCATTCAGGAAGCTTAAAGGGTCTGTTTGTGAAATTTTCATTGAGGTCTATAGAGTGGTTTATGAGTTTACCCTTAACATGTCAACTAACATTTACTCCTTTATATAATAGAATAGATAGAAAATATATATAGTTATAAATTAATTAATAGCGCTTCGCATAATTTGAATTTGAGCTAAGCTTAAACTGTTTTAAGCTAAGTTTAATTTAATTTGCGTTTGGGTTAAGCTGATTTGCGTTTGGGTTAAACTAATTTGCGTTTGGGTTGACTGATTTGCGTTTGAGCTAAATTAATGTTCGAATGATATAGTTTGAGCATTCGTTACCCTTTGGAGACTTATAGCCTTTGAACCATTACAAATTTCGAGCCTCTTTAGTAACTCGTTTAATATTCTACAAAGTTATAGTCATCGAAAAATGCAAACAAATTTTCAATTTATTCGATCCAACTAATCAGACTGGATTCTTAATAAAATCTTTCATATGTACTCGTTTAATGAGACCTTCGTATATATGAGATCTTCGTTTATTTGAAACAATTGAAAGAAAGCTCATGCTGTATTGAACCCAACAACCAGTCATTAACAACAACTTAATATACAAAAATTGAAAACTTAAAATTAAATTTTATGTATATAGTTTTATTTTCTGTCCTGATTACTTCTTTGTGTTAATAGTAATCGCCTTAGTTAACCAAGTAAAAACGTATTACTAACTAATTTGTTTCAATTAATTTTAAATTTGTTTGTTTTTCTTGGATTATTGTTTACTCGTGACACTATTTGTGTTGCATTGGCAACATTTATCATTAAGAAATCCCCCTAAACCGAAAGAATTAAGTTGTGAAATTCTTGAGGCCACATAAATTCGTTGTTAACAGCAGCAGAAAACAACGTTTAAGTTTTGAATAAATAAAAACAATTTATGAATCATTGGAAAACTTAATGAATGGCGTGTTTTTTTTTGACAACGCCCACTGAAGGTCGTTGCTGTGCGCTTCTTATTATTATTATTATTATTATTATTATTATTATTTTTTTTTTTGTTTACTCAGGCTGTTGTTGATACTATTTTGAGCTTTAGACTCATGCCAGACAACAAGGAGCTTTTTTTCTGCTTTGATTGGTTACTTAAATTTTTCAAAACGACTTCCGTGTTTGCGGCAAAATAAGAAAGTTTCAAGAGTAATTTTTGTGATAAAGTTATTGTGACATTTTCGAAATTTCAGTATTAAAACTAAACAATAAATAATTTCAAAATTATGCACAAACAATTAAAATAACATAAGGTTTATTACTTAAGCTTTTCTGTACCTCTTCGCAAATTTTCTGCGATTTACTATCAGTACGTTTTTTTATTGAATTGAAAGTGTGTGTGAGTGCTACGTAAGACATAAATTTTGATGCACATAAATTATTTTTTGTTTTTTTTTTTTTATTTTGCTTCAATTAATTTTTGCGAAATTTTTATTAACCTCATACATCAAAGCACTCGAAACCGCTTGTTTATGTTTGCGTTCAAGCTTAACTAATTATTTATTCCAAGCAAATTTAATCAGAACACATTCGTGCCGTAAATATCGAAATCGTTTCAATATTTCCTACATATTATGAACACAAGTGTTAAGAAGCCCATCACATCGACCGCGATGGCCATGATTTAAAATAATTGCACCTCACTTGCTTTAAAAATTATTGGTTTATTGTTCGCGTTCAGTTTTTGTATCGTCCTTTTTTTGCTTTGTCTTTTTGAAGGCATGCTTTATACAGTTCAGACAAATGAACTGTGTAAGGAACTGTATAAAAATCAAAAATGGTAAAAATACATCAATTAATTTTTCAAAACAGTTTTTTTTTAGTTTTTTTTTATGATCTTTTTGCCGTTTGCATCCTCTTCTTGTCTCTCTCTCTCTCTCTTCCTGTACTTTCAAGGACACTCATGTGTGTCTGATTAATTTGAAGAACGATCTTAAATGTCGGCAAAAAAAGATCTTCGCAGTTGTGTTAAGAAAGTTTAAATATTGCAAAACCCGAAAAATGTCATAAGTAAATGAATAAATTTTCACTCAAGGAATGCCAACATAGAATGATTGACTTAAAGTTTCCTTGTGTCGCTTAAAACGAATATGTTGTTGAATTTTAAAATTCAAAATGGCGCTTTGAATAGAATAGGTTTGAAGGAATTGTTAAAAAATATTGCGTGGATATAAATAAACACACCTTTTTTTTAACCATTTGACCATTTCACCATGACATCAAACTATTTTCGTATGATGTCGAGTTGTAAAGCTACGGGCTTCAACTGAATTGACGTTTATGGAGAAAAGGGTTTTTTCCAGATATATTCAGAAACTAGCAGAGTACCCGACCTTGTTTGGATACAGCTAATTTGAGTTGAATTGAAATAATAGTAAAGAAGGATGAATTTATTTTTTTTTTTGCTTGAAAAAATAATTTACTAACACGCGGTCTAGGAGAGTCTGTTCCTAACATATTAATTTAATAATAATAACCATACCTTTTTTATCGGAATAAAAAGTAAATTTCTTTTTTTGCTTATTAAATTTCATTATTAAAAATGATAACAGTTTTGTAAAAATAATTTTATTTCCAACATTGAATACATTTACTACAGCTACGCCCATATTAATGATATTTGCTGAACGTCAGCTTTAATGAACGTATGCTGACTGGCAGTACGAATAAAATTACTAAATTTTAGTTCAATACAACTAAAATCATCTGAAAAACCATAATTTTTATTTTTTGTGGGCTTTACAATGGGGTGTGGCAAGCCATTTTTGGTAAAGTATCCGAGAGTATAGTCAAATACGACTGAAACCGTTTGAAATATAGCATTTTCATTGATTTGTGCGCGGTAAAGGCGGGTGTGGCAATACATTTTTCGTAAAATTGCCGACAGTCAGCATACAAACTTTACTGCCAAATTCTAAACTAATACGTCAAAAACCGTCTGAAATATAGTGTTTTTATTGATGTGTGGACGGTAAAAAGGGTTGCCACTCCCCCTCCAGTTTTCGTACAGTTGCCGACAATCATTATACAAACTAAACTACCAAGTTCTAGTCTAATACGGCTAAAACTGTCTGAAATATAGCATTTTTATTGATTTGTGGGCGGTAAAAAGGGGTGTGGCAAAATTTGTATAGCCTATGTTCAGCGCAGTAATTTAAAGAATCATTTAATATAGGTTTTACAAAAATGCGTCGAGTAGTTAAGGAGTCTATTTGGAACATACAAACAAACATAGAACACACAAAAATATTATATAGATAACACAGGGCCGTAGCCAGGATTTTCCTTCGGAGGGAGGGAGGGAAGGGGGTTTGATAAAAAATATATAATTTAGAACTTAGTTATTGTTTTTTTGAAGTGAAACTTCTTCGGCGGCAAGTGAAATTTCAAGGTCCTTTTTCGTGCCGCTAGGCTAACGTTTTCAATTCATATGAAAATTAAAAAAAAAATTACTGCCGTTGCCGAGAATTGAACCCCGAACATCGTTGCTTATGAGCCGGAATCTATACGTTTACGCCACGTAGGCACATGATAAATAGCCAAACAAAATGTAATTAAAACTGAACGCGTAACATACTGAAAATAACATAATTAACATTAACATTACATTAACATTAACATTACATTATTAACATAACCGTAACATTACTTTTCATCCTACAAGTATGCACGGAAAAAAAAATAGAAAAATAGCTAAAACAGGAGCAAAACGCGTTCGTGAATATAGAGAGCGAATTAGAGCTCTTAAGAATACAGCCGCAGCTGGGTCTGCAACTAATGATGAAGGTAAGGTGATTGCAACAACGGCTGAGTTTCAAAATGCATTTTTACGAAACATCAGTGTATTTTGGTGAATCTACAAAGAACCAATCCCCAAAAACACACTGATGCATCTCAACAAAATTTTAAAGCCAACCAAGTTGATGCACTCACTTGTGGTGACCGTGGCATGCAGGTTAAGTGTGTGGCTTAGCATGCTTGGAGCCCGGGTTCGATCCCCAGCCGTGGCGAAAAGTTTTTTCAATAAAAAATTTTTCTGATCGGTCACCACCTCTCTGCAGACAATGGCAAACCTCAGAGAGTAAATAATGCCATGTAAAGCTTCTTGAGAACATGAACTTTAGCCGTTCGGAGTCGGCATAAAACATGTAGGTCCAGTGCTCGGTCAATTGTGTGCAAACATTTAATAACACACACAACACAATTGATCATAAGAAGCTCGGTCAAAGTCCTTTCAAGGGCTGAAATGGCCAATTTGTTTTTTGTTTTTTTTTTTAAGTTGATGCACTCAACAATCAACGTTCGCTGCTTTATGAGGCCCTCTATCAACATAGCAATTATTATGATCAGGAAGCAGGAGGTAATAATGAACAAGATTTGCCTCTGCTTTCGGAGGCTCCTTCAAAAAGTACTATGCAAATGCAATCCAGCATTCAAAAAGTAACAATGTTGGGAAGACATTCGAAAGCAACTAAAACACCAACTGAACTAAAACAAGTACCGAAAATAACTGTTATTTTACAATTTTCAAGTGAAAAAATTGTCGAAAGACTTTTTCAAATATACCATTATGTTACAAATGTCCTCAGCCTCACGAATATTAAGTCGCTTTTAAATTTGAAACTGATTCTTTAAAAGTTAATTTCTTGCCTAGTATATTTCGAGGAAAAATAAAGGTTACGTTTGACTTTTATTTTATCGGTCGAAAATAGCAGTTATTTTGTGACTTTAGTTTTTTCGGTCAAAAATATCAAGCAATTTGTGTTTTCTTAAAGGCCGCTTGACAGATTGAACTGTTGATACCATGTGTAAAATGTCTCACCGATGAGATGAAAAATAATAATATCAAAATTTTTTTATCGGTAAAATGACTTGAACAAATATAAATTACCTGATATTTTTGACCGAAAAAATAAACGGCAGAAAATAACTGTTATTTTTGCCCATAAAAACTATAAGGCACAAAAAACTGTTATTTTTGTCGAAAAAAATAAAAATTAGAGATAAAAGTTAATATGTGACACTTTCGACAAAAACCATAGCCGGTACGGTCCCTGAATGCAAATATTGAATCAACAAATTATTATTCCATTTCGTATTGATTGAATTTCTTTTCAGATACATTCTCTCTCTATTTCACACTAAAATCTCTCTTATTTCTTACTGTTAAAGAAGTTTCACTTCTGCCACGTATACGTTGCTACACGCGAGTTTTTTTTAATGTGAATTCCTTTTATATGACCATTTATATGACCATTTCGATTTCTGTTCATAATTTCTTGTCAAATGTTTTGAACTGGCATTGATTGATTGTCGCGTCTTTAAAATATTGCTATTCTGAGTAAAAATTTCATTCACTGCTCACTGATTTGTGTTGCATTTACAAATTACGAATAAATTAAGTTACGTTTTTGGGATCCAGTAATGCAGCCGGCTTCAATAATACGCCTGTTCCTCCTTAAAATTCTGTCACAAAAACAAATACTAAATATTTACATTGTAATAATAACATATAATAATTAGAGTAAGTTCGGGTATTGTGATATAGTGCATCCCATATCTTCTATCCCTTGTTGTTTTCGGTGTCTCCGCTTTTTTTAAAAGATACAATAAATGTAATTTGTTTTTACACCATATTACTTAATAATTATTTCACAGTTTATTAAATAAATATTTCTTTCACATTTATTCACGTTTATTATTTCACAGTTCACTGAAGGCTAAAACACCTGAATTTCACTTTTTGTGATGTGCCAATTAAATTCATATTTTTACAGTGAAAAAAACCTCAATACTTGATACATGACTCAATATTAATAGTTGTTTCATGGCACATTACTATTAAGAAATAAAAGTGGTTTCCTTATACCTGGCTTAGAAATTTTCTTAAAAATATTTTTACAGAAACATTGAAAGTCGGGTAATATACTATGGGTTCAGGTGTGTTATTCACATAAAAACGATAGAGAAAGACAATTCATCAGTTAAAAATCGAGAACGCCTTTGCACAATACTCTCCACCAAACCATGACGTATGCAAGGTGATGACCGCATTGAACCCAATGTGGTGTATATTTTGCTTCCTGAGATGTTCTAGTATAGACTTTTATATTTTGTTTTTGTTCCTCCACCGTTACACTTTTTCATCAGTAAAAAAGATATTTTGATGGCCATTGCTTGCATGCTACTGCAACAGCTTCTTGTATTTTTCCAACCTTATTTGATTTAACCGTTTAGTTAAAAGATAACTAGTGCTCCTTCGAAAAGCTTTCATATGGAGGTCATCACCGATAAGGCGGGACATGGATCTGGTAGACATGCTCATTTCTTTAGTCATAATTTTCTGCATCCTTAAGGGTACTATTACAGTGTGTAAAAAAATTAAAAATTATTTTTGTTGTTTTTTTTTAGAATCTGGTTCCTTAAGGCCTTAAGAATACGTATAGGAAATCTAAGAAAAAAATATTAAATAAAAAAAAAGATTATATTCGTTTTCTAAGATATCTTAGATATCTAAGGTTTCTAAGATATCTCGAGTTCTGCTTGATCGATTTCGATGAATCTTGACTTATTGTGATCTTCATAAACTCTGTTAAGCACTCTACCTATAAAAAGCCGAGAAACTCTTATATTTTTTTTTTACGGCAAAGAATTTCTACCAAAAAGAGGTTTTTTATAAATTTGTTTTTCAGCGCATGCCATTTCTTTTTTTTTTATTTTTTTTATTTTTTTTATTTGCGTAGGTAGATCAACTACAAACCTTCACTGAAGAATTCATTTTGATTTTTTACTTTCAGACGCCTTGAGAATGCTGGAGACGAGAAACCAACTTACAACCTTTTTTTTTGTACACGCCAATTTCAACGACCTCTAGAAATTAAATTAATTTTAACCTCCAGACGGCCTGCATCACCACTTTAGTGGCTCAAAATGCTTATATTCCCTGACTAACCTGAAAATCTTCTCTGAGTGGTTTTTGGGGTCGCTGATCACGAATCCGTTGTCAGAATTTCAAATCACTCCAAAGTAGGCATGAATCAATGAAAAAAAATCCTGGCCGTCAGCAGGTTAATACGTTTGACTATATCAATGTCGGCATTCGATACTCGCTATTGACGCAGATTGAACCATAGATCTTGCAAAGGATTTTTCTCTCGAAAGCTCCCAAAGTCCTTTCATCAGAGCTGCTCAACGTCCAGGTTTGTGATGCGTATAGTAAGACGGGCATGATTATTGACTTATAGAGCATCAGTTTTGTTCGTAGACCCACCTATTGGCAAGAATTATCCTTCGTTTAATATCAATACTGATATCGTTAATGCTGGATCCCAGGTAAACGAAGTCCTTCACTACCTTAAAGGAGGTGTTGTTAACAGCGACATGGTTTCCAGGACGCTGGGACTGTTTGTTTAAAATACTTCGTTTTTAATACTAATATTTTTAAGATATTTCGTTTTATCTGCATTCACTGCAAGACCCATTCAACTCGACTCTTTTTCTAGCCTGGAGAATGCTGCACTGACTTCGCGCGTATTATGGCCAATGATGTTAATATCGGCAGCATACTCTAGCAGCATAACACTCTTATAGTATATTGTGCCGCTGCGTCTCAGGTCAGCAGCTCGGCTGATCTTCTCCATGACTATATTAAAGAAGTCGCATGATAAGGAATCACCTTGTTTGAAATCTCGCTTGGTATCGAACGGAGGGGAGAGGTCCTTCCCGATTTTTACTGCGCTGCTGGTGTTGCTCAGTGTCATCCTGCAAAGACGTATTTATTAACTTTGCAGGAATACAAAATTCACACATGATGGAGCATTGGTGACTCCTTATTGAGCTGTCGATTGCGGCTTTGAAATCGACAAAAAGATGGTGTGTGTCGATTTGTTTATCGAAGGTAATTTCCAAGATTTGTAGCGTAAATATCTGGTCGATGTTGGACCTTCCAGGTCTGAAGCCACACCGATTAGGTCCCATCAGTTGGTTGACGATGGGATTCAGTCTTTCACACAATACGCTCGACAGGACCTTGTATGCGATTTTAAGAAGGCTTATCCTACGGTAGTTGACGCAAATGGTGGGATCGCCTTTTTTGTGGAAATTACTGGTATGCATATTCTGCATAGAAGCTTGAGAATGCATTTAAACAGAGCTTCGCCACCGGTCAAACAGCTCAGCCGGTAGGCCATCGCCTCCGACTTCGTTATAGTCGGACAGAACTTAGACTATTGAGGTTTTGGTCCTCCAAAATTGAGGTTTCCTCCAAAATTGAGACAAGTGTTCATTCCAAAACATCAGTGTACTCTGGATATCTGTCACTAGATTCACATTTTCATCTTTGCAGAAAGAGACTCCGGTCTTAAAACCATTTAAAATATAATTCTAAATACTAGCTAATATCTAGCTGTTGTAAAATTATTTACTTTGTACATTAGACCGGATCATTGTTGTATGGATAAAAAAAATGTCAACGGGTCGGGGTCTCAAAAGTTAGAGGAACTCATTAAAATGATATCTGCATACTTTTTTTTCAAATCGGAGAAAATCCGCCGAAGCAATTTTGATTCTCCTGAAGGTCCTTTGTGGTAAAAAAAACATGTTTTTTGCTTGTAACTTCTTATTTTTCAAAGATCGCATACCCACATCTGCTAAAATATTAAATTTCTTACTTATACCAATATTTTGAGATAAAAGAAATTTTAAAATTATGTTTCATTATAACTCTTATTGACCACCAAAAATTGAATTTTTTGCTATTTTTAAAAAGACATTTTTTTAAAACTGCTGTAAAAGGCATCTTTTTCATTAGATTTACTTGGAATTGTTATTGTTGGAAAGGTATTAAGTTGTTCTTTTTTCTGTGTATCGCTTTTATCAAAGCTATGTGATTAGAAAACAAAAATTTCCATAACTGGAAGATAAAGCTGTGAACAAATAAAATAAATGTTTGTATGAATAAAAAATGTATCATTTTATCAGATTTCAAAAGTCGATTTTTTACATTCTGTCAGTTTTCGCACACAGCTTTGATTAAAACGACATACAGAAAGAATGAAGAATTTAATACCTTTCCAACAATAACAATTCCAAGTAAATCTAATGAAAAATGTGTCTTACAGCGGTTTTAAAAAAGTGTATCTTTGAAAATAGCAAAAAAATCAATTTTTGGTGTTCAGTAAGAGCTATAATTTTAAAATTTTTTTTTGTCAAAATATTGGTATAAGTAAGAAATTTAATATTTTAGCAGATGTGGGTATGCGTTCTGTGAAAAATAAAAAGTTAAAAGCAAAAAACATGTTTTTTTTACCACAAAGGACCTTCAGGAGAATCAAAATTGCTTCGGCGGATTTTCTCCGATTTGAAAAAAAAGTATGCAGAAATCATTTTAATAAGTTCCTCTAACTTTTGAGACCCCGACCGGCGGAATCTAAATTTTGATCCGGTCTATTGTACATAGACTTTTGCTGAATAGTGTATTAATTCAATTAACATTTCTGCTCCACATGCATACACGATTCACCCCCATTAACAACAAAAAAAAAAAAAAAACAACACACCCTTTCATTTCATTGAACTCTTTGGTGAGTAGTTGCAATGTCAAAGTCCCCAACAAAAAATACTATCTAGCATTACTTTAAGCTTTCTTCAGCACACGTCCATCTATACCTCCGTCCAATGTTTTATTCGTCTCTACATACAACAACTCTTCTACACAGCCAAACAATTCTTGCGTGTCATTCAATTCTTGATGCATTTGCATTTTCCGTTCTTTTCTTCGTTGAATGTTTTAGCTGTAGCTGTTGTTGTTGTTGTTGTTTTTTTTATTGTTGTTGTTATAGTAGTGGTTTAGGTTGTTTTTCGGGCAAGGTCATCAATGAGACAAAGTCAATGTCCGCAAATAACCTCTCCCCAGTTTACACTTTGCTGCTTCTATCACGTTGCTGTAGCTCGTGTAGTTGTTGTTGTTGTTGTTGTTACCAATTGTTTCTTTTTTTTTTCTTCTTCGTTGTTGTTAGTTAAACGCTGCTTGTTGTTGGTTTTGCCTCTTCGCTTCTTCTTCTTTATTTACAATGGCTAAAACTACAGCACCATGACGTGTTTTCTCTTTAAATATGTTTGTATGTTGTTTGTTGTTTTTTTTTTATTGTTTTTTTTTCTATGCTTTGTTTTCTATTAAATATTTTTTACTCTTCTAGGTTTTTTTTCGTGCTGTGTGCCCGTTTGTATAATTGTTGTTGTTGTTGTCGTGTTGTTTATTGATGGCACCATTGGGTGCGTTCGTTGTTGTTGTTGGTGTTGCTGCTACTTTTAATTCTTGAATCTTGTAAAGCGTTGCCATGTTTGTCAATCCTTTACAAGTTCGTCACAAGATCGTTTTTCTTTGCTTCTTCACTTAGGTTTTTCTCTGTTTTCTTTTTCTCGTATCTCATAGTTTCTTTTATTTTTTGTATTTTTGTTGTTTTTTATTTCATTTATTCCCCTACTAGTTTTTGTTGCTCACTTCTTTCTATTCAGTTGTTGAAGATTCAAGATTCTGTGGCCCCAACTTGTTTCTTCTGGCGTCAATTTTTTTAGTTTTGTTGGTTATGCTTCATATCTTTTATTGAATTCTTTTTTGTAGTTTTGGCTTATATTTATGTCTTTTATCAACAGGAGTTGGTTTTTTTGTCTGATACTTACCTTGAGATTTCTAAGTTTGTTGTAGATCTTTTCAAACAAATTGTCTTGATTTGTGGTGCCTTTTATTGCTAACGTCTTTATTTGAAGACTTTTTTGTACGTTTGAAGTTTATTTTTATAGTTATGTTTGATTTTATCTTTTTTCTTCAATTTGCCTGAATATTTTTCTTGTGGTCCTTTTCATTCTTCTTTACCGTATTATTATACTAATTTTAAATCTTCAAAAAATGTCTCAATATTTTCAATACTTATCATTAAATTACACATTAATAAAGTCCTAAATAATGACAGCTAATAATTTATGTTTGTTGCCGAATCTAGACCGAAGAAACAGCACAAAAGCCAATCTATTTAAACACAAACAAAAATAAAATAAACTGTCAAACGTACAATGACCGGCAAATAACCGTAATTTTTTTAAGTGCTTTTTTGACACAGAAAAGAAGAAAACAAACAAAAAAAAAAACTCTTAAAATTAACATTTGACAGCATAGAGGAAATAATTTTAAAATAGCCTTAACATTTCAATGCCTCAAACAAATAAATGAAAAAAACCAAAAAAAAAAAAAAAACACCAAAAATCATTCAACTCTCAAAGCAAGCCATCTGAAACTGACAGCCCTAAACAACAATTGTTGCTATGCATTCAATAGATGTTTTTTTATGCTTAAATAGCAAAACCAAATAATTTTTTAACGTTCACTTCATATCATCATAGCGAAAAGCAGAATTTGTAGCAAACAAAAATACAAAAAAACAAAAAAAGAACACTCAAATTATTACCGCATAAAAACCATAAAATTACCGGATACTTTGACAACAATTGACGATGACTGTATTTTTATGACTAGCAGAGATGTTCTTTTTTGTCATTTGCTAATAAAAATATCTCCTTCCTTTTTATCACCCATCATATTAGTTGCCAAAAATGAGCGTGCCTAAAGAAGCTGTCAAAGAGCTATCATAATTATTAACACCAATTATAGAACAACTTCTCTCTCTCTCTCATCACTCTTTAGGTTAGCCTAAAAGCTAACTGTAATATTACAGTTTTAACATTATCGTTTATATTTTAAGCGAACTATTACTTATAATAGTTTTGTTTTTCCGCAATTAAGCCAAGTTTTGTACAAAGAATTAAAACGAACTATTGTAGAAATAACAAGTGGTGACGACTGTGGCATGCAGGTTAAGTTAAATGTGTGGCTTAGCATGCTCGGAGCCCGAGCTCGATTCCCAGTCGCGGCGAAAAGTTTTTTCAATAAAAAAAAATATTTTTCTGATAGATCACCACCAGACAATGGCAAACCTCAGACAGTAAAAAAATATCATGTAAAGCTTCTTGAGAACAATAACTTTAGCCGTTCGGAGTCGGCATAAAACATGTAGGTACAGCTCTCGGTAAATTGTGTGAAAACATTGAATAACACACACAACACAATTGATCATAAGAAGCTCGGTCAAAGTCCTTCAAGAAGTTAAAAAAAAAAAATATTTGAAGTTATATATTTATCTTAGAGTAAATTCTGCTTACATTTTTATAAAACCCACAAAATATTGAAGAATTTTAAAACATATAGAAAATAATTGGGTGATCCAATACGAGGTTCCTTTTTCAACTGGGTTGTTTTGACAGCTGTTATGTGTCAATTGGCTTTTCATATGACGTTTGTGTTCAGTATGCAATGCGACTCAATGAAGAATAGATTTACTCCTGCACAACGTTTATTAATTGTGGAAACTTACTACCAAAATCAGTCATCAGTTAGAGAATGTTAATATTATAGAGTTCTTCAACATTTTTTTAGTCGTTATGATCGTCCAACTGAGCATACTTTTCGTAACAACATCACTAAATTTCGAACCAATTTTACACATTTAGAAATTCATCACTCAACCAGTGGGCATAAAGCCCGTGTTTGGAGAATTTTACTGCCATAGAAGAGAGTGTTCATGGAAACCGCAAACAGTCGATTCTTCACCGATCTCAGGTTTTGGGCAAATGGAACCCACATAATGGACCATTTAAGAGCTAGTCGCGGGCAACATTTTAAGTAAATAGTTTTTAAAAATAGAGTTGTAGCCACCGAACTGTCATTCCAATTGAAGATTTGCAACAATACATTGCTTTTTATGTATTTTATTTATAAAACAAAGTAGAAAGCTCTTATTAGATCACCTTTTATGTTTAAATATAAGATAAGATATAAAATAAAACAAGTAAAGAAAGTCTAAAGTCAGTCTAGGCCAACTACAACCCTAAACCCACTTTTCCAAAAAAAAAAATAATATAATTGAAAATGGGCGTGTCCGTGGGCGGATGAAGCCTATTTTTATATGCATTTAAATGTTGATGAAAAATTTACGCATACCAAGTTTTATTCCTGTAGCTCACAGTTAATGCTTTTATTGTGCTTTCGCTATGGGAGGTGGGCGAGTTCATGGACGGATTACTCCCAATTTTGGAACGCACCTTAGTTTTGGTATAAAATACATACATACCAAATATAATTTCTCTATGACAAACATAACCTTAATTATTGAGTTTTAAACTTTTTGGGTTGTATGTGAGGTAGGCGTGTCCGTGGTCGGATGACGTCCATTTTTCAAAACCATATTTGGTTTGTCATAAAAAACTAACCTGCCAAATTTTATCTCTGAAGGTTAAACGAAGGTGAATAAAAAGAGGCTTGTTTATTCAGTTTTCAATGTTTGGGTTGTATGGGAGGTGGGCGTGTCCCCGTGAGCGGATGACATCCATTTTTCGAAGACATCTTTGTGTTGATATAAAAAACATAAATACCAGATTTTATTGTTGTAGGTTAATTATTAGCTTATATATCCAGTTTTCAATTTTTGCATTGTATGGGAGGTAGGCGTTTCCGTGGGCGTATGATGTCCATTTTTCCAAACCGTCTGTGTTTTGTTATAAAAAAAACAAGCGTGCCAAATTTTATCTCTGTAGGTAAAACAGAGGTTTATTTATTGCGTTTTCAATATTAGGGTTGTGTTTTTTATTGTTCGTTCTCATTGTGTTTGTGTTAAGTGTTTGTATTTTAATGATAGTTCTATGTTTAATAATAAAAACATATGAAAACACGGCTTTTTGTGCTGCATCCAAAATAATCAAGTCGTAGACAACATGCCAACATTATCGTTTTCACCTCGTGTTGAAATGTTTAAGCTACAATTTCAGTGCTTAAGCAATGTCAACAAGTTTGGTTAAACTTTCAGCTGTGAAACTGTCAAAACGTGTCAAAACGTGTGTGGTGGTTTCATATTTCTTTCAGTGCTAATTTGATCCTAATTGGCAACAATGGAAGTGGATAGTGGCAGTGCTTCAAAAAGTAAGAGAATCACTTCGACACATCGTTGGGTACTGTGCCATACAGTAGAACTGCTGCAATTGGTATTGGATGAGGTTAAAGATCGCCCCGAAAAGTTTGAGGTAGACAAATACTGAGCACTTAAGTTTGGCAGCTACCACAATTATTCCCATTTCAGAAACCTACAACAAACATATTCTTGGAAAAAATTTCCAGTCGATCACTTTAAATTAATGGACTGCATTGGAATGTTATGAAGAACAAAATGAGGTATTTGAAATTTCAATATATGACAGCGGTATCGTGGAAATGCAACACAGGAGCTGGACTTCTTGTTGTTTTTTTATTGATCAGCTGTTTTTGACATATGCATGGCAAATTTATTAGATGTCTAAATGTACGTTCCTTTAACGGAGGCTCGGAATTTTACGAGTTTACGAAATGGCAAATTTTGATAGTTAATGAAATAACATTAATGCCGTTTTCGTTTCTACCAAAAAATGTTGCCTTGTCGCGTTGCAAAATTTTTTCAATGTCACCCGCAACCCTGTAAAAGTGCATGTTTTTGCCTACTCAGAAAATGTAAATACATAATAAACGAATGTAACCATCCTTGTCTAACGCAAGCATTTAATAATATTGTTGTTTTAAGAACAGCTGATTTGCAGAGCAACCTTTTTCCCTGAGAAAGTTTCTCAGGGCGCAGCTTCTCAGGGCAGAAAATGCGCCTTTTTTTCCCTTTATGAGTGTGAAATTTTAAGAAACGAGCACCGAATTTACTCACCCGTGGGCACTTATTTTAGAATCGAACACGAAAAAGGGCAAGGTCAATGAAAAGGCAACATTTTTTGGCAGAAACGAAAACGAAATAAGTGATACTTGAATTGCATGCATTGTTTTTCAATTACTTCAATTTTTTTCAAAAATCAATTACTCATGAACAGCTTGGAATAATATACTGAAAATCAGTGTGCAAGTTGCTATTGAAACGTAATAAAACATATCGAAATCGTAAAAGGTCGGGTCAAAAAATCTATATATCTAAATATAAATATCCCATATATTTATTTCGGGGAAATTTGAGCTATTTTATTAATGTTATATAACATGCTAAATCACTATTGGACTAATCATTTGCCTGAGCAAATTTTTCATACCCAAACAATAAACTACCTACGTTGATATAATGACAGTTACGGTAGAAAACCCCTTTTTTATTCTTCGCCATAATTAAGCATGAGTGTTAATCGTTAATAGTTTATGTTTTCTAAATCACTCATTTAAGATAGTTGCAGGTAGTGAATTACTCAACACTTCATCTTGAAGTAAGTAGTTTCTCATATGCCGGGTAGGCATAAATTAATTTCAATATATAATCTACTATTCGAGCATAAAGTCAGTTAGTAACATTTAAGAAAGCTAGTTCAATAGTTCTTTGCTTAAAATGAAAATTAAAACAACTCAACATTGTTTTGGTTGCAAACAAATTATATCCGATCAGCAACCAGCAATTAGTCTTTTTTGTGCACATGCTTTTCATTATCACTGCTTAAATTTCGGACTACTTTCTTCGTAAGTTATATTTTTTCTATCGGAATTAGTTAAATTAAATTGTTTTCTTAAATCTCTTAATTTTATATGAACACATTGTTTACGACAAGCGACCAGCTTGTCAAATTTTCATATATTTCTTATAGCCTGAACACATTGCGTACGTTATGCGACGAACGGCATGTCTTCACTGTTCAAGTGCTTATTTTTTGTTCGTTTGTTTAATTGAAATATTTTGAAAACTTCTATATATATATTTTTATTAAAAAATATCAAAAAGTTTGCTGCTGTCGTGTTGATTATAATCAAGTCGCTCAACATTTCTCTACAATGATAGAGTGGAGACATGTCGTACGCAATGTGTTCAGGCTATAATGTTTTATTTTTTAGAACAACTTACTGAAGATATTTATTGATAATCATTTTTTCGTTAAATATATTAAAAAACAAATTTTCATTTGAATTTAACAGAAAAAACATAACTACATCGTGCCAGAACCTTTATTGCTTAAGTAATTTTTGGTTGGTAACCCAAAAGGAATTGAATTTTCATGAGACCAAACTAAAGAAACTAGAGAATAAAATACGTGAACTTTTGGAAAACTTAAGTCCAGTAAGACCTCAGCTGATGAAGAGTAAACGTATTGGACAGCGAATGCTTGAACTTGTTATTCAAGTTGACTTAAGCGAATGTGGAAGTGAAACAAATTTAGAGAGTTCGAAGGACACAAATGCCGAACTGAAAGCAAACGCACAGAATTCACTTGAACAACCAAATAAATTGGAAAACACTTCAAATACAACGGTTGATCTGAAGGAACATCAGATTCTGCCAGATATCTCCCAGCTATCAGATATTAATAACTTACAAGTAAAATACTCATCTAAGTCCATGAATCAGCAGAATTCAGAAAATCAACACAATCAATCAACGAATAAACTCAATAAAATATGTCTCGAATATCCCTTGGATAGTATTGAGAGCAATGTCGAGAATTTGAACAAGGAAATGACACTAACGAATCAACTCAATAAAATATCCTTTGTATATCCCTTGGATAGTATTGTGAGGAATGTGGAGAATTTGAACAAGGAAATGACACCATTCGAAGGTACCTCAAAAAACACTTCAAATACAACGGTTGATCTGAAGGAACATCAGATTCTGTCAGATATTTCCCAGGCATCAGATATTAATATGAATATCTGCTGTATAAACCAGCAGAATTCAGAAAACCAACTCAATCAATCAACGAATCAAATCAATAAAATACCCCTTGTATATCCCTTGGATAGTACATCCAAAAACACTTCAAATACAACGGTTGATCTGAAGGAACATCAGATTCTGCCAGATATCTCCCAAGTATCAGATATCAATAACTTACTAGTAAAATACTCATATGAGTCCATGAATCAGCAGAATTCAGAAAATCAACTCAATCAATCAACGAATCAAATCAATAAAATACCTCTTGTATATCCCTTGGACAGAATTGAGAACAATGTCGAGAATTTGAACAAGGAAATGACACCAACGAATCAACTCAATAAAATATCCCTTGAATATCCCTTGGATAGTATTGTGAGGAATGTGGAGAATTTGAACAAGGAAATGACACCAGTCGACAAACTCATGTGAACATGCTATTAATGGCAATGTGGAGAGTTTCCCCAAGCAAGTGGCTGCAATTGAAGTTATATCAATAAGTTCAAATGAGCAACAACAAAAAACAAACAACAAAAAATTAACAAAAAGAACTCGCAAGAAAAAAAAACGTTCGGACAAAACTCAGTTAATAATGGAGAGTTTTGACAAAAAAATGACTGCATTTGCAGAAGCTAACTCCAAAAACTTAACGCAACAAAAAGAAATGTGGAATATGATTGAATGCAATACAGCGAATTTGATGAAAAGATTAAATCAACTAGAACAACAAGTAACAAAAAATTATGAAAAAGAATATAATACACAAAAACAGCTTGATGAAATTCAGTTAATATTGAAAAGTTTTGACAAAAAAATTACTACATTTGAAGAAGCTAACTCCAAGAACTCAAAGGAACAAAAACAAGTGTGGAGTAAGATTGAAAGCAATACAGCGAAATTTTTAAACAGTATGAATAAACTAGATCAGAAAGTAACAGTAAATAATGAAAAAGAATATAATCCACAAAAACAGTTTGATCAAATGCAGTTAACATTGAAGAGTTTTGACAAAAAAATTACATCATTTGAAGAAGCTAACTCCAAGAACTCAAAGGCACAAAAACAAATGTGGAGTAAGATTGAAAGCAATACTGCGAAATTTTTGAACACAATGAATAAACTAGATCAAAGAGTAACAGTAAATAATGAAAAACAGGTGAAGGCTAAATAGCGAAGATGCGTTCATAGCTACAACGCAATGCTGCGTTAGGGCGGTCGTGCGTTGCCCATACTTTGGTCTGCGTTGTAGAAACTTTACGACCTCATCTGTCAAAACCTACGACTTCAAACATTTAAAAAACACGATGTTGTATTGACAGGTCGTGCGTCTCTCATTTCGGTGATGTCAATAAAATAAGCTTTGAAAAAAATCCCACAAAACCTATCTTTTTCCTAAATCATGCAATTTTTAATGGATTCAGATTTAATGTTATTCAATCAATGAAAAATAATAAATACTTATATTGCAAGTAAATTATAAAAGACTTGCTTGAATAAGCTAAAAAATTGTTTGTTTAATTAAATATTTAAAAAAAATTAAGGCTTTACAATTTAAGTTGGGAAAAGCGATCCAATATATCGTCACCTAAAATGCAAAAAGACGTAACAAAACTTTTTATATATGCATAGGAGAAAACAAAAATATTATAAAAAGGCACATATTTAAGATTTAAGAAAAAATCTTTCTATTGAATTTCCTAAAAAAATAGCTATTTTTGGAAGTATGAATTTGAAATTTAGCTAGACATTTTAGTTACGACAAATTTTTTATACACTCAGGGAAAAATGCTGTTTTATCAAACAAATCATGGGTTGAAATAACAGATTTCACTGTTAAATACCATCCAACAAATGAAACTTTCAAATCAACAGTCGGTTGACTGTTGGTCTATAGAACACGAAACTCGTATAAAAACTTATTTATTGAAATTTTATCACTGGTTTGAAAGGTCATGTATGGCCGAGTGTACTAACGTGTGCGTCTAGCAATCGAGTGTCCACGGTTCAAATCCGGCAATGCTAATAAAAATTTTTTTTTATATAAAATATTTTTTTTTTAAATAAAAAATGAAATTTGCAATTTTTTTTTTTCAAGATTGTAAGCATTTTGTTTAGAAGGTTTTTTTTACCAAACTATAAAGGAAACAGAATTATTATTATTTCAATTATTAAATTACAATTTTTGATACTTACACAGCTAGGGTTCGAACCAACATCCCCCGCATGACAGTCTAGTGCACATTCACTGAGCTATTGGCACCGATAATATAAATATAGCAAAACACATCTAAAAACTATTGCTTAGGAAAAAAATTACTTACAATTCAACAAAAACACTAAAATATTTCAACAGATGATTTTAACAGCACAATAATACTTTGAAACGTTCATTCAACAAAGAAAATTGCTTACTTAACCGCAAATCACTTAATCGAACAGTGTTTTGAAATAACAGTATCTGACTGTTAATATTTCAGTTGATAATTTTCTGAGTGTACTAAATACAAAATTAAATTTTAAATTTTTTTAGTCTCAAACAAAGAACTTAAAATGTCGGAGATCGATCAAAATTCACTATAAATAAAAATATTTTTATTTTCATTAAAAACATTGAAAATGTTTAGTCAAAACTAGCTATATATGTATAATATGAATGTGATATAAAAAATTAATGTTCAATAAAAAAAGTATTTTTACTGAAATTTATGAAAATAGAACATTTGTTCAACATTACATATAATTACATTTTATATAAAAAAAAAAATTTTAGTGACAGATAAATCATGAAGGTGATTTTAAAGAATTTTAAAAGTCGATAATTTCTGTTCATGACTAACAATTGCAAAAAAAATCTATCTTTTATGCAGGCAATTGTGAAAGTATGGACTAAATCGCAAACCCTTGACCATGAAATCATTCAAAACAAGTAAAGAAAGTCTAAAGTCGGTCTAGTATACCCTAAACCTTCTTTTCCAAAATACAATTATATTATTGAAAATGGTCGTGTCCGTGGGAGGATGAAGCCTACATTTTATATGCATTTAAATGTTGATGGAAAAGTTAGACATACCCAGTTTTATTCCTGTAGCTCACAGTTAATGCCTTAATTGTGTTTTCACTATGGGAGGTGGGCGTGCTCATGAACGGATTACTTTAAATTTTTGAACACCTTAGTTTTGTTATAAAATCCATACATACCAAATTTGATCTCTCTATCACAAACATAATCTTATTTACTGCACTCAGAAAAACGTTTCTCAGAATATGATAAAAAAGGCATCATATTTAGAGAAAAATGGTGTAGACTTTGCTCCAGAGAATGCTATCCTCTAATTGCAATACAAAATCTCGCACAATACAAAATCTCTAAAAATGATAAAAAGCTTCTATAAAAAGAGAAATATATAAAAATATATCGTTTTTAAAGAAAAATACTTTTTATTTTTGAGAAAAGATTTGATTTTATTGAAGAAAATACTTCTCATAGTGAGTTTTTTATCATAATATAAGAACAATTTTTCATTTTCAATAAATTTTTCCATATAAATGAGAAATTTTTTGAGAGAAATCAAAAATAAATTATTTTCTTCAGAAAAAATTGTGAAGTGAAATTCCGGTTCACAAATTATTTTCTGACGCCTCTTTTTTTTCAATTTTGATTGGTTGCTTTTGAAAAATAAATTCAGTTCTTCCGCAGCGCAGTTGCGATGAACAACAAAACTCAGGAAAATAAATTAATTTTTTTCATTTATTTTTCTGCTCAGAGAATATTCAAATTTATTTTTAATATCGACCAATCAGAATGAAGAACACTCTCAAAATTATTTTCTTATTCTCAAACATGCGCAAAAATGTTCTTCTCTTTTGAAACAGGCTATAAAGAAATATTTCTTGGAAAATGTGAAAATTTATTCTAATTGAAGAACAAGACAAAATTGCTATTATAGAAAATAGAGAAGTTTTTTTATCGAAGCAAGGTATGTGTTTTTTTCTCAGTGTGAGTTTTAAACTTTTTGGGTTGTATGGGATGTAGGCGTGTCCGTGGATGAATGACGTCCATTTTTTAAAACCATATTTGGTTTGTCATAGAAAACATACGTGCCAAATTCGCGCCTTATGCAATTTTCTTCCTTTTCGTTGTCGACTCTCGACTTTTGCCTCAACATAATCAATTTGGTTATTCATATTCAATTGTGAATATCGAGGTGTTCGAATCTAGTTCTAGCCGCGGCGAGGTCGATCAGTCTAAGACCGTTGTTCTAAGTAGAGACTGAAATGACCGACAGTGGGGCCAAAGATATCAAAAAAGAAACAATACAAAATTTTCTGGGCTTGAACATGGCGCCCACGGACATAATCCGCAATATCGATTTAGAAATTTATGTACGAAAAAATTTCGACCGTAACACCCAATTTTTCGTTGGCCAAAATCAGGGAATTTGAGAACTCATGGAACAGGTCAAACTCTCCAAAAAATTATGTGACAGAATCCCTTATTCGATTAGAATCATGCGATCAATCATGCGTAATTAACGTTTCTTAGTTCTTGAAGAAAAAAGAAAACAATGCCAGGCGTAATATCCATTGCGTCTTCTGACCTCTTTCAAGAATTACCATAGTTTCGTAATTCCCAAATAGATATTCGGAACTATGAAACGGCACCAAGATTTTCCCTTAAGAGAAGAGTGTAGGTTTTTCGGTATTAAAACTGTATATTTTTTTTTGGTATTTTTTGAGGAAACGGTTAAAGTTTAGTTGAATTTTCGCAAAATAGTGCATTTTTCTTGGAATATTTAGTAAAATTGAAAAATTGTAAAATTTAACAACAAAACTCAAGTAAGGAAGCTTCAAAGTCGGTCTAGCTCTACTATGGAATATTAATAAAACGGGTTGTATGATTATTATGTGTTTGTTCGTGGGTGGACGAGTCTTTTTTCGTACACATATTAGTTTTGATTTCGTGGTCGTGGTGACCGTATCCATTTTTCATGATGGGTTTGTATGGGAGGTGATTTTGTTCGTAGGCCGATCACGCCCATTTTTGTCTTAGTTTTTGTACATGCATTTCCAATTTTATTTCTGTAGATTAAATTCAACCCTCTGTATAGTGATTGTATGGGAGATAGGCGGGAGGTTTAGTGGTTGTATGGGAGATAGGCGTGTCCAAAAATATTCAAAAGTGCAAATCCTTGGATCTTTGTGATTCATGCATTTATCTCAACTCCTTCTTCTTACAATAGGGGTATTCTCGCTGTCTTGCAAAACTCTTGCAAGGTATAAGAATTGCAAAAGTTGCAGAATCTTGCAACCCGTGCAACGACACAACAACAAAATACAAGCGATAAAAGTTTTGCAATTCGTGCAATCTGTGCAACATTGATACCCATGTTTTGAGTGTACGTGCAACCTTGCACTCTGATTGAGAGAAATTTGTTAATTATAGTTCGTGTGCGTCAGAGTAAGTATTTAAATTTTTTATTTTCGCCTGTTCGCGGCATTTCTTTTAATATTCAAAATATTAGTGATTTTGTTCGCTTCCGCAGTGTTGCATATTTCAGTATTGCAAGGTTGCATTTTAACAAATTTGTCATCTTTGCTATACTGCAAGAATACCGCTCATGTATTTACGGACAACACACAAACGGACGGACATATATAGGTTAATCGACTCAAGAAGTGACACTGATCAAGAATATATAAATATATACTTTTCTATACCGACACACGTTTGCACAAATTTAATATACTCTAAATATGGGTCAAATGATTCCTGCTCGTCAATTAAGTGTTAATTTCTGTTTTATTCGCGGTTTTTAATTAGACCATTTTTATCGAATTAAATTTTTACTGTTAACAATTGTTTTAATAACAGTTGTTAATAAATTCCGTTTAATTAAACAAAACCAAAATACAATTACTTTTAATTGATAGCTACCAAATTTCTGCATTTTTTTTATAAAATTCTACAAAATTTTTAATAAATAACCTTGTGCCAAAACAACTTTTTTGTTTTTTTTTTTTTATTATTATTATCACACACCATAACTTGCATGCGAACATGCATGTATGTTTGTGGATATTCGGTGAGTAACGTGCTCCACCATGCTGCCACCATCCGGCAGTCGGTTACGTTTTACCAGTTATAATGTTGCAAAGCCAGTCAACATTGCTGCAACTAACAAAACATAAAATAAAAACAACAACAACAAAAAAATCGCAACGCCAAAAAAAAGAAGGTCTAAAATTGAGTGCAGAGCTTTTCCTGTGAACAAACCAGCAAACCGATCTTATGGCACCTGATACTGTGGAGAGAAGAGAAACTTACAAGCAGGATATATTCGTAAAACATAATGAGATCCGTTGCTGATAGAGCATGAAGACAAACTAAAATCTCGCGGCAAAGTTAGAGCAAAAATATGGCTTAATTAACGCGGAGGCGATATATAACATATATACTTATCAGCTAAAACTAACAGTGTTTTTTGTGGGGACTTTTGGGGTCAATGATCTTTTTTGAAATGAAAAAAAAAAACAACAATTTAAAATATGGAAATATAACCTAAAATACCCTGTATTTTCAAGAGTTCTTCAGACAACAGTAAATTGCATGTCAAATTTGAAAAATTTAATAATCCTAAGTCTCTTTCCAACAAACATATTAGGGGTATTCTCGCAGTAAAGCAAAGATGAAAAATTTGTAAAAATGCCAACTTGCAATACTGAAATATGCAACACTGCGGTAGCGCAAAAAATCACAAATATTGTGAATATTAAAAGAAATGCCGCCAAAAGGCGAAAACAAAAAATTTAAATACTTACTCTAACTCACATGAACTAAAATGAACAAATTTATCTCAATCAGAGTGCACGGTTGCATGACCACTCAAAACATGGGTATCAATGTTGTACAGATTGCACGAATTGCAAAACTTTTATCGCTTGTATTTTGTTGTTGTGTCGTTGCACGGGTTGCAAGATTCTGCAACTTTTGCAATTCTTACACCTTGCAAGGGTTTTGCAAGACAGCGAGAATACCCCTATTGCAATTGTCGGAAGGTCAAAACTAATTGATCTTCGATGTTCTTTCTTATTTTATTAACAAATTCTCTGTCGACAAGGATTAACCGCTAAAGTTGAGTTTGGATAAAGTAAGGTTATTCCTTTCATTGCATTTCTCGCAACAAAATACATTATTGCGAGTTTTTTTATGATTGTTCCTTGAAAATGAAGTATTTGAGGCCATCAAATCTAAACAGCAAAAGTCAGTGTTCTCTTTGACTTTTTGGGTCTTCAAAATTTGGTCTTGAAAAATTTCTCCTGAAAACCCGAAAAACTACCTCAGCTGTTATTCCTTGCCGACATAGAATTTGAATATTTTTATATACTAAAAAAAAAAATCTTAAAAAAATAATGTGGAGCAACCCGTTGTCAAAGAAAGATTATAAAAAAGTAGGAACATAGGTTACGACCTTTATAACTGTATACTTTTTTGTCCTGGTGGTAATTAAATTTACATCGTTACGTGAACTTTTTTTCGATTCGATCTGTAGTGTACACAATCTTTTGTGTAAATTTACATGAAGTTCGTGTTCAACATTCACATGAAGTCCGACTTCCTGTTTTAAAAAACAAAAACTGCGTGAAGTTTTGTCTACACGTGTAGTTCGAGACACGTGCACTGGAGCTCTATTTCATATATTCCAAATCAAAGAGAAAGCTTTTACAATTTAATTTTAATTAAAAATAAATCGCAAAATTAATAAATTTCGAAGTTATCGTCTGGATAATAATACAAAGATATTACAAAATTCGCCCGCTGGGAATTTGTATGCGAAATATTTCGAGAGTTTAGAGTGGAGAAGGTACACATGTATGTACACATGTTTGTGTAAATACAAATACAAATACTGCCAACGCAACGCTGCAACATTGCTATGTTGCGCATGCGTCCTCGTTCTGTGCGCAGTGTACTTTTGAAAAATTTATTTATTAACTAACAATTGTATGCTTTATTTTTTTTTGTTTGCCAGAATTTGCTTTGTTGTTCATTGACTTGTATGCATATTTTTTTTCTGCATATCTTGTTTTATTTTATTTGTTGTTGCTAATGAAGCTATGCGTTGAGTGTTTTTTTGCTTTTGTTCCTTTATTTTTATGTTTTTGTTTTTTTTCTTTTTTGGTTCTGGTTTTCTTGCTGCTATTTCTGCAAAACCGTTTAAATAATTTGAACCTGTTTTGCATTTGCTTAAACGTTAACAGCGCCAGCGCAGCAACGCAGTTATAACCAAATGTTGCCAACTGCGTTATGCTGCCGCTGCGCGGCTCTTTAGCTTTTGTTGCTGTTGGTCGACTGCCACGCAATCATTGCTATACAAGCTGCAATAAAAAGAATAGTTGTGTCTGTGATTTTTGTTTTTGCTCTTGTGCATTTTTAATCAAATAATCTATTAGATTTTGTCACGTCACAAAAATTCAATTGTCAATAAATAATTTTAAATGATTTTTAAAATAAAAATATTTTACCCACTTGTTAGCCTTGGCTTTTATGTTGCAGATTTATAATTTTAGTTAATTAAAAATTTATGTAATTAATTTTTAAGGTTATTACATTTTTACTAACGTTTTTTATTATAGCTTATTGTGACATAGCCGCACGTCTGTCGCATGAAATCAAATTGTTTATATCACGCTGTTTTTATGACATTTAATGGTTAAATTATGTAAAAATTTATAAAGAACATAAATATTTAATTTTATAATTAATTATATATATTATTATAAGTAATTATAATGTTTGATATGTTGCTATAAACTTTCAAAAGCCATAACAAAATATTGGCTTGCACAATTTTGTGTCATGCGACAGATGTGCTGTTCTGTCACAGCATACTGTACATCTTAATAAAAATATAATAACTTTAATGAATAATATATGTTTTTATATTCGTAATAAAAAAAAAATATAAAAATAAAATAATAAAATAATTATATAAAGTTCTTACTTTAATACATACATTGAAATAAAGTCAGCAATTTTACAAAATCCATCCTATCGCAGAAAGACACTGACTAGAACTCTTACAACTGACTTACACTGAATAGAACTCCTGCAGCATGGTCAGGTCATTTTCGGTAAATTTCCTCCATAAATTGACACCGTATGTAATTCAAATACTCAGCAGATTATGAGCAACCATCCATAACACAAGCTTTTGAGGACAATTGTCGTCTTAAAACTAAGTCATTCAAGAGACAAGCCAAACGCAATAATGACTGGCTATCCTAATCCCAATCTCTCACCAACTACAAAAGAGATTAAGAAGGCTAAAAAGGACTCATTCAGGAACTTCTGTGGTTCCATCAAGGATGTTCCTTCGAGTTGTCGCCTTCAGAAAATCTTAGGAACTGTCAGATCACAATCCTTGTGTAGTCTAATGCATGAGAATGATGACCAGACAAAAATCAAGAAAAATACCCAACAACTCCTTCTCAACGCTCACGTTACCTCTAAACAATAAGAACCTCTAAACACTAAAACTAAATAACCTCTAAACAAATATGAAATTTATCAGCAGCTAAAAATCTTTCAAATCTGCTGGTGGAGCTATTCTGCAACAAGGTTCAGAACATCTCCTATTCCTATTATCAAAACAATTCAGCTGCTTGGAGAAAAGCGATGTAAACTCCCTTCCTAAGGCCGAAAGGAGCTCTTAAATTAATCCAGACCCATCAGCTTTAGGTCCTTCATACTGAAAAGTTTGCAGAAGATCATTGGCAAATACATTAGAGACAATGCCTTGTTAATGTAGCCCCTATGCAAGGCACAACATGTCTACCAGACGGGTAAATCTGCAGAGTCAGCTTAACGACCTTGTAAGCACAGTTGAAAAATCTATCGACTACACTTTCTATCGAAGAAGCTTTCAATAATAAGTCATATGAGTCCACTAAAAGGGCATTCGACTATCTTAATATGAGAGCAATCATAAACAGGTGGATTAAGACGACACTTTGTAGTAGAGTCATCCAGGCCTGTCATTACAACCACGCAGGATGCGCGCAAGCAGGCACCTTTGCTTTGGTTCCTAGTTGTTGATCGTCTCCTAGTTGAACTCAAAGGATCTGGGGTATATGTGGTTGGGTATGCCGATGTCGTAGGTGTTATCATACGAGGGAGTTTTGAAAGTACAGGGTCCGACGTTCTACAAGCAGCACTGATCACGGTACAGAGATGATGTTTAAACAAAGGTCTTTCTGTTAACCCAAAAAAGGCAGTTATTATGCCTTTTACAAAACTGCATAAGCTTTATCTTTTTTGCCCGGAAACTCTTTGGGGAGAAAGTAGATTTTTCCAACTCAGCAAAGTATCTTGATGTGGTCCGGGACAGCAAACTGTTGTAAAACCTTCACATAAACCGCATTATAAGCAGTTCCACAGCCTCTTTGTGATGTTTTGGAAGATTTTGCGGAAAGAACTGGAGAATAAGTTCTAAGATGATGTACAATCTCTACACGTTGATCGCTAGACCCACACATCATAATTTTTTTTTAAGCTTCGAACCAAGGATTTCAGATGTCAAACCTTTTCAGTTAAGTCTGCCTTGGTTCGGAAATGGGGAGATAGATAAGTAGGAGAGAAGGTGAAATAAAGAGAACAAGTGTAACAAATGTTGTTTATGTGGCGGAGCGCTATATCAACATGCGAATTTGAATCTGAAGCAAGTGTTATGCCATTACCTCAGTCAATTCGAGTTATTAAACAATCTCATTCCACAAACATCTCCACCACCAACTACAACTTCCAAAGTCGTAGATATTGATAAATTTTTAATTTCAGTTGATTAGAAATGAGGAAAAAATTAAAGAAGCGTAAAAGCGTAGGGCCATGGCTAGACCGGGATTCGAACCCGGAACTCTGGGTTGGCAGACAAGCACGCTAGCCACTCGACTACCGAGGCCTCAATCAGGCTCTATCAGGTCCACCCCAACAGCGGCCCTCAATGTCATCTAAGGGCTTACAACAATTCACATACACATACACATGCATACATTTTTCCACCTGGATAACATTGGCCATCTGGATAACCATTCCTTAAAGGAACACCTTTACTTGATTATAACTCTAAAGCGCGAAGGGAAATTCTGCATGGCCTTAACTAACATGCTTGCCAAAAGCTGCTTTAACAAAAACTTTATCATAGTTATCCTCCTCTAGATCTTATTGAGAACACGAGCAACTAACCCTATCCAAAAACGAACTTGTGCGGTATATGAACGGTTCCAAGATGGAGGAAGGCACTGGAGATGGAATCCAGTTAAAGATCCAGAATAGATTTTCCAGTTAAGCTTCGTTAGAATCAGATGGTGGAAGTGTGTGTTCGTTTTATTTCGGTACGAGATAGCCTTTCACCTTCGTTTTCATGTCAAATTATATCAGTTCCATCTTAACTATGTTTTTAAGAGAACCGTCAGTGTTATTACTGAGAGTGAATAAAAGAAGTCAAGGTCCGTCTTTACGTTAGATTCTAAACGTCTTTGCACAGTTCAGAATGCATGCAATCCCGCACAGAGAAAGCTAGATGTCGAAAAACTGAAAATATAAATGGACAGCCGAAGCCTTCGAGCAAAAAAACGAGAGGCAGAAATGAGTGAGGGCGAGAAATTTGAGTGTATGGTGACAGGAATGAGACTCGAAAATTGTTCGAACAGATAAGATGCCTGGCTGATGGTTTAAAGACCGGAAACTCTTTCTGTAAGGATGCAAATGGGAATCTAGTGACAGAAATACAGAGTATACCGATGTTATGGAAGAAGTACCTATCTAGTCTTCTAATTGGCGAAGTTAACGACAATCCCGCATATAGAAATTATATCAAAACTATGGATGACAGTGTTGAAGTTACGCTGCTCGACTATTAAAGGGCTAACTATAATAGCCTCATGCTGGCAAACTGAATTGTCAAAATGAAAGCGAGCTCATATAAATATATGAGCATACCCATAATTGGAATTGCCACAGTTTCGTTAAGTTTCGTTGACTTTCATTGGCTTATTGGAGAGCGATTCAAATCGCTCACAGCATAGGCAAGTGTCAAAAACAAATTGAAAACAAAAAATTCATACAGTTCAAGCAAAGCAACAAGGGCTGTGTTTGTTAATTTTTTTTTATATCATTTTATATATACTTTTTTCAAAAAACTGACAATTAAACACAGACAAAACAAAATAATTTTGTGACTCTTCTCAAAGCCAACGTCGGGCAATTATGGGTATTCTTCGATTTTGACAACAGCCGGCTGGCTTTCCGTTCAGTTTTTGACATAAGCTTATGTCAGCATGTGGCTATTATAGTTAGCCCTTAAGAGGTCCTAACAGCTATAGTTTGGCTGACAAATCTTGAGAAGTTCACAATTAGTTTACAATTATCCAAGCTAGAAAAAGAGTCGAGTCGAATGGGTCTGGGCAGATTAAACGAAGTATCTTGTGTCAAGAAACAAACAGTCCCATCGTCTTGGAAACAACGTCACTGTTGAAAACATGTGCGTCGAGGTTGTTGAGGGTTTTGTTTACCTGAAATCCAGCGTAAACTCCTCCAACGATGTCAGCATTAATGTCAAACGAAGGATAACTATTGCCAACAGGTGTTATGTAAGGCTCAGTAGGCAATTGAAAAGCAGAGCTCTCTCTCAACGAACAAAATTCACGCTCTATAAGTCAATAATCATGCCCATCCTACTATACGCATCACAAACCTGAACGTTGAGCAGTTTTGATGAAAGCACTTTGGGAGCGTTCCAGAGGAGAATCCTTCGCAAAATCTATGGGTCAATGGCGAGTATCGAATACGATGGAATAACGAGTTGTATGAGCTTTAAGCCGACAACGATTTAATCAAGCGTATAAAAAAAAGAGTGGTTTCGCTGGGAAGTTCATGTCGAGGGAATAAATGACGACGTTGAAACAAAAAAGTTATAAGATTCTGCATTCATTGCTGGAGAATGCAGGCAAGGAAAGCAGCATCTCCGTTGGAAAGATCAGGTAATGAATAAACCAAAAACCATAAACGGTTGTAAGTGACAGCTTTGTAAGTAAATGCCAGCTTAGTAAGAATGAAATTAGTCCAGATTTTATTGCAAACTCCGTCGTCTGCGTAAGCAACAACTTTGTGACCGCTCCTGTTGAATTTTTTGAGCATTTCTTAAATGAGCTGATAATTGAGACTAACCAATTTCTTACAGGAATTTCAACACCTAGTTTGAACAGAGTCTTCTTAGTCCTGCTACACTCAGGGAAAAATGGTGTTGTATCAAACAAATCATTTGTTAAAATAACAGAAAAAAAAAACTCAATGCTTTTCCAATACGCTTAAATACATGTGAATACCATGAAAAATACATATTTTATGGGTGTTTAAAAACATCTTTTCGAAAATAACGAAATATCGATATTTGTGGGGTATCAAAAGAGTTTATGCATTCTGAAGAAAAAACAAAAAGTTACATGCAAAAAAGGGGTTCAAGAGAACCAAAACCGCTTCATACAAATTTCTCCGATCCAAAAAAAATTATGCAGAAATAGTTTTTAAGAGTGCTTCTAACTTTTGAATCGGTGTCCGGCGAAATCTAAATTTCGATCTGGCTTAACGTATAAGTACGTATTTATTGAAATTTGATCACGGTTTTTAAAGTTCAAGTTTAGCCGAGTGTCTTGACGTTTGCGTCTAGTACTCGACTGACCTAGGTTCAATCGCCGACAAGACCAACAAATATTTTTTTTTATATAAATTTATTTTTTTTTTAAATAAAAAATTAAATGCACAATTTTTTTTTTCAAGATTGTAAACACACTTAGTTTGAAGGATTTTTTGACCAAACAGTAAAAGAAACAGAATTTGAATTTTAATTATTAAATTAAAAGTTTTTGATATTTACACAACTAGGATACGAATCCACGTCCTCCGCATAGCAGTCTAGCACACTTCCACTGAGCTCTTACTGAGGTAACGATAAGATAATTATAGCAAAACACATTTTGCAGGTAGTCTTGTTGTTTTATCTTGCTTTGACTCAAATCATATAAGATTTAAGATACTTGACTCAAGATATACTTGTATCATGGCTATCGTATAATGAGCATATCGTATATGAAGGATACGGTATGATGAATATGGTGTGATGATTAACGTTTTATGAGTGTTATCTAATGAATATGGTATAATGGATATTATATAATGGATATAGTGTGATAAGTGAGGCATGTTGACTATAGTACTATGTACCTATGTATATCATGTTAACATTCACAACTATTAAAATTGCAAACACATGGCAGAGTTCAACAACGAAAAATATATCATTCAACTAAATATCGCTGCAACAAAATTAATAACATTAAACGTAGCACATAAAATGTTAACGAGGCTTAACAAAATGCCCAATATATTTTAAGTATATACATTTTTCGATTATATTCTACAAATATTGCTACGTAAATAGTTCGGTTTTACTTACCGCAAGGAATTATTGCGTGTTTGTGTACTGTTACATACACAGAAACACTTTTTTAAAACGCGTAGACAAGCCCATAACGAGGCTTGTCGCAGCTGGCCTGGCATCAAACCAGACAAGACTATCAAGTAAGAAACCTCACTCCAACGCTGACTTCCCCTCCCCCAACAATCTCCCTCCAATAGTCGAAATGACAAACTTCCTGTTAGCCTGCCGCCTAATTCGCATGCAATGAATGAAGGCTTGCAACATGTTGAGCAACATGAATTCTTTTGTGCTTACATCAACTTCAAACCTAATTAGAATGTTTTTGCTGTTGTTTTTTTTATTTGTGTGTTTTTTTTTTAATACAAAACAAAATCGAACATAATCGAAATACCTGCAACAAATTCTAATAACCACTTCTTCCTTCAAGACCCCTCAACTAGTTTCTTTAGTCGCTTAAACATGCTTTTGTTCTCATCGCCACCACCTCATTTTAATGCTGAGAAAAAAAAAGAAAAAACATAGAAAAAGTGTCAATAGACGTTAAGCTGGTTACCACCAGCAACTTGGCAACCGTGCAAAATTGTCGTCAAGCATTTTCAATTATTAGTTATTTGCAACAGCATAAAAAATAATAAAAAAAACAAAAACTTAACATAAACAACTAGATAAAAGAGGTTTCTTGACAAAGTAGCTAGTTTTCACGCTGACGACGACCTGTAGACGACAACGGACGCACCTGTTGAAAATCTTGTTTTTCTAGCCTGCTTGCCCGTAAAATGATAACAACACATAAACATGTAAGAAAACCAAAGAAAATCAAAGAATTCATTCTGCGTAGCTCTCTGCCCACTTTGCCCTGCCCCCCTTTCCCAACCTGCATAATACACCACTGCTGTAGAGCCAGTATATCGACTTGTTTTAGCTTCGCATGCCTTACCACGCATTTACACTGCGAGAATTCGAAGACTGTTAATAGGAAAAAGAAAATTAAATTGTATAATTTTTGGATTTTTTCTTTATGGTTTAGTTATACCTGAAAAATAACAAACTTCATAGATAAATATATATAAATTGTGTCCATTTTAATTAAAAACAAAATTCTTTGAAGCATCTTCGAGTCATTTGTTAAGTGCTTTGAAATAAATTATTTTTTAAGTGTTTCTTTATGCTAAGTTAATTCATCTGTATGTGTAAGTTGCATTCAACATGCACTGCTAAAACGTAGTGTTAAACATCGCGTCGTCTAAAAAGAGGTCGTTCTGCGCAGTCGCAGTTTTCCTGTTCTGCTTTTAGCTGAGCACCTTGTTTATTTTTTTTTTTTTATAATATTCTTGCCGTATATTGCGTTTTTTGTTGTCTGTTTTGCCACATAATTCTATGTATGGGTTTCTTTTCGCATGATTTATCAAAGTAATTTTTACATGTTGTGATTTGATGTTCGGTTACACCTCAATTTTTTTCTTTTTATTTTCAGGAATACTTGACTAGATGATGTCGATGGTGAACTGTTGGTTGATGGTGAGTAATTTGCATTTTTTTAATTTTAATTAATATAAATTCTACAGAGAATGCTGTTTAAATGAAGTAAAAATATATGTTAACATTTTTAAAAATAAATATAAAATAATAAGAATTTTAAAAAAAAAAAATTAACAAAAAACCTACAAAATTTACATTAAAAAACACAAATTTTAAATATAAAAAATAACACATTTTAAATAACACACAAAATAAATATAAAAGAAAACAAAAAATACAATAATTAAAAAAATTAAAAATTTAATAAATAAAAAAAAAACTAAAAAATAAATAAAAATTTTTAGTAAATAAATTTAAAAAATCAGTTACACAAATAAAACAAAAAAAAAAAATTGAAATTTGAAGTATCAATAAAATTAAAGAATGCTACTGTCAAAATATGTTTAGAAATAAGTAAGTAAATCTCATAAATAAAAATAAAAAATTTTAAGCTAAAAAATGATAAATATAAAAATAAACAATAATGTAAAAAATCAATTAAAAAAGAAACACTAAAATAATAAATAACTCAAAACAAAAATAAAAATAATAAAAAATAAAAATATTCAAAACTGAACCACAGCAATATATAACAAATGACGAAAAAATATTAAAAAGTTAATAAAAAATTAAAAATATATAAAAAACAGTGCACACAAAAATTTAAACTTAAAAAAATTTAAAAATATAAAAATATAAAAATATAAAAATATAAAAATATAAAAATATAAAAATATAAAAATATAAAAATATAAAAATATAAAAATATAAAAATATAAAAATATAAAAATATAAAAATATAAAAATATAAAAATATAAAAATATAAAAATATAAAAATATAAAAATATAAAAATATAAAAATATAAAAATATAAAAATATAAAAATATAAAAATATAAAAATATAAAAATATAAAAATATAAAAATATAAAAATATAAAAATATAAAAATATAAAAATATAAAAATATAAAAATATAAAAATATAAAAATATAAAAATATAAAAATATAAAAATATAAAAATATAAAAATACTAGCAATACCCGGCGCGCGTTGCTACGCCTTAGGCCACGTGCATAGTAAACGCCGATTCAGACTGCCTGCCTGTGTCCGCAGAGTGTGTGAAAAAGCGAGAGAGATAGATATTTGTATCTCATTTGTTCACACAGATTTCAGCTTGCCTGTCTGTCTGAATCGGCGTTGAAAATGCACGCAGCCTTAGACAAACACATGTACTTCATCTGTGACTTCAGAACCTATTCGATCAAAAATGTAGCTTGTAGGGGAAGGTGCACCCACTTGACCAAAGCTCAGACCAGTTTTCTATTAGAAGGACATTACCAAATGGCAACTCCATTCGGAATTTCACAGATCAGCGATTTTTATTTCCAATGCTATTTGCTATTAAAAATTTGGCGTGTATGGGCGGATTCACATCCCGTTTTCCAATGCCCGTGCTATATTTCTTGTCGAAAGACATTTCCAAAAATTAAATTTATACTGAGTTTAAATATTATGAAACATTAAGTACCACAGCTATTCGATATTAAACATTTAAACTATGTTGATGGTGTCACGACCCAATTTCCAATGCTTGCTGAATTTTTCCAGTGGATGGACACGTCTAAATGTTATATTCCTTCCGAGTTTCACAAATTTGTGACTTATGTTTCTTAAATTATACTGAAAAGTTTGAATGCCTTAAAAGTGTCACGCCCCTTCTGCAACGGCTTTAAAATTTTACCAGTAAAACAGCACGTGAAAATTGAGGTCAAATACAGAATTTTGGAGCTGTGCAACATGTAATTCTAAAGCTATTCGATATCGATGCCAAACTTCACAGGAGCGCTCTGCAGACTTTGCTAGAGTTTCCCTGAAAATTTCATAACAATTGGTTTAGCGGTTTTGAAGTCTACTTGTACATACAATCATTTTAATATACAAAGAAGATGTTAACAGCTTGTTTAAAATATGCTTAACTTACGCATCCTTTAAACACTAAAATATGCGTCAAACATACGTTTTCGATGCGTTTTACATGCGCTGCGTAGCTTATGCCAGGCTGTCTAATATAATGGAAAACCATTCAAAAGTTGAATTATAATATTAAGGTTCAACTAAAACTACTGGAGACCAATGCAAATGCATTATTTATAATGCTATTATAAAAAAACAGAGAAACCAACCAACTTGAGACCCTCCTCCTTTTTGAAATCGGTTAAAAATGAAAAATATGCTCCAATCACAATAACTCTTTTAATGTGCAACATTTATTAACACGCGAAATAAAAAACTTTGAGGCTTCTGTTTGGAACAAAATCGAAAATCCAACTAAATTAAAGAAGTTATATTGTTATTCCTCTACATTTATGGTCATCATTTTGTTACAACTTCATTTCATAGTACCAACCTATTTGATTTAAAAAAAGACGTTGGAAAATAAAAACAAAAATTATTTTCTGATGCGTCCAATATAAACCTATTGAAAAGTTTAAAGGAAATCTATTTTATAAGGTTGTATGCATGAACATAATTTCTGCGCAGATGAACACAAACAATGACATATCAATGCGACATTTCAGATCGTACTGAGATCCTCTGAGAAGCATTTGAGCATATGCAATCGAATATTTGTATACTGAAATAACTACAACAATAAAAAATTTCATCCCCCATTTCATGGTAAGATTTTAATATATTTATATTTCTCTCTGAGCAAGAAGTTGACTGCAAATAAAGTAGCTAGTGTTGCCATAAAAACAAATTTTAAATCTGAACTATTGTATAAAGCTTTCAATCCGTCGAGATTGTGTTATTGTCGATGAATAACATTTGCAATAAATAACAAAATAATAATTTGGTTATATATCAGGCATAAGAGGAAAAAGATTTTTTGACTGTAAATATGTATAAACAATTCAATTCTGAAAACCATAACAAATACGATGTCAGATTGTTGGCAACACTGCTCAACAGACCAAACTGAGAGCAACTCCCGACACGACATGGCAGCCGTGCTGAGTTACTCTCACAGCCAGAGCTTAAGCATTGGTTTTCTGCTGCTTGTTGTGCTGCTTGTACAGCATTAGCATGAATTAAAAGACATGAATTCTTAAATAATTAAAGAAAAAGTTTTGTAAAAAACGTAGTACCCTATTTTAATTTCGCTTATCATAGCAATTGAATAGTGAAAAAATTATAAAAATCATTTCAGCGGTTATTGAGAACACGTCGCCGCAAATCCGTGAGTCTCCTTTTATATAATAGTATAGATAAAAATATAAAAATATAAAAATATAAAAATATAAAAATATAAAAATATAAAAATATAAAAATATAAAAATATAAAAATATAAAAATATAAAAATATAAAAATATAAAAATATAAAAATATAAAAATATAAAAATATAAAAATATAAAAATATAAAAATATAAAAATATAAAAATATAAAAATATAAAAATATAAAAATATAAAAATATAAAAATATAAAAATATAAAAATATAAAAATATAAAAATATAAAAATATAAAAATATAAAAATATAAAAATATAAAAATATAAAAATATAAAAATATAAAAATATAAAAATATAAAAATATAAAAATATAAAAATATAAAAATATAAAAATATAAAAATATAAAAATATAAAAATATAAAAATATAAAAATATAAAAATATAAAAATATAAAAATATAAAAATATAAAAATATAAAAATATAAAAATATAAAAATATAAAAATATAAAAATATAAAAATATAAAAATATAAAAATATAAAAATATAAAAATATAAAAATAAAAAAATATCAAAATATAAAAATATAAAAATATAAAAATACAAAAATATAAAAATATAAAAATATAAAAATATAAAAATATAAAAATATAAAAATATAAAAATATAAAAATATAAAAATATAAAAATATAAAAATATAAAAATATAAAAATATAAAAATATAAAAATATAAAAATATAAAAATATAAAAATATAAAAATATAAAAATATAAAAATATAAAAATATAAAAATATAAAAATATAAAAATATAAAAATATAAAAATATAAAAATATAAAAATATAAAAATATAAAAATATAAAAATATAAAAATATAAAAATATAAAAATATAAAAATATAAAAATATAAAAATATAAAAATATAAAAATATAAAAATATAAAAATATAAAAATATAAAAATATAAAAATATAAAAATATAAAAATATAAAAATATAAAAATATAAAAATATAAAAATATAAAAATATAAAAATATAAAAATATAAAAATATAAAAATATAAAAATATAAAAATATAAAAATATAAAAATATAAAAATATAAAAATATAAAAATATAAAAATATAAAAATATAAAAATATAAAAATATAAAAATATAAAAATATAAAAATATAAAAATATAAAAATATAAAAATATAAAAATATAAAAATATAAAAATATAAAAATATAAAAATATAAAAATATAAAAATATAAAAATATAAAAATATAAAAATATAAAAATATAAAAATATAAAAATATAAAAATATAAAAATATAAAAATATAAAAATATAAAAATATAAAAATATAAAAATATAAAAATATAAAAATATAAAAATATAAAAATATAAAAATATAAAAATATAAAAATATAAAAATATAAAAATATAAAAATATAAAAATATAAAAATATAAAAATATAAAAATATAAAAATATAAAAATATAAAAATATAAAAATATAAAAATATAAAAATATAAAAATATAAAAATATAAAAATATAAAAATATAAAAATATAAAAATGTAAAAATGTAAAAATATAAAAATGTATAAATATAAACATATAAAAATATAAAAATATAAAAATATAAAAATATAAAAATATAAAAATATAAAAATATAAAAATATAAAAATATAAAAATATAAAAATATAAAAATATAAAAATATAAAAATATAAAAATATTAAAATATAAAAATATAAAAATATAAAAATATAAAAACAAGGAATATAAATAAAATACAAATTTTTAGGAATATAAAAATTTAAGTATTCAAATATTGAACTATAAATACATATTAATAGTCTGTGAAGCAATCCTCGGTGTAACCTTCAGGTGCTTGGATAGGTGCCTTGCGGCATTTCAATTTGGCTTTTGAAAGGGTAAAATCGTCGAAGCTTCCTGGCTGTACGTTAGAGGCACCGTAAATGAGAGTGGCTCCGAATATGTTTTGTAGCTATTTATTGATTTGATGGGCTATTTTAACTATCTATGCTGTGATAGGGGGTTAGACAGGTTAGGGGATTTGGGGTGTCGGGAAATTAAGCTTTGGCAGTGCTTTTTCTCTGGTGGAGAAGCGTGCGTGACAGGTGTTAACTAAACATTAGGAATAGATGTTATCCGTGTCTATCCGCAAGGGTCTATTTGTGGTTCATATATTATATAATGAATCCTAAGATGGATCCTCTGTTGTGACGGCTATACTGCTGTCTGAGTGCTTTGCGCAAGTTCATGATCATCTTGTCATAGTGAAAGGTAGTTCTCATGCTTAGCTTGAAATCAAGGCAAGTGAGGTTAAGACTGTTGTGAGTACATAGAGTGCCTACGTAGAGTTAGCGTGTCAAAGTACAAGCTTATGATAATGTTAATTGAAAGAAAATTTATCACCTTTCCGACCTCCTCTTGTCATATTGAGCGTGCAGCCTCTGGTATGTGATTGAAGTCAAACACCTGGGAATAAACATGAAAGAGAGAATTAACTTCTTGGTGCACCTTGAAAAGTTAAGAGAGAACGTCTGTTTACAGTGATAGGGCGAGTGCATAGGAATCTGAGAGGTGACTGGGGATTCAGTATTCGGGCTGTTCGTCTGATGTATGATAGGCTGCTTATTGCTAGTGCAACTTATGGTTCGCCTGTTTGGGGCGAAATTGACAGTTTTCATGTTTTTCTTTTCAGCGAGTTATTAATATCTATTGGATGAATACCGGGGTGCCATACGATCTCTACGGAAGCTCTGGAGGTTTTATTGGGTTGCCTTCCTTAGGTTTGGTGGTATTGCCAACCAGCGTTGCATATCAAATTTGAAGATGTGTTGTCCATATTTGCGCCTGATTGTGCTCTGGACGTGCTATATAGGTATTTCAGCTCCGTTAATAGAAAGGTTATGCTTAAACAACGCGGTTCGTATAGATGGCATTCAAGATCGAGTCAGAGTCAAAATGGTAGAGTTAAATATCGAGTCTACATGACAAGACAATTTGTTGAAAGTCGTCCATACTTAAGATTAATAATTCTGACCATGGTTCTCTTAACGCATTTTTGCATAAACGGAATCTCAGCACAACAGAAAGATGCCACTGTAGATAAATTATAGAGGATTGTGCTAGTGTCCTCTTTACAAAGACATTCGAGATTTAAATTCCATGGGCATGAATTTAGACAATACTTTTGCATCTAGTGAACAAACTAAACTAGATGACACGATTCAGCATGTCAGATGCTTAGGAGACGCCATTTTGGGTGGTTGGTTATTTATAATTATACATATGTTTCTTTAGTTTGTTGATCCGACTTGCTGGATTTGGAGAGAAGTTGTTTAAACTTGTTACGGTACCTAGACCGCACTCAGAAAAAAATTTAGAGAAAAATGGTATAGACTTTGCTCCAGAGAATGCTTTTCTCTAAATGTGATTATAAAAGTTCCCTAAAAATGATAAAAAGCTTCCATGAAAAAGAGAAATATATTAAAATATATTGTTTTTAGAGAAGAAGACTTTTCCATTTTTGAGAAAAGATTTGTTTTTATTGAAGAAAATAATTCTTTAGTGAATTTTTTATCAAAATATAGAAAAAAATTTCATTTTCATTTTCAATAAATTTTTCTCTATAAATGAGAATTTTTTTTTTGCGAGAAAAATACTTATCATTATTAGATCAATTGAAATATTTCAATTTTCCACAAGTGAAGAAATATATCTTCGAAAATGTGAAAATTTATTCTAATTGATAAATTATGTCAGTCTGAGACTTCGAGTTTAATGAAAATAAAAAAATTTGCGCGCGTCAAGTTTGCTTTTCTACCAATTTTTTCTGTACACACGTATTGTGAATGTGAATTCACCTCATAATTGCCAAGTTCAGTTGTAAACAGGGTTACATAAATATTAAAACGTACTAATAAAAACGAGTTGTCTTAGTATAATGACTACATTTCTTTATTCATTCCGGAGAAAAAAAAAACAAATAGAGTAGAATGTTGTTTATCCAGATTGGAACGATTAAACAAACCATATTGAATGTGTTATTGAAAATTTTTTGTAAAATTCAAACTTTTAAGTTCTTAAAGGAGCCCATACATGAATGAACATAACCCACAACATGTACGAGTACCCAGATTTCGGTTTGCCATACAATACGAAAACTTGTATGCAGCCTTGTTGTAGTACCTCAAAAATTCATACATAACGAGCTGGATTTGTTTAATTTGTGTTTACTTTTTTGCTTCCCTTCGGTAAGAATATCTAATATTTCCAATTTTATTCCTCAAGTTCGGAATAAAATGCTTCATTTGTTATATTAGTTTGTGCGTTACTAACAAAAAGTTACACGCTTTGCTCGTTTTGTACTAATTTTTATCAAGGAAGATTTCTAAAACAATTTCAAAAAAATTCTCTAAAAAGTCTCCCCCAAGCTTCGTTGTCCGTAATATTTGCATAATATGAGAAACCTGTTAACTAAAAAAACCTGTTGTACAACCTCCTCTGCTCCTCTCTCTGCCAAAATATCAAAAAGTTTTGATTTTCTTGAGACCAACTTGTGAATTTTCAAATGTGTCTGCCAAAAAGGCCACAAACGAACAAACATTTCATGTAATCATAAGTTCGCGAACAAGTTCGCCTGTGTATCGGCCCTATAATAATATTTCTAGTATATTATTTGTGCATCACATACTACCAATTTTTGCTGTAAGACCTTAATAATTCCAAAAAAATTTAATTCTAAAGCACCCTACTGTTGAAACTCATGGTTTACATATTTTTAACTTGGCCCAAATATAGACACGACCTATAAAATACCTTTCATAAAATAGTAGTAGTACAAGACCTTTTTTAAATTCGTACTGTAACAATAAAACCTACTCCATATCATAAAAAACTACGCTTACAGGCAACTCTACGATTAGGTTCAGACCGTGGTGGGTTACAGATTAAAGGCAATGGCCGCCTTCAAGCGACACAAGTGTTCTGACAGTGACACCTTAGTTAGCGCTGTTTTATATTATATTAAATAGTTACGAAAAATGTCAGGCATATTGCCCAAATGTCGAAATACAGGGGCATGTGTCAACTAGTTTAGCAAAATAACAACGAATGCTTATGTTATTGCAGTGTAAGTGCACTTTTTATACACAAATCTTAAAATTTTAAGTGTACATAAATCACTTTTTAATATTTTTTAATACATTATGTCAAGAATGAGTTTTTACATTGCAAATAAATTCGAATTTTCAAATTGTTTACTAAAATAATACTCCTTTTTGACATATTACAAAATTTTTAACTATCAATCATAGTTATAGAGGTTTTATAGTTATAAAGGTTCCATAAAATAAAAATTAAAATTCAACTCAAACCGTACGAAATATGCGCCAAAAACAACTAATACTCAATTTTCTTATTGTCAAGAAACTCTTTTTACAATTGTTTTTAAATTACGTATTCGGTGCTTTTATCGAACCTAGACATTGCTAGGATTTTGTTTCACGTTAAGTTTGTTAGTTGGTCATTCAATTTTGTTTTGGAAGTAGCACAAATTGGAAAGGTATGCCAATTTTTTGACTATTGTGTTTTCTCAATATGCCAGACAAAGGGATATCTTTTGAGGTGATTCAGCTGATATATTACAATCTACAAATGGGAAAAAGTGTGCAGGAATTATTAGAAATGTTTTCTGTAAACGGAAGACAATGTTAAATATTTTAAATCGTGCTGAAAACAATTGAAATATGAAGGTACCCGTAAGCCTAAGCTCACAAAACGTGCTGAGTGGTAAATATTGAAGCAAATCTACCAAAATCCAAAAATATCAACCAGAAAACTTACGGCATAACTTAAGGAAGAGTGTGATATTGTTGTTTCCCATGAAACAGTGTTACAAGCAATACTACGTCACAAGTATTCATCGAGAGCTGGTAGAAAAAAGGTCCTACTTTCTTAACAAAATATCGAAACATTTCTCGACCTGCTAAGTATTGGGATGACTTCATATTCTGTGATGAGACGAAAAGCATGTTGTATTATAATGATGATCCAACTGGAGTCTGGTGGAAACCATTAACATTATTAGAAAATCGAAACATAATTCCAACTTTAAAATTTGGGAAAATTTCGATTATGGTTTGGGGGTGCATCTCAAGTAGAGGGATCGGAGACTCGGTTTTCGTAGAAACAACCATGGATGCACAAAAATATTTAACTATTTTGAAGTCATATTTTGCAAATAGTGCGAATAAGTTTGGCTTCATTAGAAACCACAAGCCAAATTTTAGATTTTATCAGGACAATGACCCGAAGCACAAAGCGAATTTCGTGCGAATGTGGCTTCAATATAACTACGGAAAAGTGATGGATACACCAGCCCAGAGCCGAGACTTAAATCCCATCGAAAATTGAAGGGTCTATTTGAAAAAAAAAGTATCCAAAAGGCAGCCAAACAACTGAATAGCACTTTAAACAGAAATATTAGAAAATTCCAATCAAATATCATGTACCGAAGCTAGTTAACTCGATGAAAAAACGATGAAAAATGCGTAATAGATGCTAAGGGTGGACATACTAAGTACTAGTTTTACCAAGAAATTATGTTTTAGTATACTTTATATAAAATAAAAATAGTTTTCTCATATTTGTAAAAAGAGTTTCTTGACATTAGCAAAACTCGACATTAATTGTTTTGTTGCATATTTCGTGTAACTTTCGTTGAATAATCATTTTTCTTTTATGCTATTTTCATAAATACTGTAAATTACTATGGTTGGTTATAAAAAAGTTTTGTTAAAAATTAATAATGAGTGTTAATCAGTGGTAATCAAGTTGAAAAATTGAATTTATAAGCAATGTATAAACTCATTCTTGACATACTGTATTTTTGTTCGATTATATGGCAATATTCACTTAAAAATCCTACAAATCAGCGCTACTTGAAGGAAGTCTTTAAATTCGCGAATGCATTCAATCAGCGCTACTTGGAGGAAGTCTTTAAGTTCGCTGAATGCATTCAATGAGTTTTACACCGTGGTGAAAACCTGAACTTAAACCCAATCCAGCTGAGTTGAATCAAAGCTGAACCCAAACTAGTTGAATTTTGGTAAACAATCTACTACTACATTTACAACATTGGTGTTAGGATTGGTGATTTTTGACATAAGGCGAACATAATGCTATCCCTTTCATACGAGGAGTTTCCAATGTCTCTATCTCACCCTAGTAGCAAGTATTGAGAAGCATTATTTTCTCCTGTTGTGCTCAGAAAATTCTTAATTTCTTGTGTTGATGTGGTTGACAATCACGATATAATAACCAGGTAGTATAAATCGCGAGGGCTCAACTGTCATTGGATGCATAGAATGTCAAAATGATGATTTGACGCCAAAACAATGATGCTTCTTGTACAATAATAAATGAAAACAGGGATAGTTCTATTTATGTGTTTTCCTTGAAGTTGGAAATATAATGCAATAAATATTATAGAATTGCGTAAATTGTATCATTATATTATATATATATAATTAATAGGCTAAGGTTTTTTTGTGACTTCAACTCCTCCCAGACCAATAGACCGATTTATCGATTTAGATGTCATTAAATTAGGTTTAGGCTGTAGATGTGCAAACCACTTTTAAAAATTGTGATTTAGCTTCAGGGGGTTCCCAACCTTTTAAGACAGAATTAAAATGTTTGTACAAAAACCCGCTTTTTAATCGCTTCGAAATTTAGTTTGACTAAAAAAAAAATTTTTAACCAAAATTATCTTTTATGCATTCCTCAAATGTCAATTGTCCGAAAAATGCAGTTCCAAAATCAAGAATTCCACTTTCCGAGCAAACAACTCAGTCAAATTTTTACGGTTTTCAAAAAAACAAAAATGTGTTTGATTTTTTTTGTGTTATTTTTTATCAAAATGAGCTATAAATCGATGTTGTAGGTGTTGTGTAAGTATTTTTTATTAATTTCTTAATTATATCTTATTATTATATTTTGTCTTAAATCTATTTTTTTACTTCGTTTTTATTAAAATTAGTTATGTTTTATTGCTTGAAAAGTTAAGCTGCGATATTTTCGAATAGTAATAATGTTTGTCTTAGGAGTAATATTAGAGTAAGTCCGTCTTGGTATTTTGACAGTTACATTTAAAAATTTAGTGTCAGCTCATACGTTTTAATTCAAGCATTCAGATATTTATCTTTTATATCATTATTGAGACTGAATATATCGTTATAAAATGTTAAAAATTTGCAAGTGAAACAACAGAAAAATCCCTTTCTTTTAGTGCAAAAGTAATCAGAAGCAGTGCAAGACCAAAGACAAAAAAAAAATCCCTGTTTACTTCTTCTTATGATTACACTACTTGTATTTGACACATCATGCCTCCGTCTTGACAGCGCAGTCGCTCTTTATAATACCTGGTTTTTATATCATGGTTGACAATTGTTGTGGCATTCCAATAATTCATGTTGTGTTGTTCGCTAACATGAGAACTAGGCCAAAATTCAAAAGCTACTCTGATGAGCTGTAAGCTTCAGTCTATTAAGCAGGTTACACAGATTGAATTGTGACTTAATTATAAAAGTCATAAAATCATATATTAAATGTTTAAATATGAGACAGGCAGTCTAGGTTTTTAGGTTTAGTGCGTTTCTTACGATAACAAAATCTTAATTAAAGATTTAAACCAAAGATATGTTATTAAAACCAGTTGGTTACTTCAAATTAGTAATATTATTATTATTAATTTATTGTAAAAAACAAGCTTTTTTTTAAAACATGCTACTAAAAAAATTCTAGTTTCAAAAAAATGCCCAAGTGAAATCCAGTTTTTCGGCATTATAACAAAAAACAAAATCGAAAAACACACAACAACAGCGTTAATGATGCGTAAAAGTGACGAAAAACCTCAAGGTCGTTAATGGTGCAATAAGCGTCAGCACAACAATAACCTGTCTTTATAGCCAGATACAAAGATTTTGCGCATACATCTAAATTAAAGCCGCTGTTGTTGTTATTCTGTTGCTTCTTGCGACTATTTGATCAACACCGAAAACAGCAACAACAACAAAAACAAAAAAAAAGTCACTTTTCGAAAATTAAGTTGAAAAATTATACAATATAATATCATTAATCAGTTAAAATTAAAACGAGTCTGACAAGTGTCAACTCCAACAACAACAACAACAATCACAACAAAAACAACAGCAAATAACACGTAATACAACCAAAAACAATTAAAAAAAATTATGCGCTGTAGTTTTGGCGAAGTTTGAAGTAGATTTCGAAAAAAAGCTGGCAACAACTTTATTAAAGTTGTAAGAAAAAAATATTCCAAACTGCAGCTCTATGAAATTCAAATTTTCAAATAAATAAATTGCTTAATAATTTCTGATAAGCTATTTAGGAAAACAACAACAAATTGTAAGCAAGAAACCAATGCGTTCGTATGACTCTCCATGTCTTTATTGCAAGTGTTTATTTTTAGTTTTAGTTTTATTACACTTCATAAAAAATTTGCAACAAAAACAAAAAACTGCTGTAGCAAAAAAAAAAAAAAAAACAACAATAAAGCCATTTTTTTACTCTTTTGATAACCGATGCCGTTCATTCAGTTTTAATTTTTCCATTGAGTTTTTTTAATCGCTGTTAAAATCTTTAAAAGTGACATACAAAATTGCTTGGATATGAAAAAAATTCAACATTTTTTCTTTAATGCCCAAAAGACTTCTTAAACATTTCAAACAAACTCCAGCTCACACTAAAAATCCGTCATTCTGTCTATTAAAAATGTAGTATTTATGAGTTCTCTATCGATTTTCCACTCCTTTTTTACCACTCCTTTTTATGCAGGGAGGGAAAAACTTTATTTGGTATAAATTTAAGCAAAATAAAAAAAAATATCTTAATAAAAAAAAGGGGTTAACCTTCACATTCTTTCAGCAAAATGCTTTACTTTCAAATTCCACCACCAACTGCATCAACTTCAGCTATACAACACGAGTAGCCCACACACACACACATACACATACACGTAAACATGAAAGCAACAACAACAAAAACACATGCCAATGACAACAACTCCTCCACCATCATGTTATGTTGCCCAGAACCACTTCAGTCAATGAAGTTATGTCAATAAGTCGCTTGACATTGACATCGCATAAATAATAGAAGCTTTGAACTGTGCGAGTTTTTGTCGCATGCTACTTTTTGTTTTATAGCATCTGCTATTTAGCATAGGTATTTATTTTATAGCTTTTAAATGAACAGTTTTTTTTTTTTAAATCTGGCCATAAACATAATCAATATCAATAATAAAAGTTTTTGAATCAGGTTTCATCTGAAAATATTAATTTTTATTTTTTATTGCTTTTAGCGTTGAACCGCCGATGTTAATAGTAATATAATTTCTTCTAGTTTTGACTGAAACATTTTTATAGTATATTAACCTCAGCCTTTCTGTCTCTCTCTATCACTCTCAAAATTAAAAACATTTCCGGTCAAGATTGGATATGGAACAATCGAGATTATATTAAACCGTAGCAAAAAGTTTTCAACATTGTTAATGTTAACATTTATGTTAATTGTCATTTATGTTAATTTTCTTAAATATCAAAAATGTTTGGCGATGAACATTTTAATGTGCATATTTATAACACAAGAACGGTAGCTCTTTATTTCTCAAAATCTATGAAAACTATGGTTATTATTTTTTAATTTTATTCCTTTTTTTTTCAGCGACTATTAGTGAGCTTTAGACCAGTTCTTTGATGTGAATGGTTTTTCTACAACCGCAAAAAAAACTTGTTTAACACCGTAGTAAAATGCAAAAAAAAAAAAAACAAAATTCAGAATAAGTTTGTGTAACAAAACAAAACCTGTTTGGTTTAGAAAATATTAAAAAAATTGTGGTCACCAAATTCAAGAAAAAGAGCGGAGATATCAAACGCAACACATTTCTCTTTCTCTTTTCACAGAAAAAATCAAAGTCGTGAGAACAATCATAACTATGTGTAAATCGTAACCACTAATACATAGATCATGCTGTAATCATCATATCATACTCAACATAACATAACTATCATACCGCACCTATCACACAACCTTCATTTCAAAGTTCCAATCATTCCACAACCTTCAAGCATTACGAACCCATAATAATTTATCCAATATGCCATATCTATCATTCTATATCCATAATATCATACCCATTACTATCATATAACGCCAAAACCCATCACACCATTGATGTCATACCCAACATACCCTACTTATCATATCCCGCATTATATCATATCTTACTTCCTTACATACTTAGATGACTATAAGACATACTCAAAATTTAAAATTTTTTTATTTTCAATCCCCAAAGTGGCTTTATTTATGCCAATTGACTCAAAACGTATAAATTTGAAGTTTGAAGTTTGAAGCCGATGAATACTGAGATTCGCTGGTCGCAACAAATTCTCAACCATTTTCTTCTTTTCCTCGCTTAAAACGGTCGAATCAAAGAAACCGAAAGCAACTATCTCCTCTGTTAAATACCAGAGATGTTAACAAACGGCGTTTTCGGTACTACCAAAAAATGTTGCCTTTTCATTGCCCTTGCCTTTGTTCGTGTTCGATTCTTAAATAAGTGCAAATGGGTGAGTAAATTCTGTGTTCGTTTCTTAAAATGTCACACTCACCGAGAGCAAAAAAGGCGCATTTTCTGCCTTGCGAAACTTTCTCAGTGTAGATGATTGCCCTGCATATCAGCTGCTTATACGAGGGGTGCCTTTTATATTTCGGGATTAGAGAACAAAAACAAATATTAATCATCGAAAATCACTTTATTGTTTTTCAAAATATTCTCCATGAAGATTTATACACTTTTGCATGCGTTTGAACCAATTGTCGAAGCACTTTTGCCACTCTGATTGAGGTATCTCCAAAACATGCATTCTGAATGCCGCAACCGCTTCTTCGGGCGTCGAAAATCGTTGTCCACGCAGTTTATTCTTCACGGTTGGGAATAAAAAGAAGTCATTCGGTGCCAAGTCAGGACTATACGGCGGATGACCCATCAAATCGATGTTTTGGGTGCTCAAAAATGCAGTTGTTTGAGCCGATGTGTGAGAGCTCGCATTGTCGTGGTGAAGAGTGATCCGTTTTCGGCGGTTGGTTTTCCTGATTTCTTGGAAGACAACTGGTAAGCAAATGGTTGTGTACCACTCAGAGTTGACTGTTCTGCGTTGTTCTAGTGGTACGGTTGCGACATGTCCATATTTTCCGAAAAAACAGGCGACCATTTGCTTGGAAGTGCTTCGTGCGCGAACAACTTTTGTTGGATTTGGCTCATCTTGAAACACCCATACAGTCGACTGCTGTTTACTTTCGGGCTCATACGCGTAAATCCACGATTCATTACCTGTCACGATGTCATAGACGTGTTTCGAAGCACCGCGATCGTATTTTTTGAGCATTTCCTTCGACCAATCGACACGAGCCTTTTTTTGAGTGATTGACAAATTGTGTGGGATCCAACGCGAACAAATTTTTTTGACAGTCAAATGTTTATGCAATATTGAATGTATGCTGGTCCTACTTATGCCTAAGGTTGCCTCAATCTCACGATAGGTAACATGACGATCTTGCAATATCAGTTCGCGCACCCTAAACCTGAATATTTACTTTGTGCAAACGTTTGCAACGCATAGAACGAAGCGAGTGCGGTATAAAAAAGTATATATATTCTTGATCAGCGTCACCTCGTGAGTCGAGCTATTCATAACCGTCCGTCAGGATAAGAAGGAGTTGAGATAATTTGATGAAACTTGATACACATGATCACATGGACCCAAGAATCTGCACTATTGAATAGTTTTAGAATCCGCCGACGGACACGCCTACCTCCCATACAACGCAAAAATTGAAAACTGCATAACTTAGCTCATAGTTGGCCTACAACAACAAAATTTGATATGTATGTGTTTTGTATTAACACAAAGATGTCTTAGAAAAATAGAGATCATTCGCTCACGGACACGCCCACCTCCCATACAACCCAAAAATTGAAAACACAATTAATAAGCGTCTGCTAAACTCACAGAGATAACATTTAGCACGTATGTTTTTTATAACAAAACAAAAATGATTTTGAAAAATGGAGATCATCCGCCCACGGACACGCCTACCTACCATACAACGCAAAAATTGAAAACTGGATATATAAGCTAATAATTAACCTACAACAATAAAATTTGGTAGGTATGTGTTTTATATCAACACGCAGATATCTTCGAAGAATGGGTGTCATCCGCTCACAGACACGCCCACCTCCCATACAACCCAAACATTGAAAACGGAATAAATAAGCCTCTGTTTAACCTTCAGAGTTAAAATTTGGCAGCTATGTTTTTTATGACAAACCAAATATGGTTCTGAAAAATGGAGATCATCCGCCCACGGACACGCCTACCTCCCATACAACCCAAAAAGTTTAAAACTCAATAATTAAGGTTATGTTTGTCATAGAGTGATGAAAATTGGTATGTATATATTTTATTCCAAAACTAAGGTGTGTTCAAAAATTGGGAGTTATCCGTCCATGAACACGCCCACCTCCCATAGCGAAAGCACAATTAAAGCATTAACTTTGATCTTCAGGAATACAATTTGGTATGTGTAAATTTTTCATCAACATTTAAATGTATATTATTTACCACCTATTTTCAATAATATTTTTTTTATTTTTTAGGTTTAGGGTAAAGTAGGTTTAGGGTATTTCATAGTCGGCCTAGACCGACTTAAGACTTTCTTTTCTTGTTTTAAAACGAAAATATTATGAAATGCGTGCGTTAGACAAGGATGATTACAATCGTTTATTTATGTTGACATTTTTTGAGTAGGCAAAACATGCACTTTTACAGGGTTGCGGGCAACATTGAAAACATTTTGCACAGCGACAAGGCAACATTTTTTTTTTAGAAACGAAAACGCCATAAATCTCTTTGAAGTAATCGCTGAAATTTTTTTGTTAATTACTGAAAACATAATCGAATTTTTAGTGAAGTGAAGGTCTTGGTTCGGTACAGAAACTCTATCTGTGCATTTAAACCATGCTTCGATGTACAACATAATGAATGATAAACATGCTAACGTTAGAACAAACTGTTTTCGGAATAAAAATATTTCCAATGCGTACACTCAGAAAAATATCAACTGTAATATTAACAGTCGGCCGCTGTTATTTCTAAACATTGTTCGATTGAATGATTTGCGTTTAAGTAAACAATTTTCTTTGTTAAATGAACGTTTCAAAGTATTTTTGTGCTGTTAAAATCATCTGTTGAAATATTTTTGTGCTTATATTAAATTGTCAATTTTTTCTAAGCAATAGTTTTTAAATGTGTTTTGCTATATTTATATTATCGTTGCCAGTAGCTCAGTGGATGTGCACTAGACTGTCATGCGCGAGACGTGGGTTCGAACCCTAGCTGTGTAAGTATCAAAAATTGTAATTTAATAATTGAAATAATAATAATTCTGTTTCATTAATTGGTTGTTCAAAAATAACCTTCAAAATAAAATGCTTACAATCTGCAAAAAAAAAAAAAATTGCAAATTTCATTTTTTATTTAAAAAAAATATTATAAATAAAAAAAAAATTTTTATTGGCCTTGCCGGATTTGAACCGTGGACACTCTAGTACTAGACGCACACGTTAGCACACTCGGCCATACATGAACTTTAAAACCGGTGATCAAATTTCAATAAATAAGTTTTTATACGGGTTTCGTGTTCTATAGACCAACAGTCAACCGACTGTTGATTTGAAAGTTTCATTTGTTGGATGGTATTTAACAGTGAAATCTGTTATTTCAACCCATGATTTGTTTGATAAAACAGCATTTTTTCCCTGAGTGTAAATTCCTTTTCAATTGAATCATAAGAAGCTCGGTCAAAGTCCTTTCAAGGGCTGAAATGGCCAATTTGTTTTGTGTTTTTTTTTTGTAAATTCCTTTTGCCATCCATGCAGCTTCACTGGTAGCGCCAGGTATAAGAAAATTTAAGTTATCGAATTTAGTAACATATATTCTATCAGCTTTCGAGCGTCACGGAATCGATTAAAAATGGCCACTTCTGGAGATTTCGAAGGTCCAAACTCGATCTCAAATGCTCAGCTAAGCATAACTTCGTAAACATGATATCGGCATGCCAAGGGCAAAAGACTACGCCCGATAATTTCTTGCAAACATTTGCATGCACCAATGTTCTTACCAGTGTTTGTGGCGGTTGTATCGAAACACATTCCTTCAACTTTATCAACCAGATTCCATTCTTTTATGATTTGAAATACAGCTTTTGCCACCGAATCTCCTTTGCTGTTTGGACTTTTGGGGACACCAAGAAGCTTTTGTATTCCAGACCTGTACTCAAATACAATAACTAGAAGAAGTTCCATTTTGGCTAACTGCGATTTCTACATCAGTTCAGAAATCATCTTTCCATCCCAATGAATAATCACACCACTGCTTTTCAACAGCTACAATTCAGAAAAGAAAATGTGATGCCAATGCAAGTAAACACTACTCCAAACAAACTTTATTTTAAAATTAAATTACGTTATCATGAAAATCGGTTATATATATCGGCTATATAATCGAAAACTTGCAAGCCAAGTAAAGAAATGATGGCAGTTAAGAAATGAACTGCAAATCCACTGCTAACTTAACATTTGTCGAGGACTGCCATGTTGTTGGAACATCTAAGTGTCTGTTCATGACATCTTCATCGCGATCTTCATCTTCTTCTTCGTCAGACATGTTTTCTGTATCTTCAAGGCAATCGCCTACAACTGAAAAATATCTCTATGATTTATAGAACTTATAATATACAACTATGTTTTTTATTTACCATTTCCAACATTATGTTGAGAATAATGTTTGTCTTTTCTTTATTTTTCTTGATTAAGTTTTTCGGCTTTCTTTTTTTTCTATAGCAGTTAAGACTTTATCGATTCCAATCATAGAATCTGGACGACTTTTTCGGCGCTGATTGATAAGAAAGTCTTTATCTTCCTGTTCATTCATGATTTTTAAGGCATTTGGTATTGCGATATCAAATAGATCTTCCAAGGAATCGATAAAAGCATCCTCCAAAGACATTTGATGTGCATTACGTCTAGATATGGTTTTTTTATTGTTGTCCAATTCTTGTCCAAGGCTCGCATTCACTTGCTGGAATGCGAGCCTTGTCCCAAAATAAAATAACTTCACGAATGGCTAAGTTGACACTTTCGTATTGATCCAAATGCATTTCGCGCATCAAATAGAAGAATACACGCAAAACTTGTCGAAGGGAAGGCAATTTTTGCTAAAAACATGTGAAGAGGTCAGTTTTTCCTATTTTTCGCCATTGTCAAATGAAGAAAAATTGACAATGTGTTGGCATTTTTCTTTGAACTGACAACAACTGACCATTGAAAATGACATTGTGAAAACTAGGCTTAATGATGATGATGCCATTTCACTGCCTTTGAAAATTATTTTCAGATTGGAATATTTTTTGTTAAGTTTTGATTGGTGGTGACCGTGGCGTGTAGGTTAAGTGTGTGGCTTAGCACGCTCGGAGCCCGAGTTCGATCCCCAGTCGCGGCGAAAAGTTTTTTCAATAAAAAAATTTTTCTGATCGGTCACCACCTCTCTACAGACACTGGCAAACCTCAGAGAGTAAATAATGCCATGTAAAGCTTCTTGAGAACATGAACTTTAGCCGTTCGGAGTCGGCATAAAACATGTAGGTCCAGTTCTCGGTTAATTGTGTGCAAACATTTAATAACACACACAACATAATTGATCATAAGAAGCTCGGTCAAAGTCCTTTCATTCTCTACAGACAATGGCAAACCTCAGAGAGTAAATAATGCCATGTAAAGCTTCTTGAGAACATGAACTTTAGCCGTTCGGAGTCGGCATAAAGCATATAGGTTCAGTTCTCGGTCAATTGTGTGCAAACATTTAATAACACACACAACACAATTGATCATAAGAAGCTCGGTCAAAGTCCTTTCAAGGGCTGAAATGGCCAATTTGTTTTTTTTTGTTTTTTGTTTTTGTTTTGATTAAACACACAAACTAGAGATGGACAATCGAATGATTTCAAATGACATCTTTCACACAGCACAAAGTTTTTGATGTTGAAGCATCTCAACAAGTGGATGCTCCGGGCTTGAAACCTACGGTTAGACGCTTAACCTGCTGGTAGAATTTTCGAGCATCCTTCTTGCCCTGGTACACTTTTATACGTTTGAAAAGGCATCTCTCTTCCTTCCTCTTATCGCGATGGTTTTCGTCCATGGCTCGCGTTGCGGGCTTCCTCAGCAGCAGTGCGCATGGAGTGGGATATATGTGCCCAAAGTCCGTCAGCGTCGTCGAGGCAAGAGTAAGGTTGGTTGAGCTTAACCGAGATTTGAGCAGAGAAGGCCTCGGCTCTCCTTTGTGATAGCAGCTTTTCGACATCAAACTTTTGTTGCGGATCTTTGCTGCAAAAACATTGCGGTCGGAGTGAATATTGACCCACTGAAATGTGCGCACATCTAGTGCGCTTGAAGCATGCCTTCCATCGATCACAACATGATCAATTTGGTTTCGCGTTTTTTGTTCCGAAGACAGCCAGGTGGCCTTTTGGATATCGAGATGTTCGAATCTGGTGCTTCTTACTACCATGTTTCGCGCCGCGATGTAGTCGATAAGACAGACCTTTTTTTCGAAGTGGTCTCATGGAGACTAGACTGACCTACAGTAGATCCAAAAACACCTTCTCTTCTTACCTACGCGTTGAAATCGCCGATAACTATTATTCTGTCGTGGAGCGGTCAGTGATCATAAACATTGATTATCGTAGAAAGCGTCCATCGTCCTTTATCCCCGTTAAAGATCTTAGCGTGCGCGTAAATTGGACATACACTCAGAAAAAAGCTTATCGGAATATGATAAAAAAGGCATCATATTTAGAGAAAAATGGTATAGACTTTGCTCCAGAGAATGCTATTCTCTAATTTCGATACTAAAAATTCTCTAAAAATGGTAAAAAGCTTCCATACAAAAGAAAAATATATCGTTTTTTGAGAAAAAGCTTTTTATTTTTGAGAAAAGATTTGTTTTTATTGAAGAAAATACTTCTCTTTGTGAATTTTTTATCAAAATATAAGAAAAGTTTTTAATTTTCAATAAATTTTTCTCTATAAATGAGAAATTTTTGTGCGAGAAAAATACTTATCATTATTAGAGACAATGAAATATTTCCATTTCCTAGAAGTAAAGAAATATTTCTTCGAAAATGTGAAAATTTATTCTAATTTAAGAAAATTTTATTTGAAAAAGAGAAAATTTCTATATCGAAAATAGAGAAATTTTTTACCGGAGCAAGGTATGTGTTTTTTTCTCAGTGTATAGGAAAATTTTGTCTTGATGCAGCTTGTATCCACCTTTTCCGGTACCCACCTTTTCTTCACAGGTGGGTAACGGAAAACACGATGGCGTTGTTTCCGACTTGCTTCAAATCTGTATTCAAATTCGCGCTTCTCCTCATGGCAGCTGTAGTAGATATCGCAGTCTGCTCTCTTAGAGCGGCCTTGTACTTTCCATCGGATTTCGTGGATGGGGGTGATGTCAGCCTTAATTTTTAAGAGATCTTCCGCCAATTGGACATATGCATCTTCCTCATCTATAAATGCTCCGGACATTCCAGGTGCATATCCGTAAATCATTTCCGTTTTTGGTTTGCAGTGGTCGTCAACGTAATATTGGTTCATATCCGAGGCTGGTTTGGTTTTAATTGGGCAGTTATAATTTAGTGGGGACTCAAACCCTACGCACATTTCATTTTTAAGATCTTGTAGAGACCCTTCAAGTTTAGAGTTGAAAGGAGACAGGAAGTTTGGACATGGAGCTTTCGAGGCGGCTTCGACTCGCCTTCACAGTGCCAGTTGCGAGCTATGTGGTTTTTTCGACCAAGACGCAGTGCCTGTCCAACACTACGCCCTTCCACACCCTAGCTGGTCACCCACTGCTTGTAAGCGACCGAAAAATAGCGACTAACCCCTATATATAGAGGCCATCCACTATCCGCAAACTGTCCGATCAAATCAAACACGCCCACTTTTACCTTTGGGGTTTTTTAACGCCCACTTTTGTGTAAATAGGCGTGTTAATTTTCTTAAAACATTATCTGTTTCTAAATTAATCTTTATTTCAAGTACCATGCTATTAGTACAGATACAAGTTAAATGATCTGTATACTTCAAGATGCTAAGAACTGACCTTTTGTACTCCTCTATCCATTACCATTAGTCAATCGTCCATGACTACTTTCCACAAACAAAATTGCTGAAATAATCCACCGACTAAAGATGATGGATAGTGAGTGATACTTGGTGGAAGCATATGAAAAATATTTTAAAACAAAAAACTCATAATAAATTTTATTTTTAAAATACAAAATTAAAATTATAGAATATTTTAAAATTAGACTATAAGAAATAGTTTCTTTCGAACTTAAGATAAAATTTACATCCAAATGAGTTATTATCTAGTAAACATAACCTACATTTTTAAAAATTCAATATGAAATATAACTAAGCTACCATTTGCCAAATACTATTATCGACAAATTTTCTTATTCTGTATTATCTTCGTTAATACGGAAGATCGGTGAATTTGAATTTTAGAGGAATGGCTGGCTGATTGATGAGTGTACCTCTGAAGGCATTTTCAATCGGATAGTTGAATTCCACTTTAAAATTACGTAAAATGCGAACAACGCCAATTTCAATCTCCATTTGTGCTATACGACGACCAATACAACTACGCGCACCAAATCCAAAGGGTAGATACACAAAAGGATGATCTGTGCGCGGAGCATTAGGGCATTGGGATAGTTCACTTGTGGAGTTCAACTCTGTTTGGCGCAACCAACGTTCTGGTATGAAAGCCTTAGGATTGGCAAAATGACGTTCATCCTGCAGCAGATTCAGATAGACCAGAAGCAGTTCAGTACCCTTGGGTATATTATAACCGCTCAATGCCAGATCTTTGGTTGTCGTGCGCACATTACAGAAGGTTAGTGGATAGATGCGTAGATTTTCCTTGAAACAGGCACGCAAATAGGGCAGATGCTTCATGCTCTCCACGGTAAGTGGTGAATCTTTGTTAGGCAATATCTTCAGCACTTCCTCGCGTAATTTTTCTTGTTTTTCTGGATTTTTACAAAGATTCAACATGAGGCCAGTGAAGGTGGTGGTGGTCTGTAAAATAAAGTTTTCAGTTATTTTATGTTGAATATAAAGACTAATTCAATTTAAACTTTAAACTTACGGTATCAACACCGCCAAATATCATATCCATGGCCATAACCGTTGCTGTCTTTTTGTTGATTTTGAGCAGCTTTTCCAAAACGCTCTTCTCATCATCTGGCGTTTTATCGTTTGATTTCTCAATTTTTTCCATGGCCTCATTTATGTATTTTTCTGTTACCTCAGTCAAATCGTCTAGTACCTTAACGGTTTCATTGAGCTTACGATTTGGCAAATAACGCCAAAGTGAAGGCTTTATTTCCAGATCCACAGACATGTCGAAGAATTTCTGTAGATTATTAACAATGCGCATGCCATCTGGATTTTTGCCTTGTATGAGTCCAAGACGACGATTGAGTGCAACAACTGCCACAGATTCTAAAGTCCAATGATTTATTTCCTCTTTGAAATTATCGGGAACCTCTAGGGTCTTGGGATCTCTAATGGCTTTTATGCTATAAAAGGTATAAAAAAAACCACGATATACATGCTAAGAACTTTTGGAGAATTTTTGCTAGTACTATATTACCGCTCTACAAACTCCATATTGATCTTGGACATGGCCGAAAGATAGATTTTAACATTCTTCGGATGTACAAGAATTGGATTGACTAATGTGCGTAGATCACCCCATGTTTGACCTTGTCTGTAAAGAATCACTAATATAAATGCCACTGCAAATGTTGGTTCGACTTACGTGAACACCAAACCAGAGGTTTCTCCGAAATAATCCTTGCGCAGCACATTCCTATGATATGTCATTAACTCTAAACCATTACGTTCCGGCCAAATGCCTTCGTTACGAAATACTGTCTCAAAATCATCTGGATTTTGTGTCATTACCATGCTTCGCTTACGTAACATAGGTGGCAGAAACACAATATCGCCCTTTTCCTTGTGCAGTCCACGCATAAAATCATTCATGTCATTCTTGTAGAACTTGCCACCGGGCAAGAAGCCACGTACCAGCTCATATACCGTTGCCCTTGGACATTCTTCAATCGGCTTAGCTCGACTTAAATCTTCTGGTTTGTTGCTTGACGCTATTGGTGGAGCGGTTGATGTTATTGCAATTGTTGAATAGCTTACCTAGTGAAAAGAAACATAACGGTTCTAAGTACGGTTTATATGACAGATATGTTGGAAGACATGCCAATTCATAAATATAAATCTCTCAAAACGATGAGAAGAATTTTAAAATAAATTAAGCCTAAAAGTAGGTGCAATTCTTCAGTGGCAAGATTTATCTCAATCATCCGAAGGTTTTCTAAATAAGAGGAGTTATTTTGATATTAAAAAAAAATGCCAATTTTTGAGATAAATAATCGGATGTTTATTTCATAATAAAGAGGAAGGTATGCCGTTAATAATGAAAAACAACATCAGCCAAATGGCCACCACGACCACGCTTACAGGACCATATCCATTTCATGAAATTTTCCATAACAAAATCACAAAGTGGCTGCCCTATGTCCCCGATAGACTCACGAATTCCATCTTTGAGGTCTTGATTCGAATCTGGGCTGTTGGCCCTTATCTTTCACGTGGCCCCAAAGAAAGAAGTTGCAAGGTGTTAAATCACAAGATCTCGGTGGCCAATTGTGATCACCTCTTCGAGAGATAACACGGTCCGCAAACTTTTCGCGTAAAAGATCAATAATTTCGTTGCTTGTGTTGTTGTCTAGATCTTTATAAGCCTTGAGACCCAAGTCTTTATGCAAAATACGGTGTAATGATGTTTTTGGAATGCCCAATTCCAAAGAAAAATGAGGAATGGACAACCCTGGGTTTTCTTCAACACTTTGGGCTACGGCAGCAATATTCTCGGGTAATATGCACGGGTTTTATTTTTGACATCACTAACTTGTCCCAACAGCTCGCATTTTTCCACCAATTCTGTATTGCGGTCCGACAAGGTGCTTCACAACGGCCAAAAAATGCTTTAGTTTTGCGAACTGTGACTGCAAAATTTTCACCATTTTTGTAGTGAATTTTTATAATTTCAGTGTTTTGTTGAAGCGTGTATCGTTCCATTTTTAGTAATGGCGTAGTTTCTACTTGTCAATTATTAAAAAATAACAGCTTCAAAAGTGACAGCTACCGAAATAGCGGTCTATTCAAAATAACACCTCTTATTGGAAAATCCGACAGGAGAAGGAGATGACATTGATCGAACGTATACATATTGGATTGTCGAAAAATATTTGTCTTCTGTAGTAATATTATACAAACTTTTGTTTATATTAAAAAACAAACATTTATTATTGCAAATATTGTCCATTATTTTCAATTATCTTTTGACATTCTTCGGCTAGGACCCATGATTCCTTAATTGTAGAATTCGGAAATTTTGAAAAACTAAGGCAGGTACATTTCCCAGTTCGAAGATAGGCACAAATAGAATTTAATCTGATTGGACGATGTGAAGGCTGTACTTCAATTTAATTAATTGGGAATAAAATTTGAATTTTAATACCTAAGGTTTCAAATTCAATATAAAATAACTAAAAGGCAATAAAAGCTGTATTGAAAACTAAAGCAATTGGAATAGATTTTGAATTAAGACACACTGAGAAAAAAACACATACCTTGCTCCGGTAAAAAATTTTTTTTGTTTTCGATATAGAAATTTTCTCTTTTTCAAATAAAATTTTCTTAAATTAGAATAAATTTTCACATTTTCGAAGAAATATTTCTTTACTTCTAGGAAATGGAAATATTTCAATGTCTCTAATAATGATAAGTATTTTTCTCGCACAAAAGTTTCTCATTTATAGAGAAAAATTTATTGAAAATGAAAAACTTTTCTTATATTTTGATAAAAAATTCGCTAAGAGAAGTATTTTCTTCAATAAAAACAAATATTTTCTCAAAAATAAAAAGCTTTTTCTCAAAAAACGATATTTTTTTTTTTAATGGAAGCTTTTTACCATTTTTAGAGAATTTTTTAGTATCGAAATTAGAGAATAGCATTCTCTGGAGCAAAGTCTATACCATTTTTCTCTAAATATGATGTAGGGTTGCCAACTCTGAAAAGAACAAAATCGGGACGGAGCCATCAAAAATGCGGGACTTGGCTGGAAAATGCGGGACAACATTAGAATTTTATATTTTATCAAATATCTCCTTTTATTCTTTGAGAAATAAAGGGTATCAACGATGCCAATTCTTGAAAAAATCAAAAAATAAATCCAAATCGTTTTGATAAATAAAATGTATGAAAAATAAATGATATAGCCTGTTTCAAAAGAGAAGAACATTTTCGCGCATGTTTGAGAATAAGAAATAATTTGGAGAGTGTTCTTAATTCTGATTGGTCGACATTAAAAATAATATTGAATATTCTCTGAGCAGCAAAATAAATGAAAAAAAGAAACAGTTTCGATAGTATCGTAAGTGTAGACGTAGAATTCCGTATAAGTTGTAACCTCTTCTACTTTGTCTCTTTTGTCCGATTGTTTTGTCCATTTTGCACGTATTTTTATTGATCTTCCGAAAATTAACAAATAAATGAATAACACTCAATTATGGACTACTTATCGAGGCCAAAACAAAGAAAAAGTAAAAATGTAAGTATGATTAAATGAGCAAGCAAAAAGAAACAAGCAAAATTTCAAATTTTTTCGATCATTTCGTTAAGTTTGATAGGTTGAGTTCATTGACTAAGTTGAAGAAGGCGAAGCCAATGCACTTTCCATTGGTGCCACTTTCGTCACTGTCCGATATATAGTTAGCAAGCTATAGTCAGTTTAACTACTAATTTCAAATTAAAATTAAGACCCCGATTTTTAAAAAATCGTATGGTGTCTATATTTCACCCTGAGCACATGTCCTTTCCTCTCGTCTCTGTCTGAGTTTAGTTTGCGAGCTACGAAGTCAGTTTGAGTTCGTTGACTGAGTTGAAAAGAGGTTCATGACCTCTGGTTTCAAAATAGTATACTAGAACAGTAGTGCATACATAAACCCAATGCTTACAATGCTGCCAAAGCGAACCAATCAGTTCGTGCTAAACAAAAGCAATACAAGAATAAACAACGAAAGAAAAACAAAGAAAGCAGCAGGCACATAAGCAGCTGATGATTGATTTTCTTATATAAAAACATGCATTTTTCTTCTTATATTTTACTATTTTGTGACTTTAATATAATCGTGACAAAATCCAAAATTAGATATTCATTCAGCGCAGGATATATCTGATATTTTAATATATATATTATCTTTGAACAATGAGTATTAAAGACTGTAGGTATACCTTAAAGTATTCGTCAAAAACGTTGCCTAATAACCTTGAAAAAATCTGTTAGAACGATGCCATACAAACCGCGCTATAAGACGTAATTCTACGTCAAAAATTAATGTATATTCCTGAATTTTGTTGATCATCGCAACTGCGCTGCGGAAGTACTGAATTTTATTTTTCAAAATCAACCAATCAAAATTACAAAAAAAATGTCCGTAAAAAATATTTTGTCATCCGTTATTTCACTTCACAATTTTTTCTTGAGAAAATAATTTATTTTTTTATTTAAAAAGAGCAAGAAACTACGCTCTAAAAATTTTTCTAGCTTAAGAAACAATTTCTCACTGCGCATCGAAAAATGAAACTAAAAAATGTTCTTCTCTTTTGAAACGAGCTATAAATTTATTTTGATAATAAAATTACACGGTTTAGGAAACTGTGTTTCATGTCGAATTGGAAATTTAACTACAAACAATCTTAAGTTCTCAAATGCGGGACAAAAGGTGTCCCGCAAGGGGTCGTCGCGGGACTAAAAAATTAGCTGAAATGCGGGACGTCCCGTGAAATCCGGGACAGTTGGGAACCCTAATATGATGCCTTTTTTATCATATTCCGATCAGCTTTTTTCTGAGTGCAGCCATGATATCAAATTTAATACAACATGTATTACATTTATTAGTTCCGTTTCCAAAGTTATACATCGCGCAAGTATTTTTTTTACATATTGTTCATGTTCTAGCAAACAACATATTAGCTCGAGGTTAGAACTCGCGACTCTAAAGCGATGGTTGTTGCAATTAGCGGGTCGATCCTGCGATGTGACAAAAAGTAAAAATGTTACAAAATGCAATTTTAACATTTAATAATTAAAATATTTAACCGTGTACAGGTTGCAGTTTTGATACTAGAACAAAAAGAGTTACCAGTTGCAGCCTATCTTTTCAAAATTATGAAAACACCGAATTCTCCAACCCAATATATACTTCTAAATACCGGCCACTCCTTCCTCTGGGTGTTTGCAAAGATTTGACCCAGAGATTTGATAATTTACTCTGACCTGTTCAGTAGGGTGGCAATTTTATATATGGGTAAAACCTTCTTTTGTTCCATTTAGTGCTAAATACAAGCTACATAAATTTTATCCCAATCATTTGTAATTTAAAGGTGGCGCAACGTCATCAAAGTGTAGAAGTCAGATATCAAAGCGGAGACACGCGGCAATAAGATGACGACACAACGACAACATGTCGCAGGAGAGAAATGTCGTCATGTCGTGAACAACTGGAATATTGTTGACGCATTAGTAAGAAGCCGTGTTGTCTTCCTTAATCCCTACTATCAACAAAAAAGCTAGGATTGTGACTCGAAAAGAAGTATTTACCTAAGATAAGTAAAGTTAGTAATAGGAATGCTGCATATGTTTTGTCAGCGACTGCACAATCGTTTGGGCAAAATCCTCAAGATTGTAGGACTAATAGGGAGTCAGTCAGACAATCGCGTAAAGAGTATAGAGAGGGAGGCAATTCCCAAAGAAATAAGAGCTTTGTTTCTGCCAACCGTTGGCTTACAGTTCCCTGGGATGGAAAACTACCATCAGCTCTAATGTCAATAAAGAAAGTGGATCGACTTGCAGGTTTCTCTCGATTCAAAACGGTGTTAAAGGAGCGGCCTCTTGAGTTTTGCGAATAGCCAGAAGTCACATGGCTGTAAATCAGGCGAATACGGTGGTTGCGAAACGATTTGGCTCTTGTTTTTGGCTAAATGATCTCGAATTACGAGTGCAGTATTAGATGATGCATTATCGTGATGCAAACAACAAGAATTGTCTCTCCGAATTTCTGGTCTTTTTTGACGCACAGTATTAACGCATAGTACAAACGAAGCATAACACCCAAGTAGTATTCTTTGTTGACAGTTTGGCCGGTTGAAAGGAATAAAAAATGCACTACACCACTAACAGATTGCGAAATGCGCATGAGCTGCAACGTCACAACAGATCTGATGTACAATTCAACTGAGTTTCGTTCTCTCACAATCAAGCAAACACACAATCACACAAATATGAAACAGGCAGCTGTTGGTATTTCGTGACGAGATGCGCAGAGCGGTGCAACTTTTTTATGCTCTCTTTGTGCTATCTTGTTTTCTATTTTTCTTGCTATACCACGATAACCGAAGAAAATTGTTAACATGACCTTGATTTTTGACTTGATTTGACTTGGTTTTTTCGGAAAGCATTGTTTCCGACTGTCAAATTGAGCATCGATTGTTTTAAGTACCAATCAGGATTTCACTTTTCTGAGGCCCAAATGGTCACTCAAAATGGTTTACACTGATCCTTCCGATATTCCAAAAGGTCAGTTAGGTCTCGGACTATCAATTTTTGATTTTTGTAGCATTAATTCTTTGATTTTGTTGACGTGTAGCTGATGATGTTGATGGTTATCCTGGCCGTACGTCGTCTTCAACGCTTTCTCTCGGCTCTCGGCTTGAACATTTTGCACCACTCATAAACTATTGGTTTCGATAGAGCTTGCTCACCAAAAGTCTTCTACAACATTTTAAACGTTACAGCAGTAGAAATTACATTCCGTTCACAAAATTTAATGGAACTGCATTGTTGAATAGTTTCAGAGATTATAAAAAACGAAAAATTAATTTCTAAACTGTTTATAAAAGGAAGCGTAGCTCAAACAAGGAACTGTTCCTTGGTCATTTCTCTACTATTTTTTGATGACGAAAATGATGGCTGATGTAAAATATATAATCACCAAGAAGAACAGCATGAATGTCTTTTACAAGTAATTGAAAAGCATCGACAGGATTTTACAAACTCTAACAAATGTACCATTCTAAGACATGAGACTATTAAATATTAGAAAAAACATTTAACTGTCATCCTACTGTTCAGGTGTAGGGTATAATAATAAAATGGTTTAAAACTAAAACCGCTATATCCAACAAGCAATTGCATGGTGTAAGGGTTAATCTAATGCAGGGATGCCCAGCGCCTAACTCTTTCCACTCTTTACAACAACTTCGATGTTGTCACGATTGTTGTAATTCGACGAATTCAGTTTGAAGTCAAATCATTGCTTCTTAATGCTTTGTTGTTTTTTTTTAGCATTTGCATGTTGTTGTTTTTGTGTATTCAACAATTTAACTTGTGCGCTTGGACACTGTCAGCAAGCGTGTTGTTGCTGTTCTTGGGTGCTGCCAGCATTCGTGTTGTTGTTTTTAACATGTTCCACTCTTTCCATTCTACAACAACTTCAATATTGCAATGATTGTTGTAATTCGCCGAATTAAGTTTTCAGCTTCACCCTTACTTCTTATTACTTTATTGTTGTATTTGCGCACATTGTGTTCCTGTTGTTGTTTTATGTGTTCAATTTGTATGAACTTTTACGCTGGCGCGGATGTTGGTTGTATGCGCATTGTTGTTTTTATGTGTTTTTGTTGTTGGAAAAAATTAATTGCCACGAATCCAATGATTTTTTATTATTGTTGGCTTTTTGTTGTAGCACTCTTCAAATAATTTTTCTGGGCATCACTGATCTAATGTACCTTAGGTAAGATTTATTTTCAAGTTAAGGACAAACGCAGGAATAAGGATGATGAAGTACATGGATAACGAAAAAAACAAGGATTTATACAACTATTAGAAAAGGATTTATAGTATAAATATAAAGATGAGGGCAAGGGTTGGGTCAAGGAGTAAGAAAAGAATTAGAATAAGTATTTAAACGAGAAATATCCCAATAAATATAGCAAAATATTGGGCAAAGAGGATAAGGATTTGGTCAAGAATTTGCACTCGGATTGGGACAAGGATTATGACAAGAAAATGAAAAGTGTGAACGATAATCATTTGAACAAGAATAAGGCAAATGATAAGGATTAGGCTAAGGATTTCATTCATAATAAAGTAAGTACAAAGACTTTGATAAGAATTAAGGCAAAGATTAGTTTGGAGAAGATTAGTATTTTGATAAAAAATTATTTAAAAGTTGTCAGCTTTTCCACAAAAACACTGCGTGTTTCTTTCAATTTAATATGAAATCTCTAGCTTAAGATAATATTATGGAATATAATTTTTCAGTACATACTCCCTTTAAACCCTATAAATCTCTTTTGGAATAAAACAGGTCGCCTTTCAAAAAATACGAGTCCTTCTAAACTACGAGAAATTTGCACTGTTTGTCAGACCTTTTAAAAACCCATAACATGTGCAACCCATAACAGTTTTGACCCGATATTCTCATCTTAAATTTCGAAATTCATATCCAGAATTCGAAATCAGCATACCTTATTAGCTTAAAAGCGGTTAAGCCAAATATATGATAAAATTGCGGAATCTTGACGAGTGTCCTTTTCTATCTTTAAATTCTTACCTACTTTTTTGAACTTTTCAATTCGTATTATTCACAAATTTTAAAATTTTATTTAGAAAGTCAGAAATCTTCTCGAACATCGCAAGTGGTTCAATTAAGCGTTACTTGTGCGGTATGGTGCTCCAATGTGGCTCGCTCTTGGTCTACGCTTTACTAGTCTTTAAATAAGGATATACTCGCAAAATTTTGAACCTTTTGTATATGAATAGATTTAAAATGTAAAGGCGTGAGAAGTAAAATAAAAGCTTAACATATTACAAAGCCACTGCAGTACATTTTATGCGCCAAGGATATGAAAGGATAATTTTAATTATATTATCCAGAAGAATCTGCTTTATATATCCAAATTAATCTTTATAATAAAAAGTTTTAAATGCACCAAAATTTCGATTTTAAACATTTCCATCATATTTTCAGCACAATTCGAGTCTGGAAACTTATTTCAATAGAAATAATATCCTCTAATACACTTTTATTCACAATTTTCAATTAAAAAGTTTAAAAATTATCTCTTCAAATATAATTTTAATTGTACTTTATATATGAAAAACTACCTTAAGGTCACAAAATCTAAGTCCTTGTCACAGAAATCCAATATAACGATCACAAAATCTAAGTTCTTGTCACAGGAATCCAATATAACTTAAATTTTATTCACCGTGTTATCACCAAATATAATCCTTATTTTTTTTTCCTTTATTTAAATTTTAAATTAAAATTTTGGGCGATTCACTCACCTGCGTCGTTAAGTATTGTGTTCTTTTTACAGAATTTGTTAAAACTTTGAAGTGTGACATGTTAGTAAAACTCGATGTTGTAACCACTTGTTTTCGTTATTAACTAAAGGCCTCCACTAGAGTTAAAGCTTATTTATATATTTTAGAAATTGTAAAATATAATGAACAAGGGCCGAGTATGTTTTCGTATCAAAACGAAATTTCATGACGAAATTTTTTTTTTATCATTTTGTTTTTTTTTTTTTTTAACTGCTGTAATTCCAGAATTAAAAATTTTTAACGCTTTTTCTCGAAGACGACTGTAGTAATTCGGTTCCAGATCTAGATTAACAACTTAACTGATATGATGAGATTATTTTACTGATAGCCAAGATTGAGAACGAGGTTGTGGATTAAATGCTTAGTTCAAATTTAGGAAATATTTCCTTAGAGCATTTTTGTTTTCAATATTTATCTTTAAAGTAAAGTTTTTTTATGGTCTGCTTATCAATTGAAATTTTACGTCGTTTTAAGTACTTATGTACTTGGGTTGGTTGGTTGGTTTGGCTGGTGATACTACTAACTTGTAATATCCAATTAGCTCTGTTGAGCTAATTTGACCGTTTTGATGCCATAACCTATGTTTGCTTTATATTTGGGGGCGTGACACAATTAAATGGTTGGTTTGCTAATCAGAGCCATCCATTGCGGTTGAGGTATTGAAGAATGTTGTTGATCTCAGCAGTTGATAGTTCATCCAGGTTGTTGAAAAAAGGTTTACCAAGTGTGCTCATTCTAGATCTTGCTAGAACTGGGCGTTTCCTTTTCGTAAAGGTCATCGCAACCGCGACACTGGGCGTTAATGGTAATCTAATTCTTTCGGCATGCACCCCAATGCGCCAATGACCAGTGATGACTGCCGTGATCCTTGCTGTGTCAATGCTCACAGTGTCGGCTCACAGGTTCTACTTAGGTTGTAGGTAGACCACAGCTTTCTGGCAGTGACACAGGTTGGTAGTCTCCCATCTTCTTCCATCCATGACAAAGTAATAAGAGTGAATCTTAAAACCTTCACCTGCACAGTGCAGACTAATTCCACTGTTTCGATGCCAATAGACTCGTGGCATAGACTTCAACAAATTTTTACATAATTAAAAAAAACTTGCAAAATAATATTGAAATTTAAAAATGGAAAAAAAACTGTAAAGTTGTACCAAAGTAACTATTGAACATTTAGGCTCCATAATGCAGCATGTTGTTCATCACATTGCTTTTACAACGGGCTAAAGAAGACCAAAATCGGTTGGAATGTTCTTTGAAAAATTAAAAAAAAAAAAAATTAAAAAGAAAAATATTTGTAATTGTCAGATGGAGCAACACTTAAAAAAAAGATACAAAAATGGTCAATTTTGTGTACAATTCGGGTATTGTGATATGGTCGGGTAATTTGATATACCTACATTTTTTGTTAAATACACAATTTTCGACAAGAATATACGTGTGATCATAACGGCAACAGAAAAAGACACGTGCTGCACCGTAATGTGTTAAGTCGATATTTTTTTTTGAGTGCGCTTTGCGAGAGAATTAAAATAAATAGTTAAATTTGTTAAAGTTTGAATTTAGTTAGCTACAAATGAGGTGAGATTTTGATTTTCTACAGCGTATTTTTACAAAAATAACCTTTTCATTTTGAAACCATTTATTGTGATATAGTCAAAGTTGGGTAAAGTGATATACCATCTATTCATACCATATCTATTCATTCCGTTCATTTTATACTTCGTGTTATTTTTTTGTTAAGTTTTAACATGCGTATTTGTTTTCAGTTGATTTTGTTTGTATTTTTGTTTTTATTTTATGTAAATTCCACTGAAATAACAAAATTATATCAACAACAACATTAATAACACTAAAACAATATTTTTTCTTTACAAAAACATGTTTTTTTTTTAATTTTGGTTGAAAAAACAATAGATACTGCTGTTGAACACTATTCGGGTAATGTGATATTGGTATATATGGTATATCACATTATGAGAACGTGGTATATCACTTTACCCGCCAATTTCATTAAGGATAGTTACATGCATTTTTTGTCATTGTGTTGAAAAAGCTCAAAATTGGTTTACGTATAGAGTTCCAAAGTTGTAAAACACTACAAAATCGATAAAAATACGGATCGATTTTGTATGGGGGAAAAAAAGTCAGCCGGACCCCGATTCAAAAGTTAGAGGGACTCTTAACAACTATTTCTGCATCATTTTTTTTTTTTAAGTCCCTGTTTTTTCTCTGCCGCCAGTTTGGAGCTCTATAAAACCATGTTGTAGTTAAGAATATATTTTTTTTTATTTGTTCTTGTAATTTGTTCAATTCTCTACAATAATAAAAAAATTTTTAAAATGTCTGTTTTTGACTGAGTTATGAATTTTTAAAAAAAGGTCTGTTTTTTTCTGCCGTGAATGTTAAGTCCCAGCTTAATATTTTTCTAATAAGCTTAACTGCATGTGAATACATATTTTATAGGTGTTTAAAAAAAAGCATATTTTCGAAAATGACGATATATTGATTTTTTGGGTGTCAAAAGAGTTTGCAAGGACAACAAATTTCAAATTTTTTTCAGCCTATATTTGTGTATTATCAAAAGCTTTACTGTTTTGCTTATTTTGTGTATGCATTCTGAAGCAAAAAAAAAGTTATATGCAAAAAACTTGATTTTTTTGGCCAAAAAAGGGTTCAAGAGAACCAAAACCGCTCCATAAGGACCGATCTAAAAAAAAAAATTATTTGTAAAAGTCCCTCTAACTTTTGAGTCGGTATCCGGCCAAATCTAAATTTTGATCCGGCTTATAAGCTAAGTTCGAAAAGTTACTAGTAATTATAAATTTAAAAATACCTATATCACATTACCCGAAGTTTCTCTAAAGAAAACTTTTCTATTAAGCCAGACTGGATTTTATTAAATTTTGGGGTTAACTGTAGACACCATTTTGGAATCTTAATAGCTTGTATATGCAATGAGTAATTGAAACTCAACATTTGAGGACAATCGTCAAAGTCTTGATTTTTTTATTTTTCGACGATTTTAAGGTCTCAGCTGCCATATTGGATCAGCAATTTTTGATTTCGAAAACCATCCCATTCGAAATCCTAAATTCGAAAACCTAAAATTTTTGGGTCTGTTAATAATGGGCACCCATAACCAAGCGATTCAGTCCAAAAGTTTTTTTTGCTAATATATGACTCTTGATTTTTCTGTAATTTCTGTCCGCTATATTGGGACGCCATTTAGAAATTTTCCAAAAGGCCACAATCGCTCATAAAGATGGATCCATAATGAACATTTGAAGCCCAAGATCACAGAATGCATCAACATGAATTTTGGCCACAGTCTTGTTCCGTTTGAGAAAAGACATCCCATACATGTATATAAAGCTGTCCCAAAAAAAATTTTTTTTTCAAATTTCATAGTTGATCTTTGTGTCAGAGCTTATGGTCAGGTATTTTTGAGAGTTTTTTGAAATTATATAATAGGATAATAGGATTTTCCCTAAAAATTATGTTTTTCGTAGATTTTTCGATTTTTTTTTTAATACAACTTTTAACCGCAACGTTTTTTAGCTGATTAACCCTCAGCGATCCAAACAAAATTTCACACTAAAACGCCCATTGGGGGGTACACGATTACCCTATACATTTTTCTTTAATACACAAAGAATAAAGGACGTAACGAAGCCTCGCATGCTCAATAATTTGTAACGAACTTTCTAGCCAGGGTTAGCTCGTCGGATAGGCGGGGTTCGTACAAAAATATTTCCTGGTGCTAAATAACAAAATAGTTTCTTTTAAATTTACTCTTAAAATCTTTTTATTTTGTTACTGTTTTCACAAAATTCACATTTAATTGATTATTTTCTGGATTGGCACTTTCTCGATTTCCCTCGAAATTCTTCAAAGTAGGGTCCGGAAAATCCATAGATTGTTCGCCTGTCAACGGTGTACTTGAAATTACGATGGGCCTTCCGGTATGGAACCACACGGGCCAGTTGTAAAATTCGATAGATATCGTCTAGCTTGTTTTGAACAAAAAAATGAAATTACTTGGATGCTTTTAGAGCAGACCGTCCAGTATGAAACCACTCAAGTCGACAGAAAAAAAACAGCTCTCGTGATGGCACTAGGATGTTTTATGGCCGGCCATCCGATATGAAACCACTCGGGCCGACAAGACACTGTTCACTGTTGTCCTTGGTCGCTAACGTGCTTGGTCACTTATTCACTGTCACTGGTTCACTTCTTGTCCTTTGTCACTTGACTCACCGCACGGTTAAAAATTTTGGACTAAATTTTAAACTTTTTTGGATTACATATAGGACACGACCAAAAAAAGATTATTTTTTAATCCAATGAAAAGTTTTAAATTAAAACAAAAAAAAGGATTTATTTTTAATCCGCAAAAAGTTTAAAATTTCTTAATCCAAAAAGGAATAATTGTTAATCCTCAGAAAGTTAAAAATATTATAATGCAAAAAGGACTAGATTTTAGTCCAAAAAAGTTTAAAATATTTTAACCCGAAGAGGATTACTATTTAATCCACAAAGGTTTTAACACTGTTTACTGTAATAATGTATGTAATAATATTTTGGTTCAGATTTTAATAAACAATTTGTTTCATTTAATTAAAAATAAATTTCGGATGCTTTAACAACATTTAGAATTATATTTAGCTTAAATTTCATAGTAGTAGTAGTTTTTGATCTTATACCTGAATTACAAACGGCACTAGCAGCGTCAGTAGCAGTGGCATTGATCAGCTGATATTTTAGGAATACTGTTGGCTGCCACTGCTATTGCTGCATTGTAATTAACCTTTTATATAACATAAATACTTTTTCCTGAAAATACTACCTTAATGCAAATTTGTAGTCCAAAAATAGTCTTAACTTTTTCGGATTAAAAAAAATTAAACTAAAATATGGATTAAAAAATACTACTTTTAGGATTAAAAATTCCTTTAAACCAATGTTTGGATTAAAAACTAGTCCAACATTTTTAACCGTGCGATGTACTGATGTCACTGTTGATTCGATGACTCCTTTTATCCCCAAAAATGATAACGGGACCTTGTTTGTTTCACAAAATTTCTATCTGATCTCGACCTTGAATCTCGCTTGCCTAATGTGACTTTCACATCTGGAACTCGTGTTCGCAAACAATATGGCGGCTTTTATGTGTTCGAGAAAGCGAGCGTTCAAATTACGGAATTTGTTTGGGTTACATTTGAGAAGAGTAGAAATGTACTCTTAAAAAAGTATTTATTGCTTCGAAATAAAATTATTTTTGTGTGGGGAAAATAAAGCAAAAATGCTTTCCAAGTCTTCCACACCTGCTTACTTTTTTCGAAACAAATTTTTTACTGAATCCTAACAAAGTTATCACGTATACTGTATGCAATTTACATAGAGTACTACCAAATAAAAAACAAAAAGTACCAAACATTTCTCATATCGTACTTAAATCATTAAAATGTACTCCACATAGTACTACACTTATGTTTCAATACAACCCTGGTTTCGCAATGACTATAGAAATGTTTTTTTTTGCTTTGTTGGACAGAGAAAATCAAAAATTTTTGTCAACAAGCCAACTTGTGTGCCAAGCTGGCGAACTAGCTTCTTAACTATCTGACTTGTGTGTATATGGCTGCCGTATGCTACACAAAAACGCTGATTTGAAGCCTGCATAAGGCCGCGTGCATAGTAAACGCCGATTTAGACAGACAGGCAGGCAGGGAGAATGTGTGAAAAAGCGAGATAAATAGCTATTTGTATCTCGTTTGTTTACACAGATTTCAGCCTACCTGTCTGTCTGAATCGGCGTTTACTATGCACGCGGCCTAAAACTAGCGGCAACCTTTTGCCCTGCATGTTATTGTTGTCATAGTCGCTGTTTATTTTGTTATTGCCACTTGTGCTATGTTTTGCTGGTTTTGCTTTATGCGACTTCGTTATGTTGTTTTGTTCTTGTGCTACTGTGAGTATGCCACTGTCTTGCTGTATGTTTTGTTATTGTTTGATTGCGGGTCGCACAGCTGCGTGTTTGTGAACAGGGGCGGTTCGCGGTACGACCAGGTTTTTGTCCAGGTGCGATTCATATGTTGCAGGGTGGGTTCAGGTTCTGCGGGGCCCTCTGTGCAGACGTGGTTCAAAGGAAAATGTCAGGCTTAAATTGAAAAAATTTTGGGTTTCCTTACAAATTTGATATGAATCCGTTTCCGCATCAAGATTCACTGCATCTTGTTTATTATTGTTTATAAATATCTGCATCCATATCAGTAACCTCAATGAAGCTTTTTATAGAAACCATTACTATTTATTTGTGCGTAGCATATATCCTTATCGTCACACTTATCCTTATCTTTGTCCTTATCCATATATTTATTATATGATCCTTGTCCTTTATATGTCAAATGTCAAATTAAAGCTCGAATAAGTTGTAACATGAGTAACCACAATCCGTGTAACATGAGTGACTTAATTCAGTATTAAAAACTTGTTAAGAAATGCAAGAAAACTTTGTGTTCACACCCACACTTAATGCTCAACCCATCATTAACCCTCTACCTGGTAAGGCTGCCTCAGCGCAGCTATTCGTTTATCTTTTTCATGTCTGCCAAAAGTGATGGATCTTCTACACACACGTTTGCCTCCTTTTCCTGAGGCAGCCTTTTCTATTTTTTACCTGTTGGTTAAGTTAAACAAGATTTTCAACTAAGAACGAACTTCGAATTCTAATTTCTTAACCCACAATTTATCTTAAAAAATTCAAGACATATTCTTTGTGAAAGCAAAACTGGCATTCATTCATTTCGATCCCAGAGTCCATTTTCGGTCTTATTCTCCAACATGCGGTTACGCACATTTTATTTATTTTTCTTCAAATATATTTTTATCGTATTACCATTGTACCCTTCCCCCCTTTGTATTTTCTTAGTGTCCCTTTGTATATTCTTAGTGTCGTTAGATCTTGTGTTAATGCGCTGTTAAAATTCATTATCAAAGTTATTTTTAACCAATACTATCACAATCTTTACTTTTTTGCTTATCTTGGGTATGCATTCTGAAGAAAAAAAAAACTTAAGGCAAAAAACTTGATCTTTTGGCCAAAAAAAGGGTTCAGGATTTCTCCGATTCAAAAAAAAAATTATGCGTGCAATATTCCCATAAATGTAGTCTTTTTCATGAAATTTTCTTTATTTTTGCACCCATAAAATAAAACGTATGGCTTGATCGAAAGTACATATAACGGTTAACTTTGAAAAACTCGAGTTAAATACCTTTTCCAGCAAGCCTTCTTTTTTTGTTCAACAACTTTTCTAATCATGCCCCCAGTTAGACGTATTCACGACGTCAAAAAATTATTTAAATGACTTGATAAAATTATCTAGGTTCAAAAACTTGTTGGTTCCAAAAATACTGTTATTGATTGTTGTTGACTTCTGAAATAACCTAGATAAAATCTTAAACTAAGATTATGACATTTATTGCTGTTTATTTACTGCTAGTTATTCTGTCGCTACGCTGCGTAGCCTACGCATAGAGAATAAAAACAAGTAAAGAAAGTCTAAAGGCGGTCTAGGCCGACTATGAAATACCCTAAACCTACTTATCAAAAACACACCTTAGTTTTGGTATAAAATACATACATACCAAATTTAATTTCTCTTTGACAAACACAACCTTATTTATTGAGTTTTAAACTTTTTGGTTTGTATGGGAGGTAGGCGTGTTCGTTGGCGGATGACGTCCATTTTTCAAAACCATCTTTGTCTTGTCATAAAAAACAAACGTTTCAAATTTTAGCTCTGTAGGTTAAACAGACACTTATTTATTGCGTTTTCAATTTTTGGGTTGTATGGGAGGTGGGCGTGTCCGTGAGCGGATGACGTCCATTTTTCGAAGACATCTTTGTGTTTGTATAAAACACATACATATCAAATTTTATTGTTGTAGGCTAAATATGAGCTGAGTTATGCAGTTTTCAATTTTCGCGTTGTATGGGAGGTAGGCGTGTCCGTAAGCGGATGATGTCCATTTTTCAAAACTATCTTTGTTTTGTTATAAAAAACATATGTGCCAAATTTTAGCTCTGTAGGTGAAACAGAGGCTTATTTATTGCGTTTTTAATTTTTGGGTTGTATGGGAGGTGGGCGTGTCCGTGAGCGGATGACGTCCATTTTTGTGACGAAGACATCTTTGTGTTGATATAAAACACATACATACCAAATTTTATTGTTGTAGGCTTATTATGAGCTGAGTTATTCAGTTTTAAATTTTTGCGTTGTATGGGAGGTAGGCGTGCCCGTGGGCGGATTCCAAAAATATTCAATAGTGCATATCCTTGGGTGCATGTGACCATGTGTACCAAGTTTCATCCAATTATCTCGACTCCTTCTTATCCTGTGTATATGGACAACACACAGACGGACGGACACGGATAGCTCGACTCACGTGGTGACGCTGATCAAGAATATATACACTTTTCTATACCGGACTCGCTTCGTTCTATGCGTTACAAACGTTTGCACAAAGTTAATATACCCTCACTTTTCAGGTTTAGGGTATAACTATAATTATTGAATGTTAGTAACAAAGGTATGAAAGGTATAATAAAAAATATCTATCAAATTAAAAAAAAAAACAAAAACAAAGGGAAGCAATATAAATAGTTTTATTTGGTTTTCATTTTCATGTACCAAAATGTTAAGCTGCAAAACTAATTCAGTTCAGGACCGTAGCCAAGGGGGGGTGGTTTGGGGCTCAAACCCTTATGGTACCGAAGTGTAGACAAAAATCAATTCAACTCAAACCAAAAAAAAAAAATTTTGATATTTTCCATTAAAAAATTAATATAAAAATGAAATATTTAAACGTTTTTTAAAAAAAAAAATTTAAAATTTCTAATTTTTAAAAATACTAAATAAAATTTTTATTGATAGTAAAGTTCCTCATAAGAGAGATTCTAATTGAAATAAAGTTATAAATTCATTGCAAGAAGTCACGAAAAATTAAAAACTTGATTATTTTAAAGAATTCTATGGCCAAGAAAAAATTTCCATCTATATACCTATTGTGAATTTTACATATTTTGTGTAATAAATATTTATAGCCCTTTTCCTGGCTGATCTCAAATTTCTGAGACTTGACTTAAAACTCATAATCATCGCAAACGGCGAACAGTTTCATTTCAAAATTGCTCAGATCCCATTGACAGAAAAATATACATTTCTTTTTCTTAACCTCTCAAAATATGAAAATACAGATATTTAGAATATTATTCTGGGAACATATATTTTTAGGAAAAACTACTTAAAAGCTTTTTTAATTAAAATTTTATAATTTTATGTAAAATTTGATGTCATCATGTGAATACCCATTTTTATTGTTCATAATACTAATATTTTTAAAAAATCAAATAATAAGCACTTTTCATTGCACAAAGGAAAAACAAATTTTTAAACAAAAACATTACTTTCTATAAAATTCTATTAATCTAATAAATATATAAAAATCTGGTGCCACGGTGTTAGTGTTTGAACTTCTCCGAAACGCCTGGACAGATTTCAATGAAATTTTTTTGCATATTTCGTAGGTATGAGAATAGGTTGTAAAGTACCTTTTCACCTTCCTAACCGCGAACGCGTGGCACGTTTTCAAAAACACAAATTTTCGGTTTTACTTTCGTCTATAAATCACACAACAATGAAACTTGGTACGGAATTACAATAGAGACATGCCTTTCGACTGTCAAATTTGAGCGATCTTTAGAAAGGGGGCATGGCACCACCCAAGTGATTACATTTTTTAATATAGAATAGATTTGGAACTACATATCGTAGAAAAATGAAACTCAGTATGAGTTTGATTGGTCAGGTCTTTCACTTATAAAACAGACATGGCCATTCAAAACGAGGTGTGGTTCCTCCCATACAATTCAAAATTTTTTTTCAATTGAATCGCTTTGGAAATAATAGTCATAGTTCAAAGAAACTTGGCTTGGAGCATATATTTGGTGATATCCTACTACTCAGAAGACTCGCAAACTAAAACGGATATTGGTTAAGGGGTGTGGCTCCGCCCATAAAAGACAATTTTTGTATTTAATAGCTTTGGAAGTAATGGTAAATGAATATTGAAACTCGAAGTGGAGTTAACCATCAACCTTCGCAGTTTTTGGACTACAACCCGCTAAAACTTGCCAAACTTGAACAAAAATATCAAAATAAATACGCAAACAATTATCTTCGGTCCATAAGTTTCGAATTGCGAAGAAATTTCATTTGTTCTAAGTAATTTTTGTGAACATACCGGACAATATAGACTAAGTATTGGGTTATTCAGTTTTTTTTTCGTTTTTAATCATTACTTACTATTTTATATGTTATTTTCGCACAAAATCTTTATAGATATTTCTGTTACGCTTCGTCATTTTGAACAATTAAATTTCAACACAAATGAATGAAGGTTTTTCCAAAATAGCAATGTTGTAAAGTAGCGGTAGTCAGTCACTATCAAAATGATTAGCAAAATCGATAACAGTGTTTCGAAATAGGTTTTATATACAAGAAATTCGCATTAAGGGACAAAAAAAAAAACAAATTAGCCATTTCAACCCTTGAAAGGACTTTGACCGAGTTTCTAATGATCAATTGTGTTGTGTGTGTTGTTAAATGTTTGCACACAATTGACCGAAAACTGGACCTACATGTTTTATGCCGACTCCGAACGGGTAAAGTTCATGTTCTCAAGAAGCTTTACATGGCATTATTAACTCTCTGAGGTTTGCCATTGTCTGCAGAGAGGTGGTGACCGATCAGAAAAATTGTTTATTGAAAAAAACTTTTCGCCGCGGCTGGGAATCGAACCCAGGCTCCGATAATGCTAAGCCACACACTTAACCTGCATGCCACGGCCACCACATTAAGGGATATATTACCTAATTTTGTCGAAATTTTTAGGAGTGTTATAAAGTAAGGATTGTGGAAAAACGGTTTAGATATATGAGATAATATTTTTTATTGAAAAAAAAACTGGTTTTGTTTTTTCGTGACGTCACACGTGCGTAAATGAAGCAGTCAAAAAATAGAAAAACTTTTTGTAAGATATCTCAAGTTTGGACAGATGAGCCAAACAAAAATTGGTAAAAATTTAAACCAAATGTGAGAGGCTGATTTCGAGTTTTTTTTTAAAACTGCACTATTATTGACATAAAAATTTTGCGACATATCACCTTCATTCATTCATTCAGTCTTTATTTCAAAGAGGTTTTTTGTTCTCAGCTCTAATGAGAGGAGCCATTCTTCTCTTTACTCTGTTGAAAGTAGACTGGCCAGGTGCATTTGTGAATACAAAAATGGCATCCAATCGATTAAGGCGGTCAAACATGAAGATGTAAGAATACAAAGGTTTTGAAATCATTTGGTGTTATTTATTTTAGATGAGTTATTTATTTGAATTTTTTAAATATTTTTATTTTTGTTCACGTTGCAATATCTGAGACCCCTGCCCCTATCGTTACTTTTCGTAAAACCTTTTTATCAAATTTTTTTTTGCATCAGATAACCCAAATCGAGATATCCACCGGAACACCGTTTTTTTCTATTTTTTACAGCTTCCGCTCGTGTAACGCGAAAGTGACGTGACGAAAACCAAAAACAATTTTTTTTGTTAATTTGAATACTTATTTAAAGCATTGAAAAATATTTTCTCAAATATCTCTAAACCTAAAATTTCGTCAAAATTAGCTAAAAAGTCCCTTTAGTTGAAAAATATTAATTTAAAAACAAATTTGAAACAAAAACTGTTAAATTTAAAACAAATAGGTATTTTAACCCTGTATCACTAACCTATGGCTGAGTTGCGTCACAACTAATTCTGGGTTTCTTCCACCCACAAAAGAAATTATCAATAATAAAAACATAATTTCTTAAACCTAAATAATGTAGTAGTAGTCAATAAATTGCAGATTATTTTCGCTATTTTAGAATGTTTTGTTATGAAAAGAATGGCTACTTCTATGTAAAACAAAAATTTTAAAATTAGTTCATGTTTTAATGTAAAAAATAAACACCAAAATACAATAGGTTTTGAAAAAAGTGTGTCATTTATACAGTTTAAGAGCTAGTGAAATATGCAGTATACGATTTTAAAGCTGAAATTGTACAGACAAAAAAATTATATAAGTACTTTTTTCTCTTTAGAACAAATTTCCACCTCAAAAGATTAGTTTAATTTATATAATTTTCGTTGTAACATTACGCTATTAGAACAACTATGGTCTGTAGTTTTCCATATTTGCGAAGGCGTTGCGTTAAAGGACATACTGTTATTAGTGCAAATTGGATATATGTGTCCTTATCACTGTTAGAGCACGATGTCTGAGTTTTGCTACTAAGCTTTTTATAACTAACCTGGGTGTATAGCACCCAAAAACTTCTTATTTAAATCGCGCTGTCACGCTTTTATCTCGAAGACCACTAGACTGAAACTGAAAATGATTGAATTGCAAATATTAAATAGACATTACATTTTGACTTTTAGTTCATCACACCATTATTGCATTCGAAATCTTACATAGAAAGTGTGACTTGGTGGATTCCACTCGAAGGTTAGTGATGGAGGGTTAAAGCATACTTTTTTCGTTGCCATTTTGTAAGTTTTTCCGAGTTTTCAACATCAGATTCGTAATCAGCGACCCTGGGAGCCTCTGAATACCAAATGCTAACACCATTCGATGAAGTTTGCGTTTTAAAGATTTTAAAATATTTTTAATATTAAAATTATCAATTAGTTTTTATTTAATCTTATTTTCGATATTTGGACGGTTCAGAGTTGAACTGGACCAAGTCAAAAATTTTTTTTTCGTTTTCCAATGCGTTTTCTACGTAGAATTATTCCGAAAATTCAATTCTGTTTAAAACTTAGTCACACCAATTTTCTTAAAGAAAATAATGGAATAAATATGAGTAAGTTTTCTATTGGACTGGATATAAACCATAAACTTCGAGTCGTTCTATCTCAAAACAAACATTTTATGACTTAGTTCAGTTCAACTCTGAACCGTCTATTTGTAAAATCAATGAAAAAAAAAGAAACAGTTTGATAGTATCGTAAGTGTAGACGTCGAATTCCGTTTAAGTTGTAACCTCTTCTACTTTGTCTATTTGGTCCGATTGTTTTGTCCATTTTGCACGTATTTTTTATTGATCTTCCGAAAATTAACAAAAAAATTAATAACACTCAATTATGAACTACTTATGGAGGCCAAAACAAAGAAAAAGTTAAAAGTAAGCATGATTAAATGAGCAAACAAAAGGAAACAAGCAAAATTTCAAATTTTTTCGATCATTTCGTTAAGTTTCATAGGTTGAGTTCATTGACTTAGTTGAAAAGAAGGTGAAGCAAATGCACGTTCCATTGGTGCCACTTTCGTCTCTGCCCGATATATAGTTTGCGAGCTACAGTCAGTTAAACTACTAATTTCAAATTAAAATAAAGACCCCGATTTTTAAAAAAATCGTATGGTAACTATTTTTCACGCTGAGCACATGTCACTCTCATCTCTGTCTGATATTTAGTTTGCGAGCTACTCTTTCGTCTCTGTTCGATGTATAGTTTGCGAACTACACTAGCTAGTGCTAGTGGGATATGGAATCCAAACTAATTTGCATTAAAAGCAAAAAGTAAAATTTTACACCATCTATTGGGTAAAAGCATAAAACGAAATATGATCCAACTCGTTTTTTTTCATAAGAGTTAAATCTAAACGGATCACAGACCCATTTCGTTAAATTTGACAGTTTGAGTTCATTGACTGAGTTGAAAAGAGGTTCATGACCTCTGGTGTCAAAATAATGCACTTAGTAAACTAGAACAGAAGTGCATACATGAACCCAATGCGAACCAATGCTTACAATGCTACCAATACGAACCAATCAGTTCGTGCAAAACAAAAACAATAAAAGCATAAACAACGAAACAAAAACAAAGAAAGCTGCAGGCACATTATAAGCAGCTGATGATTAATTTTCTTATATAAAAACATGAATTTTTCTTCTTATATATTACTATTTTGTGACTTTAGTATAATATTGACAAAATCCAAAACTGGATATTCATTCAGCGCAGAATATATCTGATATTTAAGTATATATATTATCTTTAAACGATAAATATTTAAGGCTGTAGGTATACCCTAAAGTATTAGCCAAAAAAGTTGCATGACCTTCAAAAAATCTGTTAAATAGACCCCATACAAACCGTGCTGTAAGACGTAATTCTGCGTCAAAAATCTAAACATTGTCATTGTATTCAGATAGCTATTGGCCCTGCAAACATTTGCAAGACGATTTGAAGATTAATTGATTTGGCGACTCCTTAGCGATTCGCTCAAGAGTTTTTTGGAAGATGGATCGGGGTGATCGTTGGAAGATGGATCGCTTTTTAATCGCACAAGGGATGAATTTGCGATTCAAAAAATTTTCAAAATCTTCCTTGGCGTATTCCAGCGATCGCTGGAAAATTGTTTTTGAAAATTTTTTTTAAATTTATCATTGGAATATAATATAAACCAAGCTCTGAAAAGTCGTTAAAATTTATAAAAAGGTAACTTTTAAAAAAAATTCATTAAATTGGGACAGGACAACGTCTGTCGTGCCCGGTATAACAACAACTCTTAACGTTCAACAACGATGCTTCCCAACGCTATGGACCCTGAAAAGCTATTTGCTTGCCACTCTTTTCAGCGAACCCTTCTGCCGATTCGTATGTGACTCTTCCTGGTGAATCGCTTAAGACTCTTCTCGGCGATTTGTAGGCAAATCTTCCCGGCAAATCGCTTAAGATCCCTCTCGGCGAATCATTCGCGACTCTTACTAGCAATTCGTCGGCGAATCTTTCAGGCGAATCGCTTTAGACTACTCCTTGCTATTAGTCAGCGAATCTTCCCTGCGAATCACTTTTATGGCCTCAGCTACTTACATTCGGCAATGCCCGGAAGACTCTCAGAAGACCTCGCCGGCGATTGTTTCATCTTCCAAACAATTCGCTGGAGACTCAGGCGATTGAAAATGTTTGCAGTGTTTGTTTATTTCTAAGAAATAATAAGAGAAATTAAAACAAAGAAACGATTTTATAGTTGAAAATTAACCACGCTTGTTTTAAATTTTGTTTTGTAGATTTTAAATTTTTGTTTAATTTTAAAGTATGTTCTTCTTCTCAGTGTTTTGTTTAATTTTAAAGTATGTTCTTCTTCTCAGTGTAAATATTATCTGAACAACTTTTTCACATATGGGCATGTGGTACGCTCATGTGTAAAAATATAATAAACTTAGCACACATGGTCAGCTTATTCTGAAATACTCTAGCAAAAGTTGTTGTACTCACACACTCAGTACATCATCAATTTGGATAGTTTTATATATCTTTCCATTTTATATTGCTTCCAATTGGAAAATAATAAACTGACTGTTAAATTTTTCTTTATTTCTTTTAACTCTTCATAATTTTAGTTTAATTCAGGTTTCTTGAACTTTTGTCAAACTTTTTAGTTATAACAAAAAATCGTTTCACCAACTCTCAAGTTGCTCTCAAGTACAGTTCTCAACCAGGGCTGCCACTCTCAAAAATTTTATTCTACCAAATTTCATCCAAAAATTTACCAAAATGAAAAAGAATTTACCAAACACAAAAAAAAATTATTCTTAAGTGTTAACAGTGTTAAATACTTAGTTTGGATTAGTCATGTTTAATAAATTCTAGGGTACTTTTTACATGGACCATGAAATCATCTAAGAAGGAAATGTTCCGAGGTGTTACTCTCCGATTTGATTCCTTTTCGAAAGCCTTAACCTTGAACTCAGCAGATATAAAAAAATACGTCAACCTTAGAATTTTGTCCTCTATCACATAACCAAAGCACATTCAAATCGGGGAGTGATACCAGGGGATCTTTTCTTGTAAGGTAACTTTTTGAATGCAGTTATTTTACATTGTCTAGAAATTTGTAGTTATCAGAAGACAGAACGTGTTACCTCTCATATAACTCAGAAACTAAAAAAGGACAACTTTTAAATTTTTTGAAGCAATTGATTAGAGAGCTTCAGAAAAAAAGGTCGAAATTTTGTTTGCGGGGACTGCCTAAATTTAATCGGGTGTTAAAATGATCTTATCACTTGTTTTTTTTTTTTCTTAACCTCAGAAATAGTCTCAGAATCATAAAATGTAATAAAAAAACTAGGAAGAACCTAACGTGATAGAATTATTTCAACTCCTATGCATTTTCGCCATGCTTGATAACATTCAGTGAGGTTTATTTAAAACATTGTTTATATTATATGTTCTAATTTTTTGTAAGTGTTTAATATTTTTAATCTAAATGTAAAATAAAAAAATTGTTTTAAATTAACCCTGAAGATGACTTCCGATGGAAGTCGAAATATTGGTTGAAATATAACATAAAATTAGTTTATAATTAAAACTGATATTTTTAAAAGTCCCAAAGTCGATTAATAAAGTAACAATTTTATTTCTAAGTTAAAGAAACAATACATTTATACATATTTTTTAATTAAATTATCATTTATTATACGCTTGAAGATGTTTCATCGCTTTCCACATCGGTCACCTTCTTTATAATAAAAAAAATCTAAACAGAAATAACATAATCGCTTAGTATCTTAATTTTAAAAAAATCAATTAATATAAAATAAAAACTTACTTATCCATCAATTTCTTCCCTAAATCGACGATCTAAGCAACTGAAAAATTCAAATTTTTAACATTTTGCTTTACGTTCATTCGAGTTATTTCTCGATGCGTTCGTCTTTATTTGAAAGATTATTTTCAATCATAAGGGTGGTGCTCCACAATGAGCATAATTCGTCGCCTTAATAAAACAATAGTGTATACGCATGTACACCATTATTTTTTTATTGCATAATAAGAATCTACATAACTGATTCTATATGTGGTCAAAATTTGGTGAAATTCTACTTCCACAAAGTTAGTCGATTATTTTCTCAAAAATTGACTGGTTTCCCAGATGTCTAATAGCACAAAAACTTTAAACTCTATTATCTCGAAACGGCAAAAAAATTATACACTATTGTTTTATTAAGGCGACGAATTGATATAATTTTTATACAATCATTTTTTGATATGTAAATTATTTTAAATTTCCATAAATTTTAAATTTACCAAACCAAAAAACAATTTACCATTTTACCAAGTCAAAATCTTTTTACCAAATTTGGTAAAATTTTACCAAAACGGCAGCCCTGTTCTCAACCATCTCTTATTTTTGTTATTTTTATTATTATTATTGTTATTTTTACTATTTTTTATTATTATTGCTCTTCTCTGCTTGGTTCGCTCTCATTTGCAAAATTCGAAATGTTCTTTCTTCACGATGGCACTCATTTTCATTTCATAGCTCTAGTCTTACTCTTCGCACTCATATGTTCTGTATAGCTTTTATTTTGTGCGCTGTTGAATTTTTTCGTTTTTTTTTTTCTTCATTTTGCTTCATTCTTTTATTTATTTATTTCGTATTTTTTTTCATCTTCTTATTCTTATCAAGAACCTTTTGTTGGCCGCTTCTCTTTGTTTGTTTGCTTTACTCGGTGTCGTCTTCCTCTTGTTCTTATCATTCTTGCTGACGCATATAATTTTCTTTTACACTTCGTTTCGTTTTGTTGCTGTTGTTGTTGTTGTTGTTGTTATTTTATTGTTGTCGCTGCTGTTGCTGGTGCTGTCGCTGTTGTTGCTGTATGCAAGGTCGTTTGCGTACACATTTAAACATTACTTGAAGGTCGTCCTTTTTTTATCGCTCTATCTCATTTGCACTACAGCTGTCTTGGCATGCTTTTGCCTGCTCTTCTGCACTGTCTGTGATTTTTTAATCATGTGACGTATTTATAAATGTTTGTGTTTTTTTGCCATGCTTTTTTGGTTAGCTTTATTTTAACTGAGCAGTTTTTATTTTAAACTTTGCGCAAAAGAGTCGAGTTTGAAGTGGTGATGTTTTTATTTAAATCGTGTTTGGCTTAAATTTAATTTTAATTTTTAATTAAATGTTTCACGTTCTCTGGAAATGCTGTTTTTGGCAATTGAATCGATTTTAAATGGTTTTATGAATTAATTGTTGTTCTTTCCGGCTTTGACACCTGGCGCCGGTCAATATTGTCGCTTTGAGCACCCACCAACCATATTTTATTTGCCGTATTTTTCATCAGAACTTTGGTTCTGCGTTAATTTTTATACGCTCTTTCGGCTCATCTCTTTTTTGTTTTTGTTTTTTTTTTTATTTTTTACTGCTTCTTTTTGAGGTTAACGTACCTTCACCCGTATAAAAATCTATGTTTTTTTTTAAGTTCTTTTTATGCTTATTTTAAATTTTGTTTTTGGTTTTTGTATTTTTTCGGTCGATGACTTTTTTGTTTGTCTTTTTATTTCCATTCGAATCTGTTGTAACTAAAATGTTGCCGGCTTCTTGTCTCAAATAAACAATTGTACACGTTGTTTTCGGCTGTTGACTGTTGCTAAGAATTCATGCATCAAATATTGAAGCTGATGTCCTCATGATTTTACAAACTTTAATGGTTTAACAGTGTTTTATACTGAAAAAGATAACAAAATGTATATTTTTCTATTAAGATTAATATTAAATTCACGTGAATGCAACTATTGACTCATCAATTACTACAAACGTTGGCACTTTAGTACACTTTTAGTGTTGGCTCTTCAAAAACTATAATTATTAGCATAGAAGTACCACAGTTATTACCACCCATAAAGAAATGTAATAATTGACTCACAATATCTAGAAAAAGTAAATAATAATAATTAAATAACTTAATAAAAATTAAATTATAATTATTTTCAAATTTCCGGACTAATTTTTCTTATCACTTACCGTTGGGCGCATTCGTTTATCAGAATATATGGAGCCTATTCTCACGTGTTTTTCGTAAGACTTTTGAAGTCTGCTGTTAAAGTGGAAAGGGGGAAGGTGACAAGCTAAGTCATAGCTGATACACTTTGACAGCAACATGCGCCCAACGACAAAACGAAAATGAGTCGTCAGAGAGAATTGTTGCAGTGTTCTGCAACAATGAATACAACAGCAAAAATGTGTATTTCTTTATTTCTAATGAATTTTATTAAATTTATTTACTTAATTTTCAAACTATGTATATTAAACGAAAAATAACCATAAAACTCACACAACTAGCTTGAATATTATTAGAACATAAACGAAGACAAACTTCAAAGTCCTCTTTTGTCGTCTGTCAAATTAGAAATAGATTGAAGTCTGCGGCTGCAACAATTGTGCTCGCATCCTCTCTTTGTCGTGCTGCATCCAAAAATTATATCTAGTTCAGAAAACATGCGCTCTATTTTTTTACGTTAGTCGTTTGTTGCATGGTGCAGTTAATGTGTCTCGGTTATTAGTCGAAATTTTTAAAAATTGAGATTAAATTTGACGTCTGTGACTTTTAAAGGGCATGACAATTTAAAAGAAATGATTTTATAATGTTTTAATTTGCATCTTAGTTCAATTTAATTTAATTTAATTCTATTGAGTCTTTTCTTTAAATCACTATAACAATTCATTTATTCCTTAGAAAAAATATAACAATAACAGAAATTATTAAGAGCTATATTTGTCTTGCTCTAACAACGATTAAGAAAAAGGCAGCTTGCTTATATAAAATGCAAATAACATTTTTAATACATTAACGTTAAGTTAAATAAAAAATAATATATCATTTTGAAAAATTACACATATAATTTGAGGTAAAAATTAGATTTTTTTAATGACATACATACATATATAGCTACTGGAAATTAAAAAAAAAACAACATGAAAAAAAATATTGCAGGCGTGATTGCGGCTAACTGGAAAAAAAAAGTTAGCTGGAAAAACAGAACCAGCCGTGGAAAGAACTAGCATAAAATCTTGGTCGAAAAATAACAAAATGACGGCGTTATTTCGAAAATTGTCATATTTTGTTGTTAAAACCGAGCAAAAACTAAAAAAAAAACTATATTATCGATATTTCTGTCCGTAGTTCATTCCATGCATGTGTTAAAGAACTTATTAAAATTTCAGTACGATCGTTCTAGTAGTTTTTTTTATCACGCCCGCAATGTATGTGATTAACAAAATTTTAAAAAAAATTGTTTGTGGAACATTCCCGACTATCGTTACCAAGACAAAAAATTTTTTTTATTTTAAGGGAAATTTTACCTAATTTTGTCGAAATTTTAAGAGTTTATTTAGTAAAGTTTGTCAAAAAACAAAAACAAAATCCTGCATCCAAGCAGAAAATACAAGAGAAATATAATAAAGAAATTGGGTGTATCCCGAAACTTGTTTGTTAACGTAAACCAGTGCTCGGCAAAGTTTCAAAATTTGAAAGTCACTTACACACATGTGTGTTGGTGAAAACAAATTTCTGTTAATCGTGCAAAACCAAAAAAATTTTGTAACAAAACCGTGTAATAACAGAGTTGAGTGTATACTGCAGTAACTTATCCATTCTTTCATTTTTGAAAAAGAACAACACACTTCAAAGAACTTTTTTCAAATTAAAAATTGTATTTTTTTAAAATTGTACTCGTAGGAAAAGTCCGGAGTATCAGACACAATTCTATTTTTTAAAGCTACGAGTAGCAACGAACAAATGCGAGGCTAATGAAAAAAAAGAATCACACATTGATATGAAGCACAAGACAGAATTATTTTACTGATTGGTGTGTGAAAAGTACTTGACTTTTCAACTAAAATTTGCTCGATATTCTACCCAAAATACCCTGAAAAAGTTTTTAATTATAATGAGCTTGAAATATATTCAGCAAGTACCTGGAACCTGGACCATATTCGGACACAATAAACCGCCGAAATTAGCTCTTTTTTTGGTGCAGAGGTCGGACATTCACCGACACGGGCACTGGACATTTATCAGCTACTTTATTGACACAAAATATGAAATTGTTTCTCGGGTATGTCAATAAGAGAAACCTTTGGACCAAAGAGTATTGCTCTTTGCCTCTGTGCTGTTTAGTTAAATAATATTTTTATAAGTAATACTATGTAGCAATTTATTATAGATATAAAAATATATGACCTCCAATTTTGTCGGAAAAGGTGGGAGATGGGAGGAGCGGGTTTTAAGAAACATTAATATTTTCTTTTAATTTTATTTATATAACACTCAAATAACGAAGAATATTGCTATGTTTGCAGAAAATAAGGGATTAGGGACAAAACTCTCTTGATAAAAACATTAAGAAAAATTTGGTAAATCATAACACTTGGAGAAAAACGTGTTAATAATGAATAAAATCTTTTTTTGTTGGACTTATTTTTGCGGCGTTAACAAAAAGTGGTACTACTCGAGTGCTACGGTAGGGAAACGAAAATGAATATTTTTCCAAACAAATTTTTTGTAACTCTAGTTCCACACGGACTATCTGTTTGAACTTTACATGCAAGGGAATATGCCACTCAATAACCTAAATTTCAAGTCTTTCGTGCCCTCAAACCCGAGTTACACATTTATTTCCGTCTAAATGAGCCAAACTCACAATCCGAGTCGCACTTGGTACTGTTGGTCCCATAAAAGGGTCTTAAGCCGGTAAAAGTTAAATACGATCATCATCAATTTTGATCGTTTTTCAAGTTATACCTGTATTAAAGCTTAGTTTTTGACGACACATGTGCATTTACAGAAATATTTACATATATGGGCATTTCCATAGTCGCGAACGCGACATTCGTACGCCTTTGAGGAGCAAAATAATAAATAAAACTCAAAACAAATTTTCTTTTTTTTCAAGTTTTAGATAGCATTTTATTAGCACTATATTTAGAAAAAAAAGTTAGGTTCTCTAGATTTTATGTTTCCAAAATATTAGCAATAAACATGGCATCGCGAACGCGACAAAAAATGGAACTCGTTTTCGACTGCATCTAGAAAAATGCAGATATCTGCGAAACGCAACATAATATTTTACAGCGGTAAATTATAAATTAAAACAGATTAATGTGGCTTTCAAGACATTTGTGGCTTTGTCATTTTGACATATTTCCATTAGCTTTTTTTTTATTGAGCTTAAGCCTGATCGCGAACGCGACATCTAGCACGCGACATTTTTTCTCAGCACGTTTGTAATAAGAATTAGTTAAAATAATTTCATCTAAATATTGCATTACCTAACAAAAACATCGTATATATTATTTGGGAGTTTTATTTTAGTTATATTAATAAAAAAAAAAAAAAAAATATATGAGGCTTGTGAGAAAAATTATGATATATTGTTTTAACCCCACCATTACTACGTATGTTGTTATTTACTTTATGACGACGTTATTTACGCCCATAAGGAGGCGTGGCAGATATAGAAAAGTGTATACATTATCCTGCAGTATCACAATCTTAGTTGACTTAACCATGTTTGTCCCTGTTTTTGTATGTCCCCCTGTCTGTTGACATGATTACAGCCGTTATTATTATGTTATCGTAATGAAATTCGATATTTAAGCTTATATTGTAAAAATAAAGATCATGTTCGAAAATAAGCCAAATAGGATGAAAACCACGTATACCTCCCATACAAATTGACGTTCTCAAAATGGAAAATTTCTTAAAAATCTATTAAAAATCAATCGAATGACTTGAGAATAAACTCATGAGATCTAATTAGAACTATTAACACTTAGTAAAAAATTCAGCAAAATCGAATGAAACCTTTCCATACTTCCCATACAAAGTATATTTAAAAAACGGCGCATGATCGCGAACGCGACACATTTTGATGATCAATATTAAATGTTTAGTATGATTTTTACCTGCAGTAACTTTTTTTTTTATAGTAAGGCGACCAAATTTGATTTAAGTTACAATTTTCAGACACTTGCTAAGAACGATCACGAAGTTCTGATAACATATGATGATTTAGGTACAAGAACGCGACATTCGAATAGTAGTTACAGCAATATAAAAAATTTACCGTAAATCGTGCTTAGTTTGGTATCTTTTTATTTTTTATTTTTTATTTGTAGTTTATAGATGGATTTTATAAGAAGAGTGCAAGATACTAAAGAGAAAAAGTCCTTAAAAGCAGCTAAAAGCACGAAAAACATATTTCTCAGATATCAGGCCAATTTTCTCAGAATAAAATCTCAAATTAGTTGTAAATGGAGTAAATTATAAAAATTCAAGCATTTTTTTTAAATAATAACAAAAAAATTATTTGTTTATTTCACAATTTTTTTTTCGGTCCCGGTAGACCTTTCTGTGGAAATGCCCATATATCTTTTCACCTTATGACCACCTAATAACCACCTGACCATATAATAGCATTTCTTATCTAATGTGATAATATCTTTCTTTTTTTTCTTTCAGTTTTACGATGCAACTTCATCAGCGACATCTTTCGAATTTCTACAAATTGTAGAATTGACTTAGAATATTTTGTTGAAACTGAACTGAAGCAGCACCAGTGGTGGATTGGTTCGGAGCAACCACGCCCACACAATAACTCAAAACATCAAATCACACAAACCAGTTGTTGTGAAACAACTTAAAAGTAGCACAAAAAATGTCAACAATTAAGGCTGAAAATGCGCCACATGGTGGTGGCGCAACAGTAACAACCACAACAACACCATCAAATGTCACGCCCTTCAGCGCCAACATATGCAGCAGCAGTGTTGGTAGCCCATTTCAATTGCCGCACAATGTGAGTAGCAACAATGTCAACGCTGCAACCACAACCACGCGTAACAACGTTTCAGTGACGAACATAAAATGTGAAGCCGACGATTTGCGCATGTGTACGAGCACCACAACTACGACTGGTGCCATGAATGGCAATTTAGTGCCGGTAATAGCAAGCGGTAGCAGCTACTTCAATGGTGGCCATGGTGTTATTAATCATGGTGGCATAAGAATACCTGTGCCGAAAGCTGAAGATTCCGATTCGGAAGCAGAACTGACAAACATTGAAAATCTCAAAGTTACGCGAAGAACGTGCGGCAGCGCAGCTGAAACAACTGGCAACTCCGCGTTGCCTGGAGTCACATCCAATCATAACAAGAATGGACCACGCCCCATGTCGTGGGAGGGCGAACTCTCTGAGCCAGAGACAACGGAAACAGATCTAATGGAAACTGAAAACTCCGTGAGCAACGACAAGCATTATGGAGCGGGTATGGCCACAGGCTTAACGGTCATTAAAAGTGAGGCCACTACCACAACGCCACCCACGGCGCCACCCCCCTCGTCGTTTCAGCATGGCATCAAGCCTGAAATTGAACAAATATCAGTTGAACTTATATCGCCCTACGCTAAAGTGAAGCTGGCCGCCCAGCACAGTCAGCCGCAAAGCGATCCCATCAACCTCAAATATGAACCCGGCCTTGATACAAGCGCTACAGCGCCAGCGTTAAATTCACCACTGCTGGCGCGCAACAAGTCCACCGGCAACTTATTGCCCGCCAATCCTTCGCCCGATTCCGCCATTCATTCCGTTTACACGCATAGTTCGCCCAGCCAGTCGCCATTGACGTCGCGTCATGCTCCCTACACGCCATCGCTTAGCCGCAATAACAGCGACGCTTCGCACAGCTCCTGCTACTCATATAGCTCCGAATTCAGTCCCACACACTCGCCCATTCAGGGGCGGCACTCAGCGGCTGCCGCTGCAGCTGCGGCGGCGGCTGCTGCCTATGCCGGTTATAATGGCGCTTCGCTGCATCACTCCGTCTTGTATCGACCGGTTACGCTAGACAACAACAGTAGCCCGGGTGGCCCACTGACAGCGGCAATGAATGGCAGCGAAGCGCCACACAATCTCAGCAGCAACAGTCGATCTCGTCCCTGTCTGCCTGAAGATATGCAGCTAGATGGCACCAGCAACAGCAGCAGCGTTGGTGGCAACGCTGGTGCCTCCTCCGATGCGCTCTCCTCACCGGGCATCTCACGGCAACAACTAATCAATTCGCCCTGTCCCATATGTGGCGACAAGATATCCGGTTTCCACTATGGCATATTTTCGTGTGAGTCTTGCAAAGGCTTCTTCAAGCGCACCGTCCAGAATCGCAAAAACTATGTGTGTGTGCGTGGTGGTCCCTGTCCCGTTAGCATATCGACGCGCAAAAAGTGTCCTGCCTGTCGCTTCGAAAAATGCCTGCAGAAGGGTATGAAGCTTGAGGCCATACGTGAAGATCGCACACGTGGTGGACGCTCGACATACCAGTGCTCATACACGCTACCCAACTCCATGCTGAGTCCACTCTTGAGTCCCGAACAACAGAACACCGCATCAGCAGCTGCTGGTGGCATTGGTGGCCAACACCAACAGCAACGCGTTGCTATGTTAAATACAAATGGTGCCAACTCTTACATCACCATCAAAACAGAGCAAGGTGAACATGCAGTCTTGAATGGCGGCTCACAGGCGCGTACAGCTAACAGCATTCCGGTGCTGCTACAGGTGAGCAATTTAAATTGAAGTAATTCTCTCACAATTTTATTAAATTTTTCTCTTCCCTAGGAAATCATGGATGTTGAACATCTCTGGCAATACAATGAAGCCGAGCTGGCGCGCCTTAATCAACCGCTCAGTACTTCTGCTACCGCCTCCACTCCAGCTTCCGCTACCAGCGCTTCACATCACTCCCCTTCCGCCAGTTCCAATCCCATCTCTACTAATCCACTGCTGGCCAGTGCTGGTCTCTCTTCAAATGGCGAGAATGCAAATCCCGATCTAATTGCGCATCTCTGCAATGTTGCCGATCATCGTCTGTACAAGATTGTCAAATGGTGCAAGAGTCTGCCACTCTTTAAGAATATTTCGGTAAATAAATTAACATCGAGCGTGATTTAAGTTGAAAGACAGATGAGATATTATTTCAATCAATCAATCAATCGATCAAATAAAATAATTAGTATTTTAGAATAGATAGAGAGAGAGTTATTTAAGCTCAGAGTTCGATTTGTAAATGGCTTCAGTCATAAAACGTGCAGTCACACTTCAAGTTTTTTCGCTTCAAAGAGCGATTTTTTTCAACTCTGACTAATTAGGTCTGTTTCCGTACAATCAGCAATCGATCAGCAATCGAGCTCAAATAGGTTCTAATATTCTAATTCAAATTTCTCCAACAATGCTTGTCCAATAGCGAGGTTCATCGTTGTATGGGAAAAACCAAAGTTATCCATAGAGACTTTCTCATAGGCTGTTTTTTTATTATAAGAATTAATTGCACATAGTTTCGATTCATTACTTCAACTAGAAAGGTGTGCGATATAGATGAATTTTCTTGAATTTTTCCATATACAGTCTTTTTCCTAGACAAAACTCTTAAAGAAATTAAGCTTCGTCCATACTATTTAAAAAATAATTGTTGTAATTTTTAATGAATTTGTTATTTATATAAACATGTTTAATACATTTGGAAACTCTATTTTGAAATTGCCTTTATGATAGAACATTTTGTAGAGTCCGTAGGAATTGACTTTCTATTCTCTTCCACTACTTGTCAAAGAAAATGCGTTTTTCTTTATTGATGTAGTATCAAAACTCATGCCAACAATTTTTTCAACCGAGGACCACTCTTCCAGCAAGCCATATACTGAGTCCGCCTAATTTTTAACAATAGATTTCAATAACTTAGGCAGGCCAAGCAGCTTCTCTTCAGCACCACCAGATACCCAAACTGCTAAGCGATCAACGTTTCCTGGTGCACTTATCTTTAAAGATATCTTACTATCCCAATGCAATGTCCGACAGTGGAAGTTTGAGGCTTAAATTTTTCTTTTGTTGAAGCAGCGAGATCTTTTCTAATGTCTTTGCTCGCTCAACATATTGTACTCCTCGAAATGCAAACATTTTCTGGATTAAGACCAATACTAGCAAGCAATGGGATTACTAATCTTACTTCTTCTCGATCCGATATTTTATTTAGATAAATACCACAATACGACGTTATGATTTTACCTTTGCCGATTTTTTTGGGTCAGATCTGGGTGTTTTTGGAGCATGTGAAAGCTTACATTTTTCATCACTATCAGATGATTCACATTCACTATCCAAGAACATAAAGGAGGCTTTAGAATCAGTTGTAGTCGCTTGAATTTTTTAACGGAGTGATAATCTTGTCTAGTGGTTATTCCAGCTTTATTCCAAATAATCAAAATCTCACTAACCGTATTATGGCTTGCACCTCGGCATTATTTGATTTCATGTAGATAATGATGAAATCTTAATAAAGCGTGTCTTATAGTTGGAAGTTGATTAAGTATTGAAAGTGGCTTTATACCCGATAAGAAATATAGTTTTGCGAGTTGATGATAATTTTTATTGCGATAATATTTTTTGTAAATAGTTGAAAAAACAGTAAACAGTTCGAAACATTTCTTGTATAACTACATAATTGGCAAATTGGATAATTGCGTTGGCATTTATGGCGTTCCTGTGATAACATTAATGTTGTGATTAAAAAATATTACTGTTTTATTGCTAACCATTTAAATTTTTTAATTTTCACGGATTTCTGTGTCCATGAGCATACAGTTTAAAAATAATTGAAGAACTGAAAATTTGCAGGAATACTATTTACGAAAGGGGTAAACAAATTGGTCCATGAGAAGATCAATATCGGGAAAAACATTTTTGAACCACCCTATTGTCCAAGCTTACAAGATTTATTTCTTGTCTCTGATTTATCATTAGTACTGCTATTTGAGGAATAATCATTTCTTTCAGATCTTGATCTTATTTTTTTGTTCATTGGACATTGATGAAAAGTTATATTTTTCTATTAGCAAAGCATCTGCATTTTTGATCATCACGTTCCTCTTTGTACTCACCGAGTTACCAAAGCTTTACTTGCTTTGAAAAAGAGAACCAAAGTCTACAGCAGGTGAAAGCGCAATCCATCTATATCGAACTTGGAGGTATTCAACCTTGCTAGGAATGAAGCTACCGTAATAGTAAGATCGTCCAAAAAAAAAAAGGTTATTTTCGTCTAAGGTAGGTCTCTCATTATCATATAAAAAGCTTTGAAAACATTTAAAAAGCATCAGAATTTCTAACAGAAAGAACGAATCCTGCAAAATTGATCCCAATTTGACTGAATCTTCTGAATTTTCACACTCAGTTTAATTTTATTGCGCTTTGAATGCTTTGAATGCTTTGATGGAATCTCCATTTAATTCGTTAAAATCATAGAATTGCCAGATGCAAAAAAAGAGCTTTATTGCGATATAGTGAGCTTACAACGTTTGACAGTGTTAGAGTGCACAGAATACCAATTTCTGAGACCGGTAACGAGTTTCGGTAACAACACTGCCTTTACCGGTAATACACAGAATCGATCTGTTAGACTTTTCTAAAGCGTTTGACAACGTGAATTATAATATTCTTTGCAAAAACCTCAAGATACTTTACTTCGATTGTTCGGACACTTCAGTTCATTTCCTGAAAAGTTATTTAGGCGGTAGGAAACAGCGAGTTAAAGTTGATAACATATCAATATACAAAAACGCATCCGATGAAGATCCCCAATGGTATGTCAAGATCTGTTAGGCAAATCGAAGATCAATGTGTTAGCATAGATAAAGATTTGAATATTATAGCAAAATGAGCTAAAAATAATAAGCTTAAACTGAAAACCCAAAAAATCTTACGTCTTTCCGATCTGCAAAAATCCCCTCTCTAATATCGATCTTCCCTCGATTCTTCTCAACGAAATCAAATTTAAGACTGTTGTTAAGGCTTTCAATCTGGTTTTTTATATCAATTCTACCCTGTATAACGAGGACCATATAAACTCTGGTGTGAGTAAAGTCTACTATATATTGAGAAATTTAAAATTGACTGCTGATTATGTACGAAAATTTTGCTTGATCTTCTTCTCTCTCGAGCTCGAAAAAATGTGTAAAGTAACGGCTTCAAGTTACTTGCAGAGCGTACGAAAACAGACCTATTGCTTCAATATTTATTTTTAATAATTTCTTTACTCTTTTCTTCCATAGATCGACGATCAAATTTGCCTGCTCATCAATTCGTGGTGCGAACTGTTGCTCTTCTCTTGTTGTTTTCGTTCAGTCGATACACCAGGAGAGATACAAATGTCGCAAGGCAAAAAGATTTCCTTGGCACAAGCAAAATCAAGCGGTTTGCAGGTAGGTGCTGTGAGTAGCTAAAACCAAACAAAATTGAAAATCAATCGAGTGTTTAATATTGGTTTTTGTCAATATTTGTCCAAGCACTAAATTCTAAAATTTTATTAATTTTAAACTCTCTTTTTACCTCAAGGCCTGCATTGAACGAATGCTTAACCTGACGGATCACTTGAGGCGTCTGCGTGTCGATCGTTATGAATATGTTGCCATGAAAGTAATTGTGCTGTTGCAATCAGGTGGGTTTCAACATAATAGCTAAGCATGAATATATATTAATTAATGCCCTTCGCTGTAGATACTTCTGAACTGCAGGAGCCGGTGAAGGTGCGTGAATGCCAAGAAAAGGCATTGCAAAGCCTTCAAGCCTATACGCTGGCACATTATCCGGATGCACCTTCCAAGTTTGGCGAGCTGCTGCTACGCATACCCGATTTGCAGCGCACGTGTCAGGTGAAATATTTGAATTTTTTGCTCAAAAATCTGAAAATTTCAATGTATTCTTCTCTCTAGCTGGGCAAAGAGATGCTTACAATCAAGTCACGCGATGGTGGCGACTTCAATTTACTCATGGAACTGCTGCGTGGAGAACATTGACAAATGCTATTACAACAAAAGCCACAAAAAAGATGCACAATACCACGAAATGGTATTATATGCAGTAGTATCAAAAGTGTTATTGTGGCCTAAAGAAACTATAGCAGCGATTAGAAATTTAATTTGCTGTAACTCGACTCTCTTATTTAGCACAAAAGACTCTTGACCAACTCTATCAACTGCTACATCATAAGCAGCATTGGTTTTCGAAATCATTTTGAACATTGGTAAAACATATTCTTATTGCTTACCATCTACCAAGCATCTCTCCAAACCAATTCAATCAAATTTCTACTGCAATCAAGTGCATACATTAAATTTAATTATAATTTTAAATGCATTAAAAACAAAAAGTATTTTTAAGATTTAGTTAGAAAAACATGTGCCTAAAAAAGTGTTTGAAAAGGAAATGCAAGGGGAAACAATTTGCAATCGCAACGAGTTTGCCAAATTTTTTTAACATAAACAATTTTTTATATAAGAAACGTATTTGTAAACTATTTTTTACACAACTTTGATGAGACTTGATTTTTTCTAATGCAAAACAAGAAACTAAAATAAAAAATAAGAACTAAAAAAATTGCAAAAAAAAAATATTTAAAATTAATAAACATAAACATGTGTTATTAATGTAAACGTATTAAGTGCGAAAAGAACAACTACAAAAGCAAAGAAACAAGCAAACACATGCAGCACATTTGTTAATGAAAAGACTATTTTTTGAAATCAATCAATACTGAATGAATAAAAACTTGTAAATACTAATAAATAAATATGATATATATATAAATATATATATATTAATCAAATGCGATGGCAACTTTTTATATTTATAAACAAAATATAAATATAATAACAAATTAAATATATTTAATTATTTATATATCTTTATATATATATATATATATATTATATACATGTATTGTATATGCGCTGTATTTTTAAATAAGTAACAAACAACATAATAATAATAATAATAATAATAATAATAATAATAATGATAACAAACAAAAGTCAAGAAAAGACTTTTGCAATTCCAATTATTTAAGCATTAATAAGAAAACCTAGTTAATAATTGAATGTAGTATTTAGTTTGTAGTGCAATTAAAACAAAAACAAACAAAAAAAAAACAAAACAAAAAAAAAGAAACAAACACAGAACAAATCTAAGCAGTCTGCAGAACTTTGTTCTCACTAAGAAAGAAAAAGCTACGAACATAAAAAACAAACTCATGCTGAAGAGATTTTTCGAAATTTATTAAGTTTTGTTTTTTAATATATTTTTTTTTAAATAATATTTTATTATTCAATCACTTGGCTGCCGTAGTAGCGTGCAGAGCACATTTTTTTATAAACAATTAATTTAAATTTTCAAATCCTAGCACCTAAACAATTTCTTAAATTATCACAGAAATCACTTAATTCGATATTCTTTTTAATTGACAGCTTTCATGTGATTATATCGTATCAAAATATGTCGATAAAAATCTAATAAATTCGCAAAAATTTCGAAATTCCATTACATTCTTTCGACTAGATTCTATTGTAAAATTTAAAAAAAAATATCCATATATAAATTCTATGAAATCCTCAATAAGTTTTTTTTTTTCAAAAAACATGAATCATTCATCTAATATAAATATAATTTAACAGTTGTGTGCATGTAGAAATCCTTAATATAGAAAGGACGTAACTCAAAGTTCATAATTTTACAGGAAGGTAAAAAAACTCTTAATAACTTCTTTGAATGTGATGTAATTAAAAATTATTGAATGCAGATTGAAATAAAAATCGTCAATAAATTTAGTATTTAAAACCATATTTAGGTTTTTTTGGTTTCTTCGAAGGTATTCTAACAGATAAAAAAATAAATTCGAAAAATTATGACTGACCTCATTTTTATATTAAGATGACGATGTGTAATGCATTGCTTTCAAATTTTCAAGCACACCAGTTTTCAAAATTCATGGTACCTAAAATTCAAAATGTCTAGAAATTCTTGCAGCACAATTAAATTCGAAAATGTTTTTATTTTAACTAAAAAGTCATAATAAAATCATGTGATTCTTGAGATAATATTGTGAATATAAAAATCTTAAATTCAAAATTTCCATATATTTTCGCAGACAACCCAAATTCGAACATGTTTTATTATAACTAAAAAGTAATAGTTAAATATGCAGTACAAAGTAAATATTTCGAATATAAAAAATTTCCAAAAAAAAAATAAAATTCTGGAAAAAATTCTTATTCCCATTTCGAATGCAAAACTAGAGTAATTTTTACATAATACGAAAAAATTTAATAAAACTTTTTCGAATTTTTAAAGCTAAAACTCTAAATTTCCATAAATTCTTACAACTGAAAATATACAAAAATTATGGACTTAAATAATATGTTTCAAAAACCAAATTAAAAAATTCTTACAAAAAATGTGATTTTTATACAAATCGAATTTTCACTAAAAACAGATTAAATATTACCATAAATGCTTGCAGCATAACTGAATTCGAACATGTTTTATTGTAACTAAAAATTGTAATAAAATGATGTGGCTTAAAGTAAATATTTCGAATACAAATATATTAAAAATCCAGAATTCGGACCAAAATTCTAAAGAAAATTTTCATTCCCATAAATTTCGGATACAAAATTCGAGCAATTTTATAATTGAAAAAATTTTTCGGATTATTAACTCTAAAATTAAAAAATTTTCATAAATTCTTGCAGAACAACTAAATTCGAACATGTTTTATTGTAACTTAGAAATTATGATAAAATTTTGCGGTTCATAAACTACAGCAAATTTTTTTAACAAAGTCCCTAAAGTTCGAATGTAAAATTAGAGTAATTGTTGCATAAAAAGAAATAATTTCAAAAAAACTGTGGAATTGAAAACAAATTTTTTAAAAAACAATAAATTTTGTACCCGAAATTATTCCAAAAAAATTTAAAATTAAATATTATCAATGTGAAAATTTCGAACAAACAATTTCGAAAACATACATACTTTCATAACCGGCATACTTGAGAAATTTTCATAAGAAAATATTCATTGCAAAAATTTCGAAAGTAGAAATTAAAAAAATTTTGTGATACAAATATAAAAAATATAAGTCATACAAGCATTTTTGTAATACAAAGTGTAAGTAATTATAGTAAATATTTCGAATTAAAATATATGACAACAAAAATTTTGAATAATTTGAAGAAAAATCAAAAATTTTCGAAAAATGTTTGCATTCGAAAATTTTGTGTTTGATATTTAAGCAGTCGGAATTCTTATTTGAAAAGCTATGCATTCGAAATATTAGTATGACTTTTTAAAAGTTTAATAGTGACTGCTCGAGTTCAATTCTCACATCTGACAGAAAGTATTTTCATTAGAAATACCGTAAAAATTTCAAAATTGAACAAATATTACATTCTATGCTTTCAGTTGTTTTATTTGTTTTACTCAAAATTTATACTTAAAATTTTTAACGTGAATATTTCGAGTAAAAATTTTGAGGTTTGCGGCTTTACTTTAATTAAAACTTTAAATTCTTACGAAAAGTTCGAATTCAAAACCTACTAAGGTAAAATTGAAAACGGAAAAACTCAATTCGAACGTTCTTCTTTATAAAAAAAATGTCAATAATCACAGGTTAAGGACTTTGAATGATAATATTTCGACTAAAAAATCTAAAAAAAAAATTTGCATTTTCCAAGAACTTACTATAAGAGTTCTTGAAAACATATTCTTGCTACAATTTTTAATAAAAATTCTTAAAAAAATATAATTTTCAGAAATTTTGCCACTCGTTAATTTCGATTATTAGCTTTGCAGTTTACAAATTTGAACTTAGAATGTATAGTTGTTTCGAATTTTAAAAATCGAAATTTTTTGTGTATAAAATTATAGCAAAACTTGCTCAACTTAAACATTACCGCTTGTTGATATGTGAATAATTCTTATTTTTTTAAAAAAATTTTTGTTTCGACACTTAGTTTCCAACTAAATCCATTAAATATTTTTTCTTTCATATTCATTAAAATAATCATTTTATTATTTTAATATTTAATTCACTTCTCTCTGGAAAATTCTATTAAACTTTCTGCAATGTTCGAAAAACAAAATATTTAAAAATGCCATAAAAATGCTTAATTATTAAGAAACCTTCAAAATGCTAAAATTTTCAATAACAATTCTAAAAAAAATTTTATTAAAACATTTTGTCACTCGTTCATGTCGATTCTTTACTTTCGTTTGAATTCGATATTCTTAAGCGAACAAATACTAACCTCGAATGCATAGTTTTTTCATGATTTTTAAAATTGAAATTTTTGTTTTTAAAATTTTAGTTCCGAAAAATTTTTTGTTCGAAATTTTTTGCTTTCGAAATGTGGTCAACATATAACATTAGCGGTTGTTGATAGCGCTTATTAGTTTTATAATTAATTCGAATGCTCAATTTTTTCTTAAAAATTTTTAGTGTCGAAATTTTTGGTTTTGAATTTTATCACAGAGAATTTTTTGTTCATTTTTTGCAGTCAAAATTTTGATAGGTTATGTTTAATTTTCTAATGAAACTCGATCTAGTTTTGTTCGAAAATTAATTCTTTAAAAACACGAAATATCCAAAAGGCATTCTTTTAAAATAATAAAATAAAATTAAATTTCGAAATCCTTGTAATTTTGACATATAAATTTACAAAAAAATTTATTTTTTTTCGTTTGTATTTCAATGCTCATTTCAATCTTATAACAATAAAAAAAAATTAAATTAAATTTTTTAATTTCAATAATATTTTCAATTTAATAATAATTCTTGAAATTTTGAACAGTTTTTCTTCATATATTTGAAACTTTTCCATGATTGCTGATTTTGTATTTCTTACTTGTTGTAAACTCACCTCAACCTCACATAATTTCTTAAAAAGAAACTAATTGTTGCTTCAAAAATCTGCTCAATTTTTCGAACATAAGTAAACGGTAGTTTTAATTTCTGTTGTGTTTTTTGTTGGCTTTAAAGAAAGTTTTTTTCATAAGAAATACATTTTTCTGCTCAGCCTTAACAGCATTAATAGTTTCGAAATTGAAAAAATATTAAATTCTATGTATTAAATTATGTTCATTTTCATACTCAAATTAATTTCGAAAGCCCTCCAAGTTTTTTGTTTAGTCAAATTCAATGTTTTCCAAATTATTATTTTTTTTTCGAAATTCTCTAGAAGAGTTGAAATATTTAAAAAATTAAATTAAACATGGAATTAAGTAAAACGTTATTTTCTAAATTCCATTAGCTGACAACTTTTGTGAAAAAATCTTCTAAAACAGAATTTCGAAAACTTCGTGCTATGATTTTTGAGATAGAATTTTAAAGAGTGTTGAAAATATTTCCATTATTTTAAGTGTTTGAGTTGTTTAACTACAGTAAAAAAGTATTTTTAAATACAATTTTAAAGCTCAAACATTTTCGAACATCAAATAACTATTCATGTAATATTATTACAAATACTATTCTAAATTAATATCAAATGAAATGATTTATGGTAATGTTACAACATATCGAAACGGCTCTTAAATTCAATATCTTTGAGATTTCGAATATTCAAAATTCTCTGAAACTGCAGAAAATTCAGAAAAACGGTTAAATTAAATGATAAAATTTTATTTCTATTAAACATCGGCACAATTTTTTTTTTTATTTTTCTTTTAATACTTTCATGCATTCCTATTTTTAAAAGATTTTTTTTGGAATGCTCTAAAAAAATTCGAAATCTTTATAAAAATCTGTGAAATGTCAAACTGACTGACTCGTACATATAATTTTAATTTTTTTTTTCTATTAACTAGCACTGCAATCTTTGTAACGAAAACATTTTGTTTGATTTGCAAAAACTAGAAATTTCGAATTTCGCTTCAGCATGTCTTTGTTGTGCCCCAGAACCATAACCTTAATAATTTAAAAAAAAAAAAACAAATTCCAGTGATTTGTAAAACATTTACATTAAATTCATTTCAACACGTTAATGAATTAAAAAAATCAATAGTTGCAATTTTTATACTTTATTTAAATGAATAATATTAATTTATAAATACAATTTTTAATTTTACATTTTAAGCTCCTTAGAATCCTGCAAGTGGATTTAAAACATTTAAGAAAGCGCGTTTCTTCACAAAGTCGTCGAGTCCATTTTACTTCTACAACAAAATGCAAACTTAAGTTATTCACACAGCCACACAATCACACACAAATTTGCATTGAAGTTGCGCGCTCATACCAATTCCATTATTTTAAATTTAAATTAGCAAATATTATATGACATGCAAAGAAAAATATAAAAAAATAAACAAAAAACACAAGCAAAAACATAACTTTTTTACAATATGTGACATGTTGAATGTGTTTAAATTTAAGTATTTAATTCGTTAAATTAACAACAAAACAATCAAAATTAGTTTTAATTATATTTTTGTGTTTAGTTTTTTTTGTGTGCTTATTTTATTTTTTTTTTTTTTATAATTACTTATACTTTTATTTTGCTGCGTTGTTTTCTTCAACTGCGTTAGAATTTTAAATAAAATTTTTATTAAATATTTGAAAAGCATGAAGTTACATTATTTACTTAATAAATATATATTATATACAAATGGTTTTTATATACACTAAATATGTAGTTATATATGATTCTATATATTTATATAAATATATACATTTCTGTATGTATGTATTTAAAATTAAAATGGAAATAGTAAATAATAAAAAAAAAAATGGCAATGCAATATTTGATATCATACAAATATATGAAAACGTGTGTTTTTTTAAAATTTCAATATTAAAAAATAAACAGGTTTTTAGAAAAGATCTTGTTATACAATGCAAATAATATAAAAAAAAATCCCAGAAGTGTCTGAACCATAGTGGGCGGCTTACTGGTCTGCGTCTGTATCGTAGCGGCCGACAGTCTTTAAAACCTGTCGGTAGGTATAAAAGGTTATGAGAAGGTCACCCCAAAAATAAACCACAACCACGAAATGTTCGGTAACACCATTTTTGGTCCAGGTGGCAGGCAAAATATTGGAAATCCACCCTTGGGAACTACCACGGTTGGGGCAAGTATTCTGGAGGCCCCAACTTACATTTCTCCAATCACTGCTGAAGTGTTAGCATATTCGGCCGCTGTACCAGTGAGAGTTACGAGTAAAGGTGTTCTCATTGAGAACCCTTTTGAGATGAGTTCCAGCATACAGCGATCGCCAATAAAAGCCACAGCCGGTGGCACCCCAAAAGAGCCACAACGGAGAGTGTTGATGATTAAATCAATCACCCAAACAGCACCTAGCGCTGAAGTTGATAACCCTGTCATCAAAAAGCTGGATAAAGTGAAATCACTTATCCAAGCCCTGGCAAATTTTGTGAAGAGCAAGAACAACGTTCACCACGAAATCATAAAGCTGATAAACATGGCTTGTGTTGACCTCTCATTCAAAGTTGAAGCAGATATTCAGCTCAATCATGAAACATTTTCTCCCGGGAGTTGTAAATGCGAGTTTCCGGTTTTAAGATAGCAGATAAAAAGATCTAATTTTGTATTTTACACTCATGAAAAATTTCCAAAAAGTATTTTAACTTTATCTTAAAAACGAAAACTCCCATTTACAACTCCCTGGAGAAAATGTTTCATGATTGAGCTGATTGAGAAAAAACAACTACAGTATAGTGCTTCACAATCGTGATTACACAATTTTCTCGAAAGTCTCAAAGGCCACTCATAAAAAAGCAAACGAATTCAGCGGTGGTTATCGGAAAACGCCACCTTAGAGAGCACACGTAAGTCTAACTCTGGCGTAGGAAATCAATCCACACAACCCGAAATTCCATCATCGAACTGTAAGGTCAAGGCTTGGACAAAGATCGTTAGCAAGGCGAAAAAACGTAAAAGATCGCCCCAGAAGTTAGCTAGACCGGATGCCATCGAAGATAAAGCAGGAAAAGGCACTCGAAGGGTTCGGTGAAAACGTTTAGAGAGTTATACGCATTGAAAAATGTGAAGTGCTTATTCAGTTCAAGCCGTCCATAACTCAGTCGACTCAGAAGCTTAGAGAGGAGTTCGACATGGTATATAATGGCTAAGTCGTGGTGAGAACCCTAAACGAGGAGATGCAGGTCGAGATTAAAGACCTCGATGAGGTGACAACATCTGATGATGTGCGAAACGCCATCGAGAAACATCTTCGAAGCATCTATGCTGGCAAATAAACGGCAGTTGGAAGCCTGCCAGTGCAGTGGCACAGTCAAGAAAGATGAGCGAGACTGGCAGCTTAAAGTGGGCTGAGTCATATGTAGGGTCCGAGCAAAAGTTGCTCTAACCAGCTGCTTCAAGTGCCTCGAAAGCACAGAGACAAACAAACGTGCCGGAAGCTGGAGATGTTCATCTTGCATTAAAGCTACGAAGCCAAAACGAAGATGAGATTCCTATAGTTGAATCTTAACAACTACCGGCCAGCGCAGAAATATTAGTGCAAACGGTCAGAGAACAAAGCATTGATCTTGCGATTCTTAGTTAAGCGTATACCTGCAGAAGCCCAGGAGTTTGGGTTTCAGACCACACTGATAAAACTGATATATGGTCGTGCGGTAGGGTTCCTCTCTGTATACACCTGCGTAAACGTGCAAATGGGTTTGTTCGGGTCGAAGTCCAGGTGTTCAGGCAGTGAACTGCTGCCTTGCACCAATTTTGTCCGTTGAAGAGTTTGGGGTGACAATAGACGCCATAGTTGAAGACGTACGAGGGAATAAATCAGTTCTAATTGCAGGCGACTTTCACGCTTGGGCGGTAAAATGGGGTAGTCCACGTACAAACTAAAAGGGCTTCGTACTTCTCGAAGTGTTCGCATCACTTGACCTGGTGCTGCTCAATACCGGATTTCAGCACACAATTAGCAGTGCAGTCGGTAGCTCCTTTATTGATCTGACATGCGCTGGTAGTAAGCTCGGTATTCAGACTGGGTGGATGCTACGAGATATCTGTATGCACATTGACCATCATGCCATTCCATACACGCTAGGTAGACAACATCGTTGCTGCAGGAATAGTAGCGAAAACAGATCTGCTTATACAACAGATTCGGATACAGAATAATGATGGCCGACATACACCTGCCGGTACAGCAGCCGATATGAGAAGGCAAGCCACTGGCCAAATCAGGGTAGCTTACGACGCTTCCATGCTCTTTAGAAGACCAAGCAAACGACACCGCAGTCCAGTGTATGCAGTGCATACAGTGTTCTGGTGGTATCCAGAAATTCCAGAAGCACTCAAGGAATGCATTCATGCAAGAAGAAGATATTACCGCTCAAGAAGTGCCGACAGATTTGAGTTGATGTTGATTTGATGATGCAAGTCTTACCGTGTATCCTCAAAACCTTTGAAAAACTTGTTAATAAGAGCAAGCGGGAGTGTTTTATGCAGCTATGTGACAAGGCAGACAAGCAGGTAACAGAAAAGCTGAGGGTGTTCAGACAGTCCACTCGTACGGATCCACACTGGCTTGTTATCGTAGTAAAGACTCTTTTTCTGTATCAACCAGCGATTTTGCCACGCCAAGCAGACTAAGATATTCATCAAATACTGATGGTAAGCGGCGATGAGGAGGTGACAATTGACAAAACCATGAAGAATGAAAAGGCACCAGGGCCAGATGGTATTTCTAACCGTGCGTGAAAACTCGCCATCCTAGAGTAACCCCAAGCATTTGCCTAGCTCTACAACGCCTGCCTAAGGGAGGGCATATGTCCAGTTCAGTGGAAAGCCCAGAGACTGGTGCTCATACCAAATGGCAGTGTTTCAACGGAAGATCCTTCAAGCTACAGACCAATCTGCTTGACAAATTAGAGAAAATCTTTGAGCGACTGTTGTGCAATCCAAATAGCAGAAAGACTATCTCGGTCAGGCCACGGTCCAACGCTTTTACCTTTCTTTAATTCTTTCCTCATTTCTAATGAACTGAAACTAAAAATTTATCAATATATTCGACTTTGGAAGTTGTATGTGTAGTAGAGATTGCTTAATAACTCGAATTGACTGAGGTAAAGGCATAACAATCAACATCCTACACGCGTTTATCTTAATTTCCCCGTCTCTCCTAGTTATCTATCACCCCATTTCCGAACCAAGGCAGACTTCCGAACTCAATAGGTTCGAAGTCATCTGAAACCCTCGGTTCAAAGCTAAAACAAAAATCACCAGTTTGGGTTTTGGAAATAGCACTCAACGACAAATGCCATGAACCTTGTCACCACTACTACGCAGTAATCTATCGTCGTATTTGCGGATGATTTAGCAGTTGTGGTTACAGCTAAACATTTAGAAGAAATGGAGGCCCTTAGTAGTGTTGCTATTAGCACTATCTTTAACTCTTGATTGAAGCCTTATCAGTAGGCGTAAAAAGACCAAAATCGCAGTTATAAACGTGCGCGGAACAGAGGTACACTCAAAACCTTTTATTACCTCAGCGTGCAGATTGACTCTAAACTCTGTTTTAAACAGGTACATAGAGTATTACACAGAAAAGCAGTAGAAACTTCATGTCTGGCGCTAGCAAGAATGTTGCTCAACACACGAGGACCAAAGCAAGTTTAATTGGTCCGATTCTGGGCTGCAGCAATTAAGGTAAAGTCCATCCGATGAGGAGTAGAGTAGAGAACTTTCAGAACAGTACCTGAGAATTCAGCTCAAGTGCTAGCAAGCTAGATCCCCATCCACCTCTTGATGGACGAGGCCTTACTAGGAGCTAACAGCGAGAGCACATCCTCTCGTAAAAAACGGGCTCGAGAGAGGAGTATAAAACAATTGCATATCATGCGAAACAATGCTGCTTTGCCAATAGTTGTTTGTCGAATGAGTGAAATAGCATAAGAATACGTATGACTCTTAGCAAAACATGTACTTGATGTGTGCCGATCACTACTCGAAAGTATACCTCATAATATTGCTCTTGTAGCACAGTAGAAGACACTACATACGTCCTATTCAAGTGCCAGGTAAGCTCTTTGTCAAAACGTATAATCGACGAACTTCGCAGAGTCGAGCGTTTACAAAATAGGCCAATGTGAGATAGCCAACTATACACGAAGTTTCAGGTTCTCTCCGACATAGAGTCGCCATCAAGCTGATGAGAAACTTTAGGCTCTTAGCTTGACAGTTCCCCAACAGACAAAATTAGTCCTTCATTAATTATGCAATTCATCTTCGTCCACTTAAGAGCCCGAACAGAACCAAAGCGACTGACGGCTGGCGGTCCTCTCTCGGCGAATTGAGCTGAAACACGTCGACAACAAGAGCGGCTGGCGGTTGTCGGAACAGAGTTGCTTTTTGTCACGGTAGTGGTACAATTGACTGATAGGGGTGCAACAGACGGACAACATGATTAACATATATGAAAAAATTTTGACTTATTCAATTAAGTGTTCATCAAAATCCATTATGGAGACAATTATTTCGTATATTATTGCGAATTCACATAAATATAACACAGACACAAAAAACCAAACGTCAGAATATACTAAAAACTAAAAAAATTACATTAAACACAGCCAATTCTTAGCAAAAGTATGGCAACATTTATGTTACTCAGAGAGAGGACCGCCAGCCACCATAGCAAAAATAGAAGAGATTCTATTCTGGCGTTTTTCCGTCGCGGATTCGCCCAGCGAATTCGTTTTCGCCGAGTGCATACATGATATAAGGACTCAGGTAGACTTATTAGAATGACAGCAAAAATTGGCATACCTATGCTGTCAAAATACGATGCTGCCATATCTTTAAGCCAAAATCCAACTTTTCAGTTAAATACGTAAATGTAGATCTTAATAATAACTAGAATGTACAATTATAATAGAATTAAGAACTATAATAGAAAAACTAATTAGAAAGAGGTAATGAAAGAAATAAGTTAAGCTGTTGCGAACAAATTAAGTAGTAGATTAGAGATGAGTGATTTTTTTAAGGATGTTTTCGAGATAATTTCTCCTCGCTAGAAGAAAAGAGGAGAAGGCTAATAATAAATTAGTGAAAATATTGCTATAAAAACCTTTTTGTTTTTTTTCGAGTTGACGTTTAGTTTTAAGTTTTATCCCTTTTGTCCCATACAAAAAATACCAAAAAAAATATTTTTCCCACAAAATTCAAGATGTGGCAATATTGACGCTGAGCTTGACAGCAATGGCAGGTTGATTTCTAGGAACTCAACTCTAATAAGTCTATCTGAGTTCTTGTATCATGAGTGCATACATTTTAATGTATTCTGCTGAACGGCGAATCCGCCAGCCGTCATCCGCTTTGGTTCTGTTCGGGCTCTAATAGCTAAGCATTGAAAGGGATCAGAAAAAATTTACGAAATACATTTCGAATTGACTTATGTAGTAGCCATGTCAGTGAATATGTATTTGCATCGGCACTTGAGAAATGTGGCTAATTGTTGGAAGTTTTTTAGCGACCAAAAATAAATATTTTTTTTACGTTTCTCGAATGAGAATATTTTTACATAACATTGTAAAAATATTCTCAGATGGACCGGGTCACGTCAAATTTTTGTAAAACGATTTTGAATGGTGTTAGTATTTTTATATCATGTATGATTTTTTTTACTAAAATAACAGCTATTTTCTACTACAATTTTCTTTATTAAGGAACTTAAAGTTTATTATATTTTTAATGCTCACAGTTCCACATTTTGTTTCATACACAAAAATATCTGCATATATATTTTGTAAACTTCAGGCATTATTAAATAAAATTGCTCAAAACTTATTAATTATTGCAAGGGCAAATAATTTTTTTTGAAAAAAACAAAAATAACCATATACGCAAAACACCAAAATATAGATATATTTAAGCTTTAATAATTTAAATTTCATATTACATGGTGATAACGGTAATTTTTCAAAAACTAGTGATTTTACGCAATCAAATATTTTACTTCTATATACAAGTATCTGAAATACATAGAATAGTTATTTTTCCGTACTCACTCAAGTTACTTGAATTTACTCGAAAACTTTTCTTCTGTTATAACACTGGCTTTTTCAGAATCTGAAAAATACAAAGTGAGAAAATTATTAAAACAAATTAAAATAACCACAATTATCGAAAAGGAAGCGTTTTAAATACTCATCAACTGATCGGCAATACATTCGAATACGTTCATTTTGTTACAATAGGGGTATTCACGATACAGTGCAGTTGCCAGTGTAGTTGAGGCCTTGAGGACTTGTGCACTTTACAAAAACAAAATACACTTACGTCATAAATCTACACAACTACATTTTTACTATAGCCTAAACTTGAGGACTTGAGGACATGAGCCTTTGTGTAGTTGTGTACATTGAAAAATTTGACAGCTTTGGAATAGAGATGCAGAACTGAAGAGTTTATAAACTTATTACTTGATAAATAATAATTTCAAGCCAATCATAGTTACAATTGCAATAATAATCATATTAATAATCTCAGTTAGAAATATGGTGTGTTCACGAAAACCTAACTGCACACCTGCAAAAGTCCTCAAGTCCTCAACTACCCTGGCAACTGTACTGTATAGTGAATACCCCTAATGTTGTTATTTTAAACGTTCTGTTTTGGATGTAAGCATTCTATTACTTTTTTATTATTGAATTTATATAATTAAAAGGCTTAAGTTTTTTTTTTGTGACTTTAACTCCTCCCAGACCAATAGACCGATTTTATTGATTCAGGTGTCAATCATCATTAAATCAGGTTTAGGCTATAGATGTGCAAACCACTTTTAAAAATTGTTATTTCGCTTCAGGGGGTTCCCAACATTTTAAAACAGAAATACAATTTTTGTGCAAAAATCTGCTTTTTACTCGATTTGAAATTTTGTTTGAGAAGAGCTTATGAATTGGTCGAGCTTGAGTTTTGTTCAAAACTAAAAATTTTTAACCAAAATTATCTTTTATGTATTCCTCAACTGTCAATTGTCCGAAAAATACAATTCCAAAATCAAAAATTAATGCTGACCGTGGCAGGTTAAATGTGTGGCTTAGCAAGCTCGGAGCCCGAGTTCGATTCCCAGTCGCGGCGAAAAGTTTTTTCAATAAAAAAATTTTTCTGATCGGTCACCACCTCTCTGCAGACAATGGCAAACTTCATAGAGTAAAAAATGCCATGTTAAGCTTATTGACAACTTCAGCCGTTCGGAGTCGGCATAAAACATGTAGGTCCAGTTCTCGGTTAATTGTGTGCAAACATTTAATTACAAACACAACACAATTAATCATAAGAAGCTCGATCAAAGTCCTTTCAAGGGCTGAAATGTCCAATTTGTTTATTTTTTTTTTTAAATCTGCTTTTGTTTGCATTACTTTCCAGTCCTTGCGTTATTTTTTGTTGAATCGTGCATATCATTGATTCGGTTTTCGTTTGTGCTTGTTTTGCTCAAGCGTCGAGTGCTCTCTGCAGTGTTATGCTTGACTTCATTGATGAGAACAAAACATAGCAAAGGCTTGTACCACAAGCGAGTATCTTGAAATGCATTTCAAGCACACTCGTGCAGAGGTTTAGTGCTCATAACGGATAGTTACAAAGACTTATACAAATAAAAAAAAATACGCTCTTTTAAGTTCTTATTTATTTATTAGATATGTTTTTTTGCAATAATCCGATTCTATTTTCTCATGAAAAACTCGTATATAAGACTCTTTATGATTACGCATATATCAATCAATACATGATCCTTTTATGAGTCTTTTTTATGAACAATCGTATCACCGTCTTATTTATGACTCTTTAATGAGTCTCTTTTATGCGTATTCATAATTCTGATACAATAATGAGTCTTGGATGAGCCTTATTTTCGAGTAATCATTTAACAATCATATTAAAGACCCTTTCATGAGTCAATTTAATGAGTCAACATAAAACACGCCTCATAAAATGTTTGTAGGGTAATAAAAAATTATATTACATGCATACATACAAAAACCAACAAAAAAAAATTCAATTTAAACAAAATAAAATATTCAATTAAACTACATAGCTTCGTCAATTAAACACATCGCTTTGGAAATTTGTTTGGAGGTTAAATTTTGTTCTTCGGAGATTTTTATTGAATGGTCACTGCCATCTTCTTCATTAGCAAATTGCAATTCAAGTTGAATAGTTCATTATTAGAAAATTCTTGAACAATTCACTTATGTCAGTTTCTTCCATACCATACTGCCAGCAGCGCCCTTTCCACTCATTTGGTTAAAAAAATTACAATTGTATGTAAAAAATTAAAATTGCGGTAATTTTTAGTTAGAAAGGGAATTCCCGAGTTTTGATGCGATGGCGCAATTAGAAACAAAAGTCATGCTATCTTTTAGATTAAAAAAATTAAAGACTCGAACCCAAAACAACGCAACTTCGAAAATCTAACGACTTCACAGTGAAAATTAGTACTAATTCAGCGAAACGACGCATAGCGAGGTATTGGTGTATGTCTTAAATCTATTTTTACTTCGTTTTTATTAAACTTAGGCCCGTTAACTGATCTCAATTTTAAACAAAGTTTAGCTTAAACAAAGTTTAAAATTCCTTAACCTCAGTTTAAATTTTAACGCCGATACCTCATCTCGAAAAATCTAAGTTTAACTTGGTGAGGCAAGTTTAAATTTAAACACAGAAATTCTACGTTTAAAAAATTTAAACATTGGAAATATTCTCAATCATAAGCAAAAAATAAAAAATAAAAAAATCATACTTCAAAAAAATCAAAACAATAAACAAAAAAAACATATTTTATGTTTTGAAAAAAAAAAAAAAATTCCCATGAAACTGACAATTTTCATTATTTTATCAAAAATTTTTTAAATATTTTGATGTTCTACGTCAAAGTTGTAGAATTTTTACTACAGTGCCGCTCAAATATGGTTTTTAATCTCAGTTTAAAGTTTTAAACAGAGTTTAAGTAAACTGCCGATAAAAATGAGATAAGTTACGAAAATAATTTAAACTGAGTTTAAAATTTAAACTCTGTTTACGAAATCTGAGGTTAAGGAATTTAAACTTCGGAGATCAGTTAACGGGCCTTAGTTATGTTTTGTAGCTTGAAAAGTTAAGCTGCGATGTTTTCGAATAGTAATAATGTTTTTCTCAAAAGTAATATTAGTTTAAGCCCGTCTTCGCATTTTGACAGTTACATATAAAAATTTAGTGTCAGATCATACGTTTAAAGTCAAAGCATTCAGATAATGTTCTTTTATATCATTATTGAGACTGAATATATTGTTATTGAGGAAAAAAGGTTCTTGAATAGAATATCATATATTAAACGTCTATCGTTTGACAACACTGTTTGCGTCAAGTCTTACTTTTTTCTTTCGCGTTATTTTAAAAGTTTATATTACATTTTTTAACTTCAATTGAATCATTTATTTAATTAATTAATTTATTTTGAATTTCCCGTGGTCTCCTGTATTTGCTGAATATCAACTTTTGCTGAGATTCATCAAGAAAGCGCTTAAAAAAATCCTTTTTAATTATTTTCATATTTCCTTTTATTTATTGCTATTAACTTGTATTCATAAATTGTTTTTGCGTTAGCAACAACAATTTCATGTTTTAACTGGTGAAGTGAGAGCGATGTTTGTTTTTCATTTCTTCATTTTCCTCATTGTTTCTTTTGCAGATTTTTGCACAACAGCGCTTCTCAAACTGTTTGACGTTTGTTTACCCTATCCTCAAACCATCATCGTAAACAGAGTTTAATTATTTATTTTTAAAATTTCTATTTTTTCTTTTAACTTTTTATTTATTTATTTATTTTACTATAAAAATGTTCTGCAATTTTCGTAACTGCACTGTTAAGGGTGAATCGGATAGGCTAGTCAACTGCTGGTTATGTGAAGCATTCTTTCATATAAAGTGTGCAGCGTTGACTGCGAGAATTTTTGATGCACTTAATGAAGGTAAAGGACTTCGTTGGTCGTGCGAAAACTGTAGATCTACCGATGTAGATATTTTAAATCTTATACGACAATCTCGTAAAGGCTTTTTAGAGGTTTCGAAGGATTTAGCGGCGGCCCAAGCCAGATTGGCTGGTTTTGAAGACTTATTTAAGAAGTTCAAAATTATGGATGAAGCCTCTGTTTCTCCTAAACGAAAGCGACCATATAAGAATCTTCGAAATACCGCAAAACCTTCTGCTATAGCCATACCTCCGTCTACTAACAACGATTTAATATTACTTTCACCTAATTTGATCGCAGAACAAGAAGTGCAGTCAACTGAGTCTGTCAGTGATGACATCAAATGTACCTGCAACAGCTGACATTATTTTACAAACATCTGAAGCTCCTGAAGTGGCATCAACTATCGTCGTAAGTGATTCTCCAAGTCCATCTGGTAGGAAAAAAACTTACGCCGAAGCTTGTGTTGCTCCAATTTCGGCTCCTTCGTCTTCTAGTATCGCTTCTAGTTCTACGGGTGCTATACCTAAACAGATATTAATAAAAAACAGTGACCAGCCTATTTATAAGGAACTTGTTATTGTTCAGCCTGTTAGGTCTATATTTGCCTCACGCTTTGCTCCTGATACATGTTTTACATCACATAAATTCAAAGTTGAAACTTGTTAATAAGAACATTTCGGTTCACAAATTCAAGTTTTCATATGAGCGGTTCTCTTCTTCTTTTAGAATTAATTTACCAGGTGATCTCTTTGGTAAAGTCATCAACGTTTTTGGCCTGAAAATACAGTGGTTCATGAATTTATTCCTAGATCACCTCCTAAAATGTCTTTAGCTACTTTACCTTCCCACTCCACTAACTCAAAAAACTAGATTGTTGCCATCAGTTCTTAGTCGTATACCAGAATGTCCGAGGTTTAAATACCAAGTTGACAGATTTGTTCATTTTAAGCCATAATCTTCACTTGGACATTATTGCTTTCAGTGGGACTTGGCTTAAACCTAATATTTTAAATACTGAAATTCTGTCTAACAATTTTACTATATACCGTAAAGATAGAAACTATATTGCTGGTAATTTTTGCAATGGTGGTGGCGTTTTTATTGCCGTTAAGTCTTCACACTTCTCACAAGAAATAATAACATCTGAGTCCTTAGATATTGAATTTTGCTGTGTTCTTGTGAAGTTTGGTTCTTTGAGAATTTATATTACATGTTCGTATATTCCTCCTGCTTCCAATGTCGAGGTGTATGGGAAACATCTATTGTCGATTGGTAAAATTTGCTCACAACTTCAGCCTCACGACCACATTTTAATAACTGGTGACTTCAACCTTCCTAATGTTTCTTGGAACCGTTGTGCTGAAAATTCTGCAGTATTCCTGCCGTCTTCAGAACAATCATCTGTTAACACATTTTTAAATGAGCTTTTGAGTCAAGGTCTTTTTCAAATCAACTATCACTATAATAGAAATTACCGTTTGTTAGACCTTATATTTTTTGATGATAGTAATATTGTTTCAGTTAATAGGTCTGATCCACTTGTGTATCCGGAGGACTTACACCATCCGACTGTTGCAATCACTCTGAATTTTCCCAAACAATCTATATCAAATCGTTTGAATCCTCCCTCAGAGTTCAACTTAAAAAAAACAAATTATGTAATTTTAAGAAATAATTTGTCAATTATCAACTGGTCATCACTACTTAATATCAATACTACAAGAATATTGCCACAAACCCTTGATTCTGCCGTGTTTGCTTTTAACAATACTCTTAATAATTGCTTTTCAACTTCAGTTCCTCAGAGAAAAGCCTCTCTAATATCTGGTCCCACTTGGTATACCAAAGAACTGAAAAATCTGAGAAACTTAAAATCAAAATATTATAAAAATACTTAAAATCTCATAATATTTGTGATTTTGCTTCTTATACCTCAACTAAATATAAGTACCGTCAATTATGTAGGCAATCTTATAGCATATATTTAACAAAAGTCAAATTAAACATAAAGTCTGATGCAAAATCATTTTGGAACTTCGTTAATACTAAACGTAAGATAAATTCATATCCATCTTTTATGAAATATAAAACATTTGAGTCGGATGTTGATATTACTATATGTAACCTTTTTGCAGATTTTTTTAAGACTACCTATTCATCTGCTTCTTACGATAGTTTAAATTATTCTTTAAAACTGCAACCTGGCGATATTTGCTCTCCAATAATTGATATTAATACTGTTTTAACCTACTTGAAAAATCTTAAGACATCTTATAAAAGCGGTCCTGACAATATACCTCTTGTATATTGAAATATTGCTGTGAAGAACTTGTAGTTCCAATTACTATGCTTTTTACTGCATCGTTGCAATCTTTCTATTTTCCAGTGGCATGGAAATCTTCTTTTATTATTCCGCTGCATAAATCTGGCAATAGATCTTTGATAGACAACTATCGGGGAATTGCAAAGCTCAGCGCCCTACCTAAGCTTTTTGAGGCTATTGTAACCTCACAATTATCACATAGCGTTAAAGCTTTAATATCTCCATTTCAACATGGATTCTTACCTGGAAAATCTACTGTCACTAATCTTCTAGAATTTACATTTAAAACTATTAAGAATTTTGGAAAAGGTCTTCAAACAGATGTTATTTATACAGACTTTAGTAAAGCCTTTGATGTTGTAAATCATAAGCTTTTAGTTATAAAACTGTCTCTTCTTGGTTTTCCAACGTATTTAGTACGGTGGATTGAATCATATTTATTAAAAAGAAGACAAAGCGTTATATTTAATCTCATAAAGTCAGATGAGTTTCTTGTTACTTCTGGGGTACCTCAAGGAAGTCATCTTGGTCCTTTATTGTTTTTACTTTATGTAAATGATCTTCCATCTGTAGTAAAGCATAGCAATATCTTGCTATACGCTGATGATGTTAAACTTTTTCTGTCAAACAAGGATGAGCAAGACTCTTTATTGCTACAAACTGATCTTGACCATCTTTGTAGCTGGTGCGAAATTAATAGCATGAAGCTCAACTTGGGGAAGTGCAAACAAATGACTTTTTCTCGAAGACAACCTTCTCGAAATAATTACAATATAGGTGACTATACACTTGAGATTTAGAGGTTTTCGTTGATCTCGGAGTAACTATGGACACCAAACTTCGCTTTCACATTCACATTAATAAAGCAATCAGCAGAGCTAATAGTACTCTAGGATTTATTAAACGATGGTCCAAAGAGTTTAATGATCCTTTTATAACTAAAACCTTATTCACATCGCTAGTAAGGCCCATTCTAGAATACGCGTCAATTGTTTGGTTCCCTCGTTATGGGTGTTACATTGACGATATAGAATCTGTTCAAAAGCAATTTCTTCTGTTCTGCTTACGTGATCTATATTGTAATTCAAACTTTAATTTACCTTCTTATGAATATCGATTACAGCAAATTAATCTGCCTTCTTTAAAAAATAGGAGAACTATGCTAAATGCTAGTTGGATTTTAAAACTCTTACATGGATATGTCGACAGTCCATATTTACTGAGTAAAATTTACTTTAATGTTCCTCTTCGACCTAGAAGATCTTTTGAGCTACTTTTTATGAACTTTTGTAGAACTAATTACTTACAAAATGAACCACTAAGAAGCGCCTGCGGTGATTTTAATTCCGTTTCAGATGTTATAACATTAAATGAATCCATGTACTCAATTAAACTTAAAATTTTAGATTATCTACAGTATCGCCGCTGAGTCTGTACTACACAATTTTTGCTTGGTGATGGATACAAAACTACAAATAATCTAATGGACCTGAACCTGTTTGGACCTCCTCACTTAATCTAACTGGACATGCTTGGTGAATGTCAACTCATCTTTCGGCCGTGCCTTGCTTGTTGTATATGTTTTCTTCAACCATGCTAGAACGATTTGTATTGTGTGTATATATAATAATATAACTGGCCAATGACACCTAGTTGTCTTAGTGAATGAAATTGGTATGGTGTATTTGACCTAGTTTGTCGAAATACCACCTTGCTTAGAAGAACGATTTATATTATATATATGCATATGCTTATCAGTGTGGTGTACAGACCTTGTTTGTCTTGATACCTCCCACCGTTCTATGCCGACACTAAGCTATTTTAAGTGGGGGCGGATATAACCATGTTGGCCTTGTTACCACAATGTTCTTTGCTGTGTAATAATCTTATAATATCTTATAATTTATATATAAATATTTAAACGTAAATTTTAAATTATATGTACAATTTCAATTTTATTTATATAAATGTTTAAATTTTGTATAATGCTAAAAAGCCTTACACGGCTTAGCAATTAAAATAAATAAATAATAATAATATATTCTTTTTAATATATCATTCGTATTTAATTGCTCGAATTAGGGCAATAGAATTATTAGTTATATTTTATTTTGCTTTTTATACGTAACGAATAAAGAAATACAGCCTTAATTTATGATTCATATACTTGAAGCGATACTTTTCCCATAATTTTAACTACATTTTAATGCTTCAATATATTTTAACGCTATATTTGATACTCACTTCGAAAATAGCAAAAATGTAGTAATGTTCGACTATTCATGTTCGGCATAATTAATAACACTGTCCAATACAATAATAGCTCTTAGTTATTACTGCTTATTGTCATCCCTGGCTTAAAAAGTTGCTGTCAAAATGTGACAGCATGTTGCAGGCAAGGGTTTTTTCACTCACTCACTTAGTTGGAGTGGCAACACATAGTTCTGTCTCACTTTGTTTAGTTTAACAACAAGGCTGGGTCTTTTGCATTATATTGTTGTGTTGTTTTTTTAATCTGCTCCAACACGAAGTTACAAGATTTGCAAATGTTGGGGATTATTTTAGTTGCAAAAGAGACTCCACTGCAGGTGGTAAATCGTTGTGTGTGTGCGCGAGTGAAAGGCATTGAAAATTAAAAGCAAGCAAAATAAAACAACACCAAAAACATTAATGAAAGCATTGAAAAAAACAAAGTTTTTGGGCCAAACGCTTGAATTAAATCAAGCTGGTTTAGAAAATTTATTGTTTAAGTAAAAAGTTCTTAATTTAAATGACTAGTAAAATTTATTTTATTAATAATTATAAGAAAAACGTGTAAAAATCGAAAAAAAGGCCAGCGGGAGAGCAACGGTACTGAGCCAAAGAGAGTGCATGAGTGAAAAGAAAAAAGTAACAATTTTAATCAGCTGTCTTGTGGCGTATAACGCGATTTCGCTGCTGCTGCTGCAATTCGAAAATTATCTGCAAAAATTCAGTTTTAAATTAGAAAAAAATTTCATCTCGACTGTTGTTAATGCAGTTTACATGTTCTGCGTATGGCCAAAAATTATTGAATCTATTTTTTTATTTTCATTGATTTTTTCATGTGTTTAATTTCTTTTCATACGCTGTCCGTGCGTGCAACAGCGCAGTGAAAAATCCAATTCGACTCGTGTGCGTGTGTGTATGTTTTGATTGAGTGATTTTCTCCATGTTTTGGTTGCACCGTCGTTCAACTGTCAAAATTAGGCCGCGGCAACAAAAACAACAACAACAATAAACGTAATAACAACATCAATTAAAGGAAAGGTAATCAATTTTGCCAAAATATAAATCTTTTAAGAAAATCTTATAAGAATTCACAGCAAGTGCAAAAATTGAAATTGCTGCAGTTAAATAAAAACCAACAACAACACCAGCATCAACTGCAGACAAAATCGTGTAACAAAGATAAATAAAATTAAGAAATATTTCGTCATATTCACTAAAACCACAATTACAACTCTTGCAACTCGTGATGTAAGTGACTTCAATCTATCCATTTTAAAAAAACTTATTTTATTTTATTTTATTGCTTTTGGCCTCAGCGTTGTGTTGTGTATGTGTGTGTGTGTGTGTGTTTGTTGACGTTTTTGCTTGCAGTCGAATTAAAGGCTCCTTCACACGTAGTTCTTTTGGGATGCTGCCACAGCTACGGCACACTTGCTATTTTGACAAAATCTTCGAATGCTGCCATATCGATGCTCAATTTCGTTTTTTGAATAGAAAATCTAATTTATAAAAATATTTTTCTGATGTATAATAATTATGAGATTAAAAGTTACTACAAATAAAATATTAAAAATTGAAGCCAGTTTTCAACTCCGGTTTAATTGTAGTTAAACTAGAGATTAGATTAGAAAAATATCGCAGTTATCATACTCAGGGTTGCCTCGAACTTTGTCTACCAGAGAAACCCACAAAATTTCAGAAAAGTTATGAAAATGCAGGGTGTCCCAGACCTAGGGGACAATAATGCAGGGGTGATTCCCCATCATAATACGAGCAAAAAATTGTTGAAATCTAAATAAACAAAGTTTTTGTTCAAAAACAAAACTGTTGAAATCTAAATAAACAAAGTTGGTTTGCTTCGAAAAATCGATTTTTTAAAAAAACTAATTTTTTGACTATAGGTGTTCGTAACTTTTTTAGTTGTGACTCAATGGAAAAACTTTGCCCCAATAACTTAAAGGAAATTTAATTTTATTTTTAAAAAGTTGTCATGTTTGATAATTGTTGTAGAAATATGTTAGTTATGCATTAAAACGTAATGGCACCTATGTTTTTTGTTTTTTCCTCCTAGCTCTCTAGGGGGACGTTTTTTTCAACCCACCTATAAAATTTTTTGCTCGATTCATGATTGGGAATCACCTCCTGTATTATTGTCCCCTAGGTCTGATACACCCTGTATATCCACTAGTATTAAAAATAATTTTATACATTCAAGGCTTAGAAATTCAATTCTTTGTTTTTTATATTATTACATTTCATTAACAAACCGAACGATAAACAGTATTGTTCAAAACTAAGGAACTCGACCTTACCATTTGTATAAGGATAAAGATAAAAAGTCAGAAAGCAAAAAAAAAAATGTAAAGTATGTTATATTTTCCTTGGAATTTTGTAGCAGTTTTAAAATATGTGAAAAGTTTAGCCAAAATCAGTTAAAAAAGCCAAAATCAAAATCTCTCAATTCTGGCAAAACAATACTAAAAGTAAACCTGAGAAAATAGATCAGATGAACCCATTCAACAACGTCTTAGTTACATAACCAATGAGCTTTAGATTTATAGCGTAGATTAAGCTAAAGTATCGTATTTGGCATGCATAAAAGCTAATGAACATCATAAGGTAAAGTCTTCTTTCAAAGCCTTCTTTATTCTGGTAGATTATAAAAGTTTAAAAAAATGTATAGTGATGGCAGTCTCTACAAAATGCTACTTTATAGAGTGTCAAAACTTTTAAAGAATTAATTTTCAAGTAAAATTGTTTTTTCTTCAAGAAATTATGCCAGATCCTTGCCGTCCACCCTAAGATGTTCTGAAAACAAATACTGGTTACTAGAGATGTCAATCCCGGGAACCCGATATTTTTTGAACCCCGAATATCCCGGGATTAGTCTATTTATATTCCGGGACTTCCAAAAACAATTTTTTTAATAGCTTATAAAATTTTTCAAACTTTTATCGAAAAAATTTTTCCCCTATTGAGGATCTTATTTGATTTTTATTTGAGATTATTTGTTACACTGGCAATGCTTTAAGAGTTTGTAACACTGTTTTGAGTAAATAGTTCATCAATTTGATATAATATAACAGAATGATTACAGATGTGTTGCACTTTTTGGCAAAAAAAAAATTACGAAATTAAAACTATCTTAAATCAAATCCCGAAAAAATCCCGGTATACAATCCCGAAAATCCCAGGATCGACAAAACCCCGAAAATTGACATCCCTAGTGGTTACATATTCGTCGTTTGTATACCATCCAGATATACGCCGATATCCAACCAATGGACCAAAATGTCATTCGTCTAACGAAGATAAATTACACAACGAATCTTCTTGGCATAGCTGTTGACAGAGGAGATGTTATCCACTTATTAAAGACTGTTACCCTCAACAATGCAATCTCCTTGTTAGTTAATGGATCTTAGGTCCTGGGATCAATTTAATTCTGATGGAATACAAAAATTCTGACAATCCATTTTAGAATACTAAAATTATGAAATTATTATGAAATGATATTATTCCTCCAAGTACACTTCAATATCGTTTATTTCAAAACAAACTGGCCACAACTTCGAAAGAAAACACAACAACAAATGAACTTAAAATTTACAACAATATAATGTTTACATTGTTAAATTTTCTAAGGAGTTAAAATCAAATAATTTATCTGAAACCAACAAAAAGTTACAATTTTTGGTAGAATTCTACCAAAACGGCAACACTGATCTTTCTATGAATAATAAGAAAACGGCTTCGATTTACTTTTTCGTCAATGTCTGTCTTCTTTAACTAGCGACTAATTACTAATAACTCACATGCCAAAAAAAAAACATTAAAATACAAAATAAATTGAATTTCGAATCGTCGCATTCACAATGTCACTATTTAAAAAGTTTTGTTAAAAAAAAATCAGTTAAAATTAAAAAATCATGTTTTGTGCGAATAAGTTTGTCAAATTCTTTTTGAAATTTCAAATCCGCAGTCCGTTGTTTTCTTTTAGGTCAAGTTTTGGAGATATAGGCAAAATTTATAATTTTTCTTTCTTTGATTGAAACGGTTCTTTTTCTATTAATTGGACCAAGTTGCTTAGATCATCGGGCAATTCAAAAGGAATTTAAAAAGAATTAAAGAAATTAAATAAGCAATATTAGGAATAACCATTTCTGTTTACTGGTATCAATTATCTTGTATAGTTTTCAAAATATTAACTTACAAAGTTAAAGTTTTTCAGAATTTCACATGATATGTCTCTTTACAACCCTACAAATTTTTATCTTTCCATATAATTTAAAGAAATTTTTGTCGGATGGACTATCCCTGGAACTTTAGAAAGCATTTTACTTTTACCATGAACTGCTTAAAAGTTATTTAGAAAAAATTTCGTAATTCATAATCTTCCATCGAATTTTCCGAATCTGTTTCATAAAAATCTCTCAAATATCCGATTTTTATGAATCGAACAACTCATTGGAAAAGTCTTGTTAAGACTTTACATTAAACAAAATATAAGGGATATTCACGGATTGATGCGAATTGCAAGAATGCGAAAATTCAAGATATTTTTCGAACTAACGCGTGAACATCAGTGTTGCAACTTAAATGTTGCAATTCTATTAATATGACAATTGGACAATTGGAAAAATCACAAAAAGTAATTAAAATAAACGCACAAATTTAACCTTTTTAAAGTTTTACCACATGGCAACGTTGTTTGAAAACAACCAAAATATAAATCAGCTGTTTCGCATCACTGCTAGTGCGTTTTCGCAATAGGTTTGGCAGTAAAAAATTCAAGAAGAGTTGTTAAAATGCTTACCATGTGTTTTTGTTGGAATGATGCGAAATTTCGCAATCTTGCATTTTCGCATCGGTGCAACATCGTTTCGCACCAACTCTTGAATACCTCTATTATTTCGATTTAAGTCAAAATTTATTAATTCATGCTCATTTGCATATCTTTAAAATATATCGGAACATAAACGTGTCAACAGAGAAAATCTATTCTATTTTTGTAACGATAAATCTTCTCGAGACGTTTCCAATAAACTTTATAAAAAGTTTCAAATGAACTTTTCAATGAGGCCTCATCGTATAATATATGCGCAGTTTTGGGAGATTTATATAAAAAAAGGTTCGGAAAATCCGGGAAAATCCGATGGAAAATTACGAGTTGTGAATTTTTCTTAACTACACTCAGAAAAAAACAGCCCACCCTTCTGCAATAAAAAATTTATATTTTTTCTATAATAGCAGTTTTCTCTTTTTCAAATAAAATTTTCTTCAATTAGAATAAATTTTCACATTTTCGAAGAAATATCTTTCACAATCACAATCTTTCACTTGTGGGAAATGGAAATATTTCAATGTCTCTAATAATGATACTTATCATTTTTTCTCGCACAAAAAATTACCATTTATAGAGAAAAATTTATTGAAAATGTAAATTTGTTTCTATATTTTGATAAAAAATTCACTATGCGAAGTATCGTTTCTCAAAAATAAAAAAGTCTTCTTCTATAAAAACGATATACTTATTTTGAATTTTTAATTTTCAGGATCACATTTAGAGAAAAGCATTCTCTGTAGCAAAGGCTATACAATTTTTCTCTAAATATGATGCCTTTTTTATTATAATCCGAGAAATTGTTTTCTGAGTGTAGCTTCAAATCCCATTGGAATTATTTTTTACTCAATCACATGGTGTCACTAGATACTTAATTCCTGCAAGGAGTTTGGCATAATTCGATCGTGTTTAAAAATTTTCATAAAAAAAAACGAAAAATAAATATTTTTGAGGACATTTGTTTAATTACTTCAGTAGCAACTAAGGCTGATTTCCCGATCGGTATTGGCAACCCCGGAACTGTTGGGATTGAAAACACCGATCCTGATATTGTACGGGATTTTTCGAGATTTTCTTTCTCCTATTTTTTCATTAGTTTTCCAATGATTATTTCAATAAAATTCATTAATTTTAATTTTTTTATAAATAAAAAATTCATTATTTACCAGATTTTAGATTTTCGACCTTCGGATTTCGCCTCAAACACCTTCTTCTTTGGAGCTGCTTCATCCATACGAAATACCCAGCCATACGAAGACCCAGCCAGCGTAGACGTTGATTTGTTATACGCTGAACTAAGTCAATTTCGCGATAGCCAATACGAACAGGACCAAAGATTTTGCAAATAACCTTTCTCTCGAACACCCCAGGAGCGGCTGCATCTGTGTGCGATACTACCTAAGCCTGAGCGCCAGATAGAAGTACAGGTATAATGAGCGTCTTGTAGAGTGTTAGTTTTGTCGATCAAGAGAGGGCTCTGGAACCTCATTGCTAACATAGCCCGTAGTAGCACCTATTAGCAATTGTTATTTTTCTAGACTTAATCTCCAGGCTGGTAATTCCAAGGTATGTTAACTACTTCAGTTCATCTCTCTTGGTTAGGCCGATAATATCGATATCATCAGCATACGCAAGGAGCTGGACACCATAGTAAAAAATGGTTCCATTGCGATGTACACCAGCGATTCGTAGGATCCCCTCCATCATGAAATTGAATACATCTCATGATAGCGGGTCGCCTTGTCTGAAACCTCGTTCGGCATGAAAGGTGTCGGAGAGGTAATTTCCTACCTTGACGGAGCTGCATGTATTGCTCAACGTCATCCTGCAGAGTCCTATTAACTTTTTAAGTATACCGAACTCAAACATTGTTGCCTACAGGAAATTCCGAATCGGGCTATCGTACCCAGTTAATAATCAACAAAAAGATGGTGGCATCGATTAGATTTCTGTGGATTTTTTCCTTAATTTGACGTAGTGTAAAAACTGATCTATGTAGGATTTGCCAGGACGAAAGCCACACTGATAAGGTGCAGGCAGTGTTTTGGTTTGCGGCTTCAATCTTTCAAACAATACGCTCGATGGAACCTTGTACGCGATGGAAATAAGACTGATACCTCAGTAGATAGTGCAGATTGTCGGGTCTCCTTTCATAAGTATAGGACACTGTACACTGAGATTCCAATCGTCGGGCATGCTTTTCGCCAGCCATATTTTACTAATGAATTGAAGCATGCACGGCGGGGAGAGGTCCTTCCCGATTTTCACTGCGCTGCTGGTGTTGTTCAGTGTCATCCTGCAAGGACGTATAAAATTTTGGGATGCTTGCCGTAAGCAAAGTGATTACAGAATTATATCTTTCCAAGGTATCAATCAGTTGGATAGAGGCACCATCCCAATTAAGGGTTCGGACATTTCAGGTGCATATCCGTAAATCATTATAAGTTTTTCGTTTGCGGTAGTCGTCATCAAATTTGGGGATCATTCTTTTATATATTCTTTGACTTTTCATTGAAATAATTTTATTACGTGGTGGGCTTCAAACCCAACGTACAACCTTTGCTAGATGACCAAAGGAAGCCCGCCGCTCAGATTCGCCGCCAAAGTCTATCGGGCGATATTTCTTTGACGCTTCCAGGAGACACCACGCGGAGGTTTGAGCCGACTTGAGACGATTTCGACATGGATAATGCTGGTCTCGTCAAGTTGAGGCAGTCAGACACGTTGCCATGTGAAGATCGCCCCTTATCTCCCATGGAGTGGGATATATGCGCCAAAATTCCGCCAGCCTAATCGAGACAAGAATAAGGTTAGTTGCATGGTGCAAAAATACAGGTAGCATTGACAAGTGTTGATTTTCTCATCTACAAGTAAACAAGTCCCTGTCAAAAAGGGCTGTTCAGTGCCAAAGCATGTGACCACATTCAGCTGTGTCAACTGTTGTGATAGCGATACATCGGGGAGCACTGTTATCGGTATTGAAGTGTCAGAAAAGTTGTCAAATTGATAAAATGTCAAGCTTTATATCATATACCAATGGAAATTTTACCGACATATAAAAAATTTTCTATTTTTAAATGCATTTTAATGCGCAACATCATATTTATATGCATCAAGTTTTGACTTAACAGTTGCCAACTGTTGACTACGCTGAATGCGACCAATGAAAATTACGTGTATGCAATGACGGATTGTGAGCGCTCTCTTCTCTGTTATATTTTTTGACAGATGATTGTTTCCAGCAGAAACGTCAACACTACCGTAGTAATTATAGGTTGAGCTTCACCGAAAGTAGAGCGGAGTACTTCACGACATCTAGCTTTCGTTGCATACCAGTGCGTTTATTCTTCGCATTGCACAATCGCATGCGAATCTTGCCTGCAATAAAATAATGGTTGGAGTCAATGTTGAGTCCCCGAATTGTGCGCACATCCAGTACGCTTGAAGCGTGCCTTCCGTCGATCACATCATGATCAATCTGGTTTTGTGTTTTTTGTCTGGGGACAGCCAGGCGGCCTTGTGAATATCGGGGTGTTCGAATCTGGTGCTACTATCACCATGTTTCCCGTCTCGGCGAAGTCCATCAGTCTTAGTCTTAAAGTTGCTCGAAGTGGTCTCGTGGAGACTCAACTGACCGACAGTGGAGCCAAAGATGCCTTCTTTTCCGACCTTCGCGTTGAAATCGCCGAAAACTATTTTCACGTCATGGGCCTGGCAGCGATTATACTCGTCCTCTTGCGTAGAAGGCGTTCTTGACAGCACCGTTCTTTTCCTCCGTCGGGGCGTGCGCGCAAATTAGGCTTAAGTGGAAGAATTTCACCTTGATGCAGATTGTGACCATCATTTCGTTCACAGATGTGAACCGGGAAACAAAACGACGTAGTTTCTGGCGTACGACGAATCCGCATCCAAATTCGCGCTTCTCCGCATGGCAGCTGTAGTAGCTGTAGTAGTCTTAGAGCAGCCTTGTACTTTCCATTGCTTCTCCTGGATAGCGGTAATGTCAGCCTTTATTTTTAAGCAGGCTTCTGCCAGTTAGACAGAAGCACCTTTCCTATAAAATATCCTTACATTCCAGGTGCATATCCGTAAGATCCAACAACGAAAACAATAATAGTATAGTAGAAAATTAAATTGAGAAATTGTCGGCCGTAACCCGATCAAGGGTTGTCATGGCCGGCAAAGTGAGTAAAATAATTTAAAAATAAATTAAAGTTCCTATGAATCTAAATGAAGAAAAACATTAAATAATTTTGCACGTTTTCTATAAAAATATATAATATAAAAAACCACTTGGCCTCAAGTTGTGCTTCTCATGCAAAAAAATTTGCAGCATCTTGAAAACTGTGCCTACATGCCAAGAAAACTTTGCATTCCGTGCAAGAGCTTCGCTACTTCGTTTTCTGTTTAGCTGCATTTTTGATGTTTGACAATTTTGAGAGTCTTCAAGAGTCAGTCGTGTCGACAGAGCTTCTTCTTCAGCTTCTCTTCTTCTTTAGCTTTTTCTTTGTTTTCTAGCTTATGCAATAATTGCATTTCTTCATTTTCTCTGCGTGGTTGTTAGAGCAGGTGTGTGTGTGTGTGTGTGTGTGTGTGTGCTAGTGCTGCTGCAGCTGCACTTTCTCTATACCTTTCTTGCTTGCACCATCTTCAACACTCTCTTTCTAACAACAAGTTGTGTGCAATGGTCGTGCCGGTCGGTCGGTGGCTGCAAGCTTTGACCAGCAAAAATTGTGTGGCATTGAAATGTGCTGAATGCAGCGCTTTAATGAAAGGGTTGCCAGTCAGCTAAAATGTTGTTGGCTTACATATTTATAGCTACATAATATATGCGTAATTGTTAATTGGATAAATAAATTTAATGTTTGTTTTTTTTTTTTTACTATTTTATTGCTCTATATAAAATCAGCTGGAATGCAAGTAAGTGTTGGCTTAAGTTGCCAACAACACTGCTGAGCTAGTTTATTGCTTTAAGAACATAAAGCAGCTGCTTTGTTGACTCAAACGCTCTTGGCATAATTTTGACATGCCTTCCAATTGAGCTTACATAGTAATCACTTGAGCATATTGCTTACAAAATCTGTTTATTGTCGTTTAAGTCAGTCTTTTATTCATATTATTTACCAACAATCATTGAAACTGAGCCAAATTGCTGCTCATAAAATACAAATAACTTTAACTGTTTAAGCCACAAAACAGTTGTTATAGCTTATATAACTGCACTAAAAAAAGGTTTATATATTAACAATTTTTATATTGTTGTCATAGCTACATAGCAATTATTCTCTTATTTGCTATATTTTTAGCTATTTTGACATTCATATCAAGCTAAGAAAACTTTTAACTTTTCTTTTCTGTCTTAATACCTGCTACTGTTACCAACTTATGCATAAATAATCACAATAGCTATAAGTATTTTACTCTACCGCAAAAATGTGCTCATCCTGCGGCAATCAAATATTTCTGCTTAAGTTTTTTGGTTTTTTTTCTGCTTGCTTTTCTTTCTTTCTAACTGCTAGTAAAGTTTTCTGCTCATGAAACCCTTCACTTATCTCTAAAGTTTTTTTTTTGTCTTTTTCGCTTCACAAAACTTGCATAGTTTTCCCTCCCCCTCCTTCAACAAAATTCCAACTGTCAAAAAGATGAAATTTGCTGAAATGCTACATATATTTTTTTTTTGTTGTTTTCGCTTGCAGACTCTGGCAAAGTTATGTCCTGCTGCAAGCAGTTGTTTTTGGTTGTTGTTAGCGTAAGTTTTGTCGTATTTAACATGCTTTAAATGCAATTTTATTTGATGTTAACACAAACACATTACTTTACTAATGACGCTTTTATGTTTCTGTAAGCACTAGCTTAATTAACATAACCGAGCATAATCGAGCTTGTTTTTTTTTTTTGGAGATAGACGCCACGTGCCTTTTGTTCAAAACACTTTGATTAATTCTTGTCATATCAATACATATCAATATTAACTCTTAACTCACCTTTATATCAGCTCCAATTTCTATAAATTCTTTCAATGAAATGCCTGCAGTCAGCTCTGATTATTTGTTTTTATACAAAGTTATATTAATTTCACGTTTTTATGCCTTTCATCATAAAAATGATGCTTATCACAAAAAAATAATTAACGATTTTTTTTTCGCCTCACTCACTCATACCGCACATGAATAATCAGCTTTTGGCTTATCACCGAAATATGACCAAATAGCTTGACTTTATGTCGTAGAAAGAAAAAATAAATGGAAAAACCTGTTTGAAAAAATGTGACAAAGTAATACAATTTGGTTGATTGTTAACTAAATCACAGGTTCATCACGTTTGGCAGTTTGATAAAAGAATCCAAAAAGCTCTATGAAGCACATTTAAGTTACATAAAAGCATAACTTAATTTGTTGTTCTTTTTTCGTTGTAATGGTTTCAAGTGTGCTTCGTTTAGCACATTTCTATGTTTAAATTTAACCAATCATTTCCGGAACGCACATGTGCTGTGTGCACTTTTCGGTGAGTGTGTTTTTTATAAAAACGGGACTGAATAAATTTAAAACTCATATGTATCAAATAGTATTTTCAAAAAATGTGTATAATTCGTTGCATTAACGTTACACTCGAACGCATATTTTTGCAAATACATCAAAAATATTCCATGAAACCAACAAATTTTGTGCTCATTAAAGTTGGTCTCAAGATTTGCATTGTATGTGAACAAATTTTTCCTCGAACTTTTGTTGTTTTGTAGATATAAACAGTTTTGTGTGGGGTCTTTAACGTTACACTTTTTGGAAGTGAGTTTCAAGGTATTTTGGAAGTGCATTTTCAAAGAAATTACCGAAATTGGCAATGAAAGAATAAAAATTTAAGAGCTTTATCGAACAAGCGCTATAAAAAAAACGAATTATATCGAATTAATACAAACACAAGTTGTCTTGCACTTAAACGAGCCAAAGTGTCTGGTCTTTAACGTTACACGTTCATATTTTTTTGTTTCGATTTCAAGTTTTTCCAAGTGCGATACAGACCAAATTAACGTATGCAGTAAAGCAGAAAAACAGACATTTTATATTTATGTTCTATGGTGGTGACCGTGGCATGCAGGTTTAGTGTGTGTCTTAGCGATCTCCAGTCGCGGAAAAAAGTTTTTTCAATAAAAAAATTTTTCTGATCGGTCACCACCTCTCTGCAGACAATGGCAAACCTCAGAGAGTAAATAATGCCATGTAAAGCTTCTTGAGAACATGAGCCGTTCGGAGTCGGCATAAAACATGTAGGTCCAGTTCTCGGTCAATTGTGTGCAAACATTTAATAACACACACAACACAATTGATCATAAGAAGTTCGGTCAAAGTCCTTTCAAGGGCTGAAATGGCCAATTTGTTTTTTTTTGTTTGTTTTACTTACTTACTTACTTACTTACTTACTTACTTACTTGTATTAAGATTACTATGAGTAGAAAGGAGAGAAAATAAATAAGAGTAACAGATTTTTTTCCGCCAGTCAATATATCTTACTTACTTAGTTGACTCTTACAAACGTAGGTCGGTTTTGGCCTCGTCTAAGAATTTGCGCTAGCCTCTTTTGTCGTGCGCTTGCTGGCGCTAGTTGATAACTCCAAGCGTCGTCGACCAATGCCTGGTCTTTCCAACTGGGATGCGGTCATCCTCGTCTGTGTTGTCCGTCGCTGTGTACCGAATCGAATAAAATTTTTCGCTGGAGCGTCGTCGTGCATTCGCTCGACATAACCGAGCCAGCGAAACCACTCAATTTGAATATGCTTGACTATTTCGATGACGGCATATAGTTCATACAGCTCGTGGTTACAACGTTTTCGGCACCAGCCATTGACGCAGTTTGGACCATAGACCTGGCAAAGAGTTTTTCTCTCAAACGCTCCCAAAGTTCTTTCATCAGTGCTGCTCAACGTCCAGGTTTGTGGTGCGTATAGTAGGGCGGGCTGAATTATTGACTTATAGAACGTCAGTTTTGTTCGTCGAGAGAGAGAGAGAGAGAGAGAGAGAGTTCTGCTTCTCAATTGCCTACTGAACCCAAAGTAACACCTGTTGGCAAGAGTTATCCTTCGTTTAATCTCAATACTGATATCGTTGGAGGAGTTAATGCTGGAGCCCAGGTAAACAAAGTCCTTCACTACCTCAAAGAGGGTGTTTTCAACAGTGACATGGTTTCCAAGACGCTGGGACTGTTTGTTTGTTGACACAAGATACTTTGTTTTATCTGCTCGATTTATTCGACTCGACTTTTTTCTAGCCTTGATAATGGTGCACTAACTTCGCGCGTATTATGGCCAATGATGTCAATATCATCAGCATAGCATTCTTTTAGAATATTGTCACATTGCGCCTCAGATCAGCAGCTCAGATGATCTTCTCCATAACTTTATTAAAAAAGTCGCACTATAAGGAAACACCTTGCTGGTGTTATTCAGTTTCATTCTGCAAAGATGTATGGTGGATGGAATATAGGTGATTCCTTATGGGACTGTCGAAGGCGGCTGTGAAATCGGGGGTAAACTTTCCGGGTCTTAAGCTACACTTGTAAGGTCTTTAATATGGACTAATCCCACTGTAGTTGCGGCAAATGGTGGGATCGCCTTTCTTATGGATTGGGCAGAGAATATCGAGGTTCCAATTATATGGAATGCATTCTTCCGACCATATTCTGCATATAAGCTTGTGAATGCATTTAAACAGAGCTTCGCTACCGGTCTTAAACAGCTCAACCAGTAGGCCATCGGCTGCTGTGGCTTTGTTGTTTTTAAGCCGAGCTATAGCTATTAAGACCTCGTTATCGAAACTTCAACGCTGTCATCCTTAATTGGGGTTTCCGGGATATCATCTCTATTGGCGGGATTGTTGTCAGCGTCACCATTTAAAAGTCTAGAAAAGTGATCCGTCCATAACATCAGTGTACTCAGGATATCTGTCACTAGATTCCCAATTTCATTCTTGCAGGAAGAAGCTCCGGTCTTAAAACCATCGAAAAATTTTTCAGTCTCATTCCTGTCGTCATGCATCTCAATTTTCTTGCACTCGCGCATATCTGCTTCTCGTTTTTTCGTCTAAAAAGGCGTCTCTCTTCCCTCCTCTTCTCCCAGTATCGCTCGCTCCATAATAGCACGCGTTACAACTGACTGCAGGGTGGCTTTGTAGGCGGTGTCCTTCTCTGCAGTGGCGTCGTGACACTCCTGGTCGTGCCACTGGTGTCGGCTAGGGCGGTGTTAGCCTATCACCTCGTCGGCAGCCGTACGCATAAAATGCAATATATGCGCCCATTGTGCTGGTCGTATATATATCGTTGATCGGTAGAGTGCTTTCTTGAAGCAGGAGTGAGAGTCGAGTAGCGAAGGTTTCGATTGTCCGCTTTAACTGCAGCTTTTCGTCGTCTAGTTTTCTCTGTGTAGTATTGCGAGCATTTTTAGCTGAGAACAGATGTATGCGGATCTTGGCTGTGACATTATCTAAGTATTTGTTTGCAGCACGGATCGTGCGTACGTCTAGTACACTGGAAGAGTGCCTTCCGTCAATCAAAACGTGATCAATGTGCTTGCGTGTTTTTTGATCAGGGGACAAACAGGTGGCCTTATGAACATCGAGATGCTTGAATCTATGGGTACTAATGACCATGTTGCGTCATTTTTTCGTCAGCGTACTCCTTACACCTTTGTATAATATGGTATCATTGCGATGCACACCTGGTTTTCGTAGGATCCCCTCGATGATGAAATTGAAGAAACCGCATGGTAGTGGACTACCTTGTCTGAAACCTCGTTCGGTATTAAAGGTTGCGGAGAGGTTATTTCCTGCCATGAAGGAGCTGCATGTATTGTTTAACGTCATCCTGAAGAGTCTTATCAACTTTGCAGATATACCGAACTCAGACATTATTGCGTACCGGTAACCCCGAATCGGGCCATCGAACGCAGCTTATTAATCAACAAAGGGATGGTGGGTGTTGATATGATTTTCGTGGATTTTCTCCAGGATTTGACGAAGTTTAAAGATCAGGTCCATGGTGTCCATCCAAAGGACGAAAGTTGCATTGGTAAGGTCCAAAACTGTTTCGGCATGCAGCTTCTATCCTTAACACAATTCGTTCGATTGAACGTTATACAAGTTAGAAATAAGACTTATATCTTGATGGTTGGCACAGATTGTCGGGTCATCTGTCTTTAATATAAGACAACACTCTGAGATTCAAATAGTCGGGCATGCTTTCCTCTAGCCATATTTTGCGGATAAGTTCGTGCATTGCACATTCTCAATTAATATCCGCCAGTTTTAAACAATTCAGCTGCCAAGCCATTTGTTTTTTAGTTTTTTTCTTTGTTTTTTCGAGTGTCTCCATTGAAACTCTAACCTCGGCATGGCTACGTGGTGGAATTCGATTGCTGGCGTCATACTTCATTCTTCATGGGCGGAATTCTTGGGATAGTCGTCCACAAGCCGATTGGAAAAATGCTGCCTCCATAATGGCAGCGCACACCACGTATCTGGAACCAGATCACCATTTTTATCTATACAAGTGAATGCTCTGAGCTTAAAAATTTGGTTTAGAAACTTAACTTGTTGATAGAATTTCTTGCATTCTTCTTGCCATGTTACACCTCTTTTTCGTCACTCTCACGCTTCCTTTGCTCTCTTCCTCCGCCTTCCTTTAGTCGTCCATGGCTACTTCATGGCTTGTGTTTCAGTTTACGCAGCGTTTTTTTATGTGCAGCGTTTTTTGCTGCCTTCGACACTCCTGGGCGTACCATTGGTCCTTGTGAGGCATCGGAAACCAATGGATATGGTTAACCGAGGTAATTGTATCCGAGAGTTGAGATGAGTAGGCTACGTTGGTCTGTTGTGATTGCAGCTAAACGCCACAAGCTTTCGTTGCGGGGACAACCATGGCCTTGTGGATATTGAGATGTTTGAAGCTGGTACTACTTACTACCACGTTTCATGCCGCGGCGTAGTCGATCAGTCTTGAACCGTATTCAAAGTGGTCTCGTGGACTATGGGCCAAAGGCGCTTCCTCTTCTGAACTTTTCGTTGTAGTCACCAAGCACGATTTTTATGTCATGACGGGGGCAGTGCTCGTATGCGTTTTCAAGGCGCTCGTTTAAACTTTCTTTCCATTGGCATGGTTTCTTTCCATGACGTTTCTTTCAGCTACTTGCTGAATGTCGCCCAGGCTTTGGGTTTCCCTGAGCCTGGACTTTAATTTCATATTCTCCATGGTACTCTCTACGCATTTTTACAAAAAGATACGAGATTTGAGTTAAATAGACATAAATCAAGAAGAAAATCAAACTTGCTGGTTTTAAGAAAATATACCCATAGATCAAAGCAAAGTAAGAGCAAAGTAAGAATGGTATGGTCACATACCGATTTAAACATGACGTTTAGTTTTTTTAATTTCGTCCGGACTTTGAATTCTCCTTAAGTCACAGATTTTTTCATGGTCTCCGTCGTTTTCCCTACGCACTTTTGGAAACAAGAAGATTTCAGTTCCATAGGAATAATTTAAGTAGCAAATCAAACAGTATGGTTCAAACATATTCGCATGTTCGGTGCTTACTACACACCGTAGCAGGAGAATGTGAGTAGTTGCTTAGAGTAAAAAAGTTTTCAGTTTTCAGAGGTTTTAGGATAGGCCGCACTATCAAGGGTTGCGATGTGACTTTTTAAACTCTTAAAGACGTGCTGGCCGGCACAATGTGAAAGTCCCGTGCTTGAAGCACTTAAATGCAGATTCTGTCACAAATAAAAAGCTTTGTTCTCACAGGTTATGTGATAGCTGCTTGAAAGCTTACTGGTGCTTCGCTTATGTCTTTTCAAAGCAATCTAATGGAGACTCACTCTCACATGAATAGCCTCGCTCTTACAGCAGTACTTCGAAAAGGCTTGTACATATACGAAGCGCAGGAACAAGCTTTAAAAAGTAGAAGGAATCAAGAAATTTTGATAAATTTATTCATCGAATTGAGTCAAAAATTGTACTCATCGCAATTCGGCTAAATATGAGGTTAACTGGGCTAATGTAATATATTCTCATCGAAGAATTGAATGCCTATCAAATCATTCTGTAGATATCCTTGTTAAAGTGCTTCGGAAGCACTTCTCGTATACAAACTCTCCCACAAAACCTTAAAACTTGCCTTCACAAGTACCTTCGAAGTTTAATAGAGGAAGAATAATACTTTTGCTTACAAGTTCAGAGAAACTCCTTGCGTCGGTTTCGTATCAGAAATATTTAAGATACCTTTACGAGGTAATGATCTCAAAACCTCATTAAATTTCTTCGCAACAGCTAAAATCGAAGCTCGCAAAATAAGCACTCTCATAAAAATTTTAAACTTACCTTCACAGTCCTACAATGTAATGTCAGTTTTATGATCCCGTACTATTTAAATATGTGTTCCAAACTGAAAAATTTCCATATAAATTAAAGAGAAATAAATAAAAATATTTGATTGATTCAAATTAAAACATTTACATATGAATAATCATTTTTAAATGCAGCATAAAAATATACGCTATCACTGCGCCTTCAACGTGTGCCACACAATGTCACAGTGCTTAAATTGTTGTGATTCATAGCTTTCAAAAAAGAAAATAAATAAAAGACACTCGAAAAGTCAAAAACTGAATGAAATGATAAGCAATATAAAAGTAATTAAAATGTAACAAAATAAATCAACTTCATGTTGTTTAAAAACAAAAAATACGCAATGCAGTGAATGTCTGCCAAAAATAGAAAAAAAAACAAATATAAGAAATACAAACAACAACAACAGCTGATAACAATAGTAAAAGTAGTAGTAGTAAAACAACAGCAACAATACTAAAAATACACAAAGCAAAGTATGCAGTGATAGACGTCATGCTACGTCTAAAAATCACAGAAAAATCAACAGCAACAACAAAAACGATAAAAGTTGAAACTACTTAAATGCCAGCGAGTGTATTTTTGCCCACTCGAGAGGCATCTTGAAAATTCGTCTAATGCGGGTAGTATTCAACAGTCTTTTATCAGTTGCAAACGGAAACGCATGTGAGTGACTTTGAGCGTGAGTGTGTGTGTGTGTATGTGTGTTTGTATGTGTTTTAGCATGTGTGTTTGCTTTTAGTGTTTACTCACAAGTGGTTTTTTAAAGATACTTAATAATATTTGCCAGGCTAATTTAAATGCCAGCAAAAGTGTGCTGTGCAAAAACGATCGTAGTTTTATTTTTAAACCAATTTATACCATTTCAAAGGCATGAAATTGAAAAAAGTTTCTGAAAACAAACCAACACAGGCTATTTTCAATTTTTGCAAAGTATTTCTACAACTTTTCCAGCTAGCCTGTTACCAAAATTCTTTAACTCGGACTCCAGTTTTCAACAAAAAAAAACCATATTGCTGTTAAAGTTTTTTCTGCTTGACCAACATATGTTGACCAAATAGACAGAGCAGCGCGCCTACCAACACTTACGCCTTGCGTACAGCAGCATATCAAAAGGATTTCCACACACAAAAAAATCGAATGACAAGCAACAAATTTGTTATCCTCACGCACGTCCGTCCATTTATCTATCTATCCATCTGTCTGATTGTTCGTTCTTTTCGTTCTGCTTGTGTTGGAATATTTTCGCCTGCTATTTCTATTTGTTGACATGTGTTACACCCTCTTACCAGCTGTTAACGGATCACGTGAAGCGTGAAAATTTGCTGCCAGGCACTGTCAACAGTTAACTGATGTTTTGCCCATTTTTTTCTCTTTTCTTTTCATGAAAGCAAAATATTGCCATGACAACTATCTTAACGCACAGTAAGCAAGCAATCAATAATATTGACTGCATACAACTTTTCTTATAAAAAACCGTTAAGTTTTACAGCCAAATCTTTAACTGGTCATTCGTAAACTGAGAGCGAATTAAGAGCAGTTTTATTGCTTTTTCACGGTATTTATTTCAAAGTTCCAGCTGGTATAAAATGTAATTGATACGCTCTCTATTCGAGATAACTTAAATTATTTCGGTTCAAATGCAATTTAAAACAAACAAATTCTAGCTTTGTCTCTCGATTTTACTAACTAGCTGATTTATTTTATTTGATAAGCATACAATTTGTTTTTTTTCAAATTTTTCATAGTTTACTCTCAAAGTCATCTGTATTCAGAGAATTTAAAAAAATTTAATGTCGTTTTAAGCATTTTTATCTTGAGTGAAATACAAGCAGTTCATCTAAATGCACAGTTTTTATTGCTTGTTTCTCTAGAAATTCTGTCTTAAGTGCTTTTCTTCTTGCTTGTTTAAATGTTTTCTGTGTCCCAAAAATGTTTTTTAAAACAAAAAATCATAAAATATAAATTACGATTTCTTGTTTTCCCAACAGAGCATAACTTAACTCAATCAAACTCATTCCACTCATTCATTCATTCACTTACTTCACTTAGTCACTCACACGTGTATGCCTTCATCTGTCAGTCAGTCTGCATGCAATAAGAATGAAACAAACAGAACAAGCAATTTTTACACCGACAACAACAACATTGTTGCAAACAATTTTGTCTGTATGTCTGTTTGCGTGCCTGCCTGCTTGTTGACAAATAAACATGTGCTCACATTCAATACCGCGTACATCATTGTTTGTCGAAGCAAAGTTCAAAAGAAATACTCAAAAACGCATATGTTGTCATTTATTTTTAAAATTCTTCAAATATGTCATGTTCACTTTGCGTTTAAAAAAAAATTTTAAAAGAAACTTTCAACAATTTTTATAAGATTTTTTTTTGACAATTTATATGTTTTATGCATTTAAATATTTTGTGAAAGATATTTGTTATAATTGGCCTCAACCACTTGTGTGGTAAACGGCATTTTTCAGTAAACAAAAAGAAATTTTTTATAAATTGTATGAATTTGTGCCAAAATATTATCAGAAAACATATTCATAGCAGCAGTTAACAGCGTTTCTATCATTTCATGTTATGAACGAAATCATAATATGTATCTGTGAATATTTTCCTAAATTTAGAGAATTAATTCATAATACTCATGAACAAAATCATAATATTTGTGAATACTTAATAGTATTAAACATTAAAATCATTGTATTTATGAATAAAATCATAATGTCTGTGAATATTTTCATAAATTTAAAGTCTTAATTTATATTCTTATGAACGAAATCATAACATCTGTGGCAATTTTCTTAAATTTTACGAACTAATTCATAATTGTTATAAAGACAACCATAATATCTGTGAATAGCTTTTATATACCTATATTTTAAACAATAATTCATTATATTTATACACGAAATCATCAATCTGTGAATATTTACTTGAATTTTAAATTTTAATTCATAATATTTATGAACGAAATCATAATATGTGTGAATATTTTCCTAAATTTTATGTTTTAATTCTTAATACTTATGAATGAAATCATAATATCAGTGAAAACTTACGCATATTTTGAACATTAATTCATTGTATTTATGAACAAAATCGTAATGTCTGTGAATATTTTCATAAATTTAAAGACTTAAGGGGGGACATGACATTGGCCGTCTTTTTGACATGACATTTTTATAATTTTGTATTTTAGTAAATATTCTTAAGATTCTTACGGGTTCAAAAGTACAGCTGGATTATTGAGAGCGCATTTTTATTTTTCTTTGCATTTTACTTTGTTCACAAAATTTGAACGCGTTTATCTCGAAACCATGCTTTTCGTACTGGTTGCGGCACTAGCGGGTTCATTTTTGGCGATTTTTTTTTTTTTTTTTTTTAAACTTGACTATCGTATGACACGAGTTTTTTTTTAATTTTTTTTTCGATTTTTTATGAATTTTTACAGTCAATATTTTTTTCGAAAAATTACACTTTCAAATTTGGAACATCACCAAAAATTTAAAAAAAAATTTTTAAAAAAAGCTCCTGACATACGATAACCAATTTTTTTAAGATTCAAAAAGTAATTTTTTTTTTCAGATCGGACAATTTTTGAGACTCACACCGTTGCAACTACGAGGCCCTTTTTTTTTCTCTGCCGCCAGTTTGGAGCTCTATAAAACCATGTTGGAGTGAAAAATATATTTTTTTGAATTTCGTTTCTTGTAATTTATTCAACTCTCTACAATAATAAAAAAAATGAGTTTTGAATTTTTAATAAAGGTCTGTTTTCTATGTCGCGAATGTTATGTCCCACCTTAATTCATATTCTTATGAAAGAAATCATAAAATATGTAGATATTTTCTTAAATTTAAAGAACTAATTCATATTATTTCTCAAAAAATCATAATATCTGTGAATAGTTACCTATGCTTTAAACATAAATACATTATTTGTGAATATTTACTTGAATTTTAAATTTCTATTCATAATATTTATGAACGAAATCATAATATATGTGAATATTTTCCTAAATTTTATTAATTCATTTTTAATACTTATGAACGAAATCATAATATCAGTGAATACTGACCTATATTTTAAACATTAATTCATTATATTTATGAACGAAATCATAATGGCTATGAATTATTACCTAAATTTGTAGTTATAATAAAGCGAAGGTCGAGGCCCAATCGAGACAAATAAAATATTTTTGTGGCATTAAATCAACAAATGCTTAGAATAATTGCTTTTTCGATATTATTATTCAGGATATTTCTTACATCGTGTACCCAATCTCATTCCACAAACATCTACCGCCAACTACAACTTCCAAATGCGTATATATTGATGATTATTTTAATTTCAGTTGATAAGCAATGAGGAAAGAATAAAAGAAAAGTAAAATCGTAGGACCATGGCTAGACCGGTACTTGAACCCAAAACCTCTGGGCTCCCAACCGAGGCACCCAACTAAGTGGACATTGGAGTGTGGTGCCAAACTTAGGGTCTAATAAAAGTCTTGAATAAACTTATTTTTCAATATAAGTAGCTGCACTAAATCAAAAAAGGACACACTAATTATGCATTTTTGCACGGTTTCCATGATTTTCGTTTATGAATTATAATAATTATTAATTATTTTATTTTTATATAAATAACTAGCGGATGAAACCCGGTGTGACTCGGAGTTGTGCCTCGAGCACAGAAAAAGGACGATTTTCAAAACTGCTCTCATTTTAACATTTTTAAAATTATCAATTTAATTTTAAATTTTTTTAAATAATCGTTTTTTGGTGTTTTGCCCCCTCCTTCCGTCGAAAGTGTTTAGTCAAATTTCCGTAAAACTGTACCTGCCAGACATGATTAAAAAAAAATTACATCTTCAACGTCTCGATCTGACCTGACATCTTAATATCAATTTTCTCTTTTTCAAATAAAATTTTCTTCAATTTCAAATAAATTTTCACATTTTCGAAGATATATTTCTTAACTTCTCAATGTCTCTTATAATGATAAATATTTTTCTCGCACAAAAAAAATCTCATTTATAAAGAAAAATTTATTGAAAATGAAAACTTTTTTTTTTCTATATTTTGATAAAAAATTCACTATGAGAAGTTTTTTCTTCAATAAAAACAAATGTTTTCTCAAAAATAAAAAGTCTTTTTCTCTAAAAACGATATATTTTTTAATAGTTCTCTTTTTCATAGAAGCTTTTTATCATTTTTAAAGAATTTTTAGGATAGCATTTAAGGAAAGGCATTCCCTGGAGCAAAGTCAATAGACTCTTAGACTATAGACCATTATTCTCTAAATATTTTGTCATGCCTCTTTTGTCATATTCCGAGAAACTTTTTTCTGAATGCAGTTTGAAAAGTCATTTCGAGAAAAATATGTTTAAAGTTTTTCTTAGCATGCATTTAATATGCAATTTTATCTCAAAAAATCCAATTTCAAAAAATCCTATAAGCCTCGATTCGATTTTTTGATTGTCTTCGTTCAACTACGGTTTGGGTCGATACTGTTCGGTTAATTTTTTATCATCTTTATATAGCTTCTGCTCGTATTCGTTAAAATTATTTTTTTCGTTCGTCCTTGGTTCTTGGCTTCGTTTGCCTTTAAAAGCATAGGATCTATTTCGGTAACAGATACAAATGCTTACCAAGTTTCATCAAAATTGTTTCATCCGTTTTGACGTGAATGAGCCAAATATAGTTGATTGAATAAAGCGCCCTCTCACGGAAGTTTTCTGAAATTTAAATAGCCTCAATTCTGTTGCAGGTTCAGATTATTTCACGTACCAAATTTTAGTAAAATCGGCCAAGTCATTTCGGAGTTATTGAGTCTCAACAAGCACTTATTAAAGCGCACTCTTATGGAATTTTTTATATTTAATGTTTCATCTTGAGTGCAGTTGAATGTTCATACCAATTAAAATCGGTTCAGGTTTTTAGAAGTTATAATGTCTTTAAAACTCATTACTTAAGGTGCCCTCTTACGGAAATCTTTGGAATTTTTTATAGCCTATGTTATCTTGGGCGCAGTTGAACCTTCATTCCAAATTTAATTGAAATCGTTTCAGGTGTTTAGGTGTTATTATAGAGTACCACGCCCACATACTTCCGCCCACTTTTTACCCATGCTTTATCTTGGGTGCAGTTGAACCTTCATACAAAATTTTATTGAAATCGGTCCAGGAGTTTAAGAGTTATTGAGTCTTAAAAACGCACTACTTAAGCGACCTCCTGCGGAAGTCTTTGGAATTTTTTATGGCCTATGTTTTATTTTGGGAGCAGTTGAACCTTCATTCCAAATTTAATTGAAATCGTTTCAGGAGTTTAGGAGTTATTATAGAGTACCACGCCCACATACTTCCGCCCACTTTTTACCCATGCTTTATCTTGGGTGCAGTTGAACCATCATACAAAATTTTATTGAAATCGGTCCAGGAGTTTAAGAGTTATTGAGTCTTAAAAACGCACTTCTTAAGCGACCTCCTGCGGAAGTCTTTGGAATTTTTTATGACCTATGTTTTATTTTGGAAGCAGTTGAACCTTCATTCCAAATTTAATTGAAATCGTTCCAGGCGTTTAGGCGTTATTATAGAGTGCCACGCCCACATACTTCCGCCCACTTTTTTACACCACCTATGTTCTTTCTCTCTATCAAACATACTCGGTGTCCAAATTTCAGCTCAATCGGATAAACGGTGCGCGAGCCTATTCGGAACAGACAGACCGACAGACAGACAGTGGGACAAACATTTTATTTTATATATTAAAAGATTATTCATAATAATGTTAAAAATATACAAACAAAAAACACGAGAATATGACTATTTCATAAACCTAGTGTTTAAAGTTCATAAAGTGTGTGTACAAGATACATGAATCAACATGAAATTTTTGTGACTGTCTTTACAACAATTTGGATTTTTTAATGATTGTTGTAGTTCGTCAATTTTTGTTTGTAGCTGCACACTTGTTTTTTATAGCTTTATTATATCGTTGCTTGATAAAAGTTATAAATTCTGTTCATAGCTCTCGTCATAGCTTTTAATGCAAGTCAAGTGCATCAGGGTGCGGGTTAGAGTGAAATATTAAATATACAAAAAAAAGTAAAAACAACTTTTAACTGTTCTGCGCTGAAAATATTCTTTACTATCTCTTAACTTGTATAAGTAAACTAGCATAATGAATTAATTTATTTTTACACTTAAAAATTAAATTTGTAAAATATTGTTTTCTCTCTTGCTATCGATGAGAAAAAAGAATGACAAATATTCAACAAGAAATAAATATTTATTTTATGTAGTTCCGATGAATCATTAAATATTCTAAATTTTATAAATTCCAAACATAATACAGAAAGTAAATATTCCCACAAAACTGGTTTCTAAAATAAAATGAACATTTAATTCAATCAAGCTATACAAGCTTAATAAATATTAAATTAAAGCACGTTTGTATTTTGTTAAATAATTCAAGCTTTATTTAAACTAAAGATAATTAAAACATTTTTAGAAGTTATTTGAGTTTCCTAGAATTGAACTGCGTTTCCCTTTCTATTTATTTTCAATTTATCATCTCAAAATAGTTGTGACAACAGCTACGCAAAAACTGAAATACTTGCTCAACTTTTGCACCTTTGCTATAAAGTTAATCATAAGTGGTAAGAAACCCTTCTCTACGAATTAAGCTGATAACAAAGTTGAGCAAAGTTTGCAGAAAAGGGTCTACTTTAGGCTGTTTTGCTTGTGCAAAGGTGTCAAAAGACTGTCAAATTTGAGTTAGTTACCGCTAGGCATAAATTATTCACACTTGTGTGATTTTATGTCGTATTCAAATAAATAATTTTTTGTTTTGTTCTCTTTTAACATTTATTTTATGTATTTATTTATTGGTCAGAATCATGTGAATGCGTAGAGGTTAAGGATTTAAGGGTGCCTTTTTTTAAGTCAAGGTTTATTTTGTCATCGGTCACAAAGTTAAGGAATGTGCTAACTATAATGGGTTGTCGTCTTGCTTAAGAAAAGCAAAAAATACTGTTAAGCTTGATGAGGATTTTAACAGAAATAATTTTAAGAAAGCGGCTGGAAATACATGGATATGTTGTAAAGCTATTGAAAGTTAATGATAAACCAACTAAATGACTTTCTTAAAGAGCTTTGAATGCGGTTACGTTGGAAACAGTCGTCTGACATGTGCCCACATTCATCTTATTTGACACAGACATGTACTCAAATTTTTGTGTTTCCGGACTCATTTCACAGCATAATTAGAGTTTCAATAGCAGCAAGAAAAACGTCAAAATATAAATTAAATTTAAAGCAAATTTCTGGAATATTCGTTACCAATAAAAGATGTAAAACAGACGTGAGAGCAAAAGTAGCAGAAGGAGATCGTCTGGCATTTTTTCACCTTTTTTGTTTTTTTTTTTTTTGTCAAGTTCACAAATGCAACAACCCTAACAGAAAAATCCACCCTTTTCAACAGTTCAATGTTTGCAAATAAATGTATAAAACCATAAAAAAACCGCCCTAAGCGCTACGAAATGTCGACAAAAACTTACAGCAAAAATTGTAACCCTATTTTTTTGGCAATTTGACAAAAGGTATTTTTCTATGTGGATTCAAAGTGAACTAGACTCTTTATTTTTTTTGTTTGCTTTGTCTGTGTGGTTGCTGTAATGACTGCATATTTTTTATTTTTTTTTTTTTTTTTTTTGCTGTTTAAGCAAAAAATGATTTGGGTCCATGACTCAAAATCGTTGACAATCAAACTCCTTTTTAGGAAAACAGTTCAATTGGAAAAAACATGAAAGAAAGCCAAATTATTAAAATAATTATTAATGTTGACATTAACTTGTATACCTAACATTTGATATTTATATGGCCATAGACGAATGGAAATATTCTCAGTAATAATTATTTTTTTATACATATTATATTCTTAGAAATATACTGTCAAAAGTAAAATTTAGCAACTGTTTTGCACATTTAATTTGACATCAAAGCTTGAGAAAGGTCATAAGGTTAGAGAAATATTTGAAATAACTGACCTTTTTATATAAGTGCTCGAAAAACAGAAGATGTTCTTAGAAAAAGAAACAATTTTTTAACATACGACATACATTCTGATTTGTAAGAGATTCTTTTAAACTATAAACATTTTATAAAGATTTTTTTAATTCAATTAGAAAAAATTTAAATTATATCCATGATGAATAAATTTAATCAAATTTAACTATCAAATAACTTAATAATGTCTTTAAAATTCATTAAAATAGGAATCGTACCTATAATTTGCTAACAATGTATGTTAGAGTTCTGGTCTGAAGCAAAGTGCTGCGTTTGCTATATATTTGGAGAGTGTTATTCGCATGCTTACATATAACAGTGTAACATGCAATAGAAATTGTACTTCACAACAGCCTGAAGTTGCGTGTTAATTGAAGCTGCCACTCACAAATAAAACAGCTGCTCTAATAATGAAATGAAAATCATAAAATTAACAATAACAAAAAAAAAACGGAGAAAATAAAAGCAACCACACATGATGTCATTATGAAGAAAAAGTTACCTTAATTTAAGGGTACGTGACACCTTAAAAAAAATTTTTTTTTTAATATTATAAAAAACAAAGAAACCAACGAACTCGTCTTTATTGAAGTCGGTTAAAAATGCTTATTAGTTGAATAAAAAAAAGATATCATTTTGAAACCTATATTTTAAAAGAATTACACAAAAAATTTTTTTTTTCATTTTTTTAATCACATACATACAGTTACGGTCAAAATAATAGTAGTGCCAAATAAGAGATGTAATCAAGCACATTATTTTGTAAGGAAGCCTTTTTTTTTCTCGCCAAGACTTTTTTATATCGTTATATGGTGAGTTTACAATCTGGTGACCTGATCGTGAAAACAACAACTTTTTGTTATTTTTGTAAATTCACTTTTATTGAGAATTGATGCAAATTTGTGCGGTCAAAAAAATAGTTGGGTTTTATTAATACATAAAAAGCATTGAAAAAGTTTGCTAAATTATATCTTTATAATTAATAGGCTAAGGGTTTTTTTTGTGACTTCAACTCATCCCAGATCAATAGACCGATTTTATCGATTCAGATGTCATTAAATCAGGTTTAGGCTGCAACCTTTTAAAACAGAAATAAAATTTTTGTACAAAAATCCCTTATTTTATCGATTTGAAATTTAGTTTGAGAAGAGCTTATGAATTGATCGAATTTGAGTTTTTTCAAAACTAAAAATTTTTAACCAAAATTATCTTATATGCATTCCTCAAATGTCAATTGTAAGAAAAAATGCAGTTCCAAAATAAAAAATTCCACTTTCCGAGCAAAAAAGTCAGTCAAATTTTAACGGTTTAAAAAAAAAAAAATTTTTTGAGTTTTTTGGTATTTTTTTATCAAAATGATGTAGGTGTTCTGTAAGTATTTTTTATTAATTTCTTAATAATATCTTATTATTATATTTTGTCTTAAATCTATTTTTTTTTCTTCGTTTTTATTAAAATTAGTTATGTTTTATTGCTTGAAAAGTTAAGCTGCTATGTTTTCGAATAGTAATAATGTTTGACTTAGGAGTAATATTAGAGTAAGTCCGTCTTGGTATTTTGACAGTAAAATTTAAAAATTTAGATAATGATCTTTTATATCATTACTAGCGGCTGTAACCCGGTGTTACTCGGGGTTGTGCCTCGAGCACAGAAAGTGCACGATTTTCAAAACTGCTCTCATTTTTACGTTTTTAAAATTATCAATTCAATTTTAAAATTTTTTAAATTATCGTTTTTTGCGGTTTTGTCCCCTCCTTCCGTCGAAAGTGTTTAGTCAAATTTCCGTAAAACTGTACCTGCCAGATATGATTAAAACAAAAAATGACATCTTCAACGTCTCGATCTGACGTCTGGTTTCGCATATGACGTCTGGTTTTTGACGTAAAAAAAACACATATCTTCCTCAGGTGAAAAATTTATCTATTTTCGATAATAGCAATTTTCTCTTTTCAAATAAAATTTTCTTCAATTAGAATAAATTTTCATATTTTCGAAGAAACATTTCTTCACTTCCAGGAAATGGAAATATTTCAATGTCTCTTATAATGACAAATATTTTTCTCGCACAAAAAATTCTCATTTATACAAAAAAACTTTTTGAAAATGAAAATTTTTTCCTATAGTTTGATAAAAAATTCACTATGAGAAGTATTTTCTTCAATAAAAACAAATGTTTTCTCAAAAATAAAGAGTCTTTTTCTCTAAAATCAAATTATTTTTTATATATTTATCTTTCATAGAAGGTTTTTTATCAATTTTAAGAAAATTTTTTAAGAGAAAATCATTAAGAGAAAATCATTCTCTGGAGCAAGGTCAAAACCATTTTTCAGTAAATATGATGTAATTTTTAACTTATTTCGAGAAACTTTTTTCTGATTGCAGTTTGAAAAGTCATTTCGAGAAAAATGCGTTTAAAGTTTTTCTAAGCATGCATTTAATATGCAATTTAGCTCAAATAAATTTCAATTTTAAAAAGTTCTATAAACATAGGATCTATTTCAGTAACAGATATAAATGCTTGCCAAGTTTCATCAAAATCGGTTCATCCGTTTTGACGTAAATGAGCCGAACATAGTTGATTGAATAAAGCGCCATCTCACGCAAGTTTCCTGAATTTTAAACAGCCTCAATTCTGTTGCAGAATTAAGTTATTTCACGTACCAAATTTTAATAAAATCGGTCAAGTCATTTAGGAGTTGTTGAGTCTTAACAATGCACTACTTAAAGCGCCCTCTTACGGAAGTCTTTGGAATTTTTATAGCCTATGTTATCTTCAACCTTCATTCCAAATTCCAAATGTAATTAAAATCGGTCCAGGTGTTTAGGAGTTCTTATAGAGTTCTTATATAGTGCCACGCCCACGAAGTTTTTGGAATTTTTTATTGCCTTTGTTTTATTTTGGGAGCAGTTAAACCTTCATCCCAAATTTCATTGAAATCGGTCCAGGCGTTTAGAATTATTACACAGTGCCACGCCCACATACTTCCTCCCACTTTTTAAACTATACTTTATATTGATTGTAGTTGAACCTTCATACCAAATTTCATTGAAAAAGGTCCAGACGTTAAGGAGTTATTGAGTCTTAAAAATGCACTACTAAAAGCGCCCTCTTGCGTAAGTCTTTGGAATTTTTTATGACTTATGTTTTATTTTCGGAGCAGTTGAACCTTGATACCAAATTTCATTGAAATCGGTTCAGTCGTTTAGAAGTTTTTATATATTGCCACGCCCACATACTTCCGCCCACTTTTTTACACCACCTATGTTCTTTCTCACTATGAAAGGTACTCGGTGTCCAAATTTCAGCTCAATCGGATAAACGGTGCGCGAGCCTATACGGAACAGACAAACAGACAGACAGACAGACAGACAGACAGACAGACAGACAGACAGACAGACAGACAGACAGACAGACAGACAGACAGACAGACAGACAGACAGACAGACAGACAGACAGACAGACAGACAGACAGACAGACAGACAGACAGACAGACAGACAGACAAACATTTGATTTTATATATTCTTGAATAGAATATCATATATTAAACGTCTATAATGTTTCTTACATTTAATTTTTGTTGAATTGCTCGAATTCGGGCAACAGGTTTACAGGTTATTATAAATACGCATCGGCAAATCTAGTGTCACTCACGTTTCAGTCATAGCACTAAGCCGAAATTTTTCTCCATTATATATAAAAGCTTTTAATATAAAATTATAGGGTACAATAAGTGTTAGGCTCACTATTATAAGTTCATGCAAAAAGTTTTATATATATTTACACATTTCGAAAAAACTATCTTCAAATGGTGTGTCACTCACATTTCCGGAAGATTTCGGAAGATTTTTCGAGTTCTTCTAACAAATTGCTTAAAATCTTCGAATTGTTTGAGTTAATATAAGGAATAAAGTAATTTTCCGAAACGAAATTGAGTCGAAATTTTAACTGCAGGAAAAGATTTTTTCACTCACGTTTCACGTTGGTGTCACTCACGTTTCAAAACAATTTTAACTGTCTTGTTTTTGCATTAAGGTTAATCTGGTGAACTTTATTAAGCATATTTTGTAAAAAAATTTTTGTCTTAATATTAAGGAAATTTTTGAAAAAAAATAAAAAAAAAAATTTTATGTAAAGGATTATGCACAACATAATATAGTTAAACAAATAATTCATAATATAAAAATAACACAAAAACTATTTCAGATATATATCATTTTAACAAAATTTATTCCGGTCCTGCATCCGAATCTGTATGTAAACCCTGAACTGTACGAAACCCTAAGCCGGTGATCCTTACGCTCATTTAAAACCAATTTGACTATATGACTGACCTATTAGCAATTCCGTCGAGGCCAATGGCTTAAAATAATGATTTAATTCGATCTTTTTAATCTTTGCTAAGTTTGTTTTTTTATATGAATCCGGATATAACTATAATTTTTCTCTATATTTTTATCATACGTACTTGAACTGTCGGCTTTCACTTTTTCTTGATGTTTTCATCATCTTCTTTCATTTCTAATACAAAAATAAACAAAAAAAAAAAAAAAAAATTAAATGTCACTCACGCTTCACTTCTTCAAATGCTTTTTTAATGAAAAATAATTGCGACTGCTTGCTTTAAAAAAATACAAAATTCACTAATCTTGTATAAAAAGTAAGTCCAAGACATAAATTGTGCCAGTCAATTATTTTCCAAGATAATCGAACTTATCAATAAAAATTGTCACTGATGTTTCACTCTTGAATCACTTTTTTAAATTATATTTTTCGATAGAAAATGATATTTTTAATCCGAGACATAAAATGTGCCACAATGAATCCGAGACGTAAAATGTGCCACCTAATTATTTTCCAAGATAATCGAACTTATTAATAAAAATTGTCACTCACGTTTCACTCTTGAATCGCTTTTTTAAATTATATTTTTCGATAGAAAATGATTTTTTTAAAAAATTTTAATATTCACTTTTCAATAGAAAATGTTTCAGTTGTGAATATTATATAACTGTACTTTGATATTTAAATCGCAAAATACCAAATTACAAAAAATAAAAACCTGCAATTTTCTTAACTTTCTACAGATTAAAAATACATTTAATAAAATCAGTTAAAATTGAAGGACACAATATGTTTTTTTCAAAATGCTTTTACCGTAGGAACACACAAACAATATTCTTAACGTTGCATGTATTTTTATTGAACTTAAAGCATTTTTGTTTTTTAAGGTTTAGGTTAACTTTTTCTGGATTTGCCGGCATATATTGCTGTAAGTACACTCAGACAAAAATACCTATCATTCTCCCATAAAAGATTTCTCTATTTTCGATAACAGCAATTTTCTCTTTTTCAAATAAAATTTTCTTCAATTATTTAGAATACATTCTCATCTCTCTCAGAAATAGTTCTTAACTTCTGAAAAATGAAAATATATCAAAATCTCTAATAATGATAAGTATTTTTCTCGCACAAAAAAAATTCTCATTTATACGGAAAAATGTATTGAAATTATTTGAAATATGAAAATTTTTTCCTATATTTCGATAAAAATTCACTATGCAAAGTATTTTCTTCAATAAAAAGAAATCTTTTCTCAAAAATAAACAAGTCTTCTTCTCTAAAAACGATATATTTTCATATATTTATCGTTTTCATGGAAGCTTTTTTTCAGTTTTAGGGTAATTTTTAGTATCACATTTAGAGAAAAGCATTCTCTGGAGCAAATTCTATACCATTTTTCAGTAAATAAGATCCCTTTTTTATCATATTCGGAGAAACTTTTTTCTGAGTGTAAGAATAGAGGTATTTTCCATTAGTTTATATAAAAACAGTATTGAGCTGTGCCGTATTTTTCCAAAAATGGGACGAGGAAAGCATTGTTCTGCTGAAAAGCGGTAATTGATGAAAAAATTAATTTCCGAGACCAAAACATACCAAGAGGTTGAAAATTTGCTCACATGTTTACTAACCACGATTTGCAATGCCTAAAATATACTAAAAAACCAGAGACACGTGGACGCAAGACAGTTATGACGGTGAAATTGCTTAAACGAGTGGTACCGTACTATAAGGTCAATCCATTTGCCTCTTCAGTACAAATATAAGAAGAGCTTAATTTAGCGCAAGTATTCGTACTTTACGTAGACTTCTTAAGGAATAATATTTGAGTATGCATGGTCCTCGTAAAGTACCACTTTTAACCAAGAAGCATGTTCTAAAAAGGATTCAGTTCGCCAGAGATCATTCTTTGTAGCCAACTGAAAAATGAAGGAACATTTGTCAAAAATTGTAATGTACGGTGGTAAAGAGTCCCCTCAATATGTTCAACGTTCCAAAAAAAAAAATACTCAGTACAACCCGAAGTATACCACAAAGCCATTAAGCACGTTGGCTGCAGAATTATGGTTTGAGTATGCTTTTCTTTCTATGGTGTTGGTCTAATTTATTGTATAGAAATAGTAATGGATCAACATCTTTATCGTCAAAATATTTCAGGAAACTATGCTTCCGTATGCCCAAGAGCAGGTGCCGCTAATATGGGCTTATCAACAAAATAACAACACGAAAAGTACTAGCAAACTTGCGATGAAGTGCTTCTGGGACAATCGAATCGCGCTCTTGAAGTGCCCTGCTCAGTTGCAGGATCTTAATATGATTGAAAATTTGTGGTGTGATGTTAAAAAGGGCATTGCTGACTCTAAACCTTCAAACGAACATCATCTAAGGGAAGAGGTTGAGCGAATTTGGTACTCCATAACTACTAAGACATGTCAAGATCTTGTGAACTCAATCCCTTGTCGTTGTAAAGCAGTAATTGTTAACAAAGGTCATACAACTAAGTATTAATTACAAGAAAGAATTACAATTTATCTAAACTGTGATGTCAATTGCAAAATTTTTTGTTTTTTTTTTTCTATTTTTGTTGAACTTTTTATAATCAGTACTATTTTATATATGACGAAATATCACGCAAGTGGCAAAATTTTTTTCTTTAGTTCAAAATTTTTGTTAAATTAAAGATAAGATGTGGAGAATACTAAATCTTAACAGAAATTATGAAATCCAAGAACGTGATAGTTTTATTTTAAATTATTGCAGAAACGTTGGGAGCACTGCTATTTTTTTGACCGCAGCTGTATATGGTTACTGGAATAATCTAGTCTGCGCTAGATTAGTCTTGTATAGCAAAAAACCTATAAATTACGACTTTTTTTCTTTACCTTTTATATGTTTACATTTTTAATTAACAAACAGCGAATTTTACAAAAATGTATAAACTTTAAATCGATATGTCACGAATTACAAACTTAACATAGCTGCACATTGGGCAGACAGGCCTGTTCGGTGGCCCAAATTGTAGACATATTAATGTAATACCTGAAGACCGAAGGGTTTTCCTATACGAGATATTCGCCATTTATCTATAAGAAAATACAAATTTTGTATCTAAATTCTTACAATATTTTGTTATAATCGTAAAGTATGAAATGCTTGCATATCATGATTTATAAGCTAACCTTAAACCATTTACTGACAAAATACATTTACATATTTATTTCTTACCTAGTGTAAACGTATCTATTCAGTGGCGTAGATAGCTTTTGGTTCTAGGAGGGGTCCGGAAAAAAGTAATGACCTGTCATACGCAAAGTTAAGTAAATACATACTTCTTAGTAGGGATTCCAGGAACTTTTTCCAGTCCCGAAAATCCCGGGATTATCAATCGTGGAATTCCGGGATTTTCGGAATCCTGGAATTGCCTTAAAATTTCTGGATTTGATTGATTTTTCCGAACTTTTCCATAAATTTAGATAAAATAAAAATTCTTTTATTTATAAAACTGTTCGTTTCAAATAATCAATATTATTTATAAATATTGCTTACAACTCGATTATTGGCAATTAAAAATAGCAAACACTTAGTTTGACATTCGAATAACACCTGTTTACAAGACTGTTTGTTTGTGTGAGCTGGCTGGTCAAAAAGGATTGTTTGCTGTTTTTCAAAAATGACTGGTAATTATGAATATATTTTGTTCAATACAATGATTCTTTATTCCTGGTCTTTATTTTTACAGATTTCACTGAAAAAGAGAATATATTCAAAGCACAAAACCGTTTTTTATTTCTTTGGTGAATTTTTCTTTTTGAAAATAATATCTTAAATTTCCAACCAAACCAACCATATGGATTTATCAATTTATTAAAAAAAAAAAAAATGGTTTTCTCTTTTTTCCAAATCCCGGAACTAGTCCTAACTAACAATCTCAAAATCCCGAAATTTGAAATCAGTTCCGGGACTGGAATCCCTATTTGTTAGAGTACCCATTAAGTGTTTGAAATTTTCAAAAGTGACATTTTTTTTTCACTTCCCGCGAACTTTCCTAAAAAATGAGTGCTAAAAATAAGATCTGCAAAAATAAACTTGATCTGGTCTAAACAAAAAATTCAATCTCAGAGCGATAGCGTTTTTTTTTTTTTGTTATTGCAAAGTAGTAATAAGTGAAAATTGTAAAAAAGAGAAATCAATTTGTTTGTATATGAAACAGGGTTGTTTTAACTTTTGTTTTGTAGAAACGCAAATGCATTAAATTTTTATTTTAACATTTTTTGTTTAATTAAAGTACGTTTTTCTTGTCAGTGTACTTTTAATTTAATTTCTCAGCTCTGTTCATAAAAATAATTGTAGGTGAAATGTTTTCGCGTATATTGAAAATACTGTCCACTTTCACCAAAATCACCAAAGAATGTTCTTAAGCAATTAAGATAATTTTAAAACTCATATTTGTCACAATGATTCCATTCCAAAATTTTATTAAAAATCAGTTATTTTTGTTTTGACAAAGTTATAATAAAAACATATCTTAAATATTTTCTAATCATAAATTTCTTTCGAAAATCGTAAAACAAATTTTAACTTAATAGAATCAATTGACAACAACTTTCATATTTGGCTGATGACTCTGGGGGGGAGGAAAGCGGTCCGGACCCGTGAAACACCCCCATATCTACGCCCTAGTTAATGAATTTATGATTTTTGCCAACTATAATGCAGAAAAAAATATTTATTTTTGCAAATATTTTGTAAAATATATCTGACATAAATGAAATAAAATAAGTAAATAAATAAAAAATATTAATATTAAAATAAATAAAAATTGTAGGGTAAGTGGGGGTTCTATTTTGCCACCCTGGAGAGCTATGGGTTAATTTGTGTTTTCAGGAGACAGTTACACTAAAAACGCTCTTGCAGCGAAACTTTTTGCAAAGCCCTCTAGAAAAAACGTTTATCCAAAAATATATTACTTGGCATTTTGTTCGATTTTGTTCGATCTTATTTTTGATCGAGACCGAGTTCGATCCCCAGTCGCGGCGAAAATTTTGTTCCATAGAAAAAATTTCACTGAATTCAAAGTATATTTTTATCGTTGATAAGAACACAAAGATATGGTGTGAATATAAGGCAGATGGCTGCAGTGGTTCAGCCGTGATGATCACAATTACATATGCACCAACGATAAGAGTATGAAATTTTTGTGAAATGTGAAATTTTTTGTTTAGGAATTTGTTACGGTAAATTTTTGTATGAAAACGTTTACATGTAAGACCGTGTTTTGTTTGAATCGGGTATGATGATTTCATATCTGGCGTTAGTTTTGCCTCTTCTGTGCACGTTTGAAAGAAAAAAATTTTTGAAAAAATTCCTATAGAAAATATTCACAAAATTGAGGGCGCGATGGGGCAAAGTGTACCCATCCAGCCCCATTTGTTTTTTTTTTTTTGTTTAATAACACAGTGCAACACCAAAAAAAATAACCATATACGGACACCACTACGTGATAAAAGACTAAAAAAAAAAAAGACCCATGTCTCCCAATTTTCCCCAAAGTCATGCACTTTTTGTTTTATGGGCCACGCCTACCTCCCATACAACACAAATAATGAAAACTCTATAAAGAGGCTAATATCAAAGTTACAAAACTGAAACTCGGTATTTGTGTGTTCTATGTCAAAACTTAAGTGTGTTAGAAAAATGGGCGTTATCCACCCACTTACACGCCCACCTCCCATACAACCCCAAAATTTAAAACTCTATAAAGAGACTAATATTAAAGTAACAAAACTGAAACTCGGTATTTGTGTGTTCTATGTCAAAACTAAGGTGGTTAGAAAAATGGGTGTTATCCACCCACTAACACTCCCACCTCCCATACAACCCCAAAATTGAAAACTCTATAAAGAGACTAATATTAAAGTAACAAAACTGAAACTCGGTATTTGTGTGTTCTATGTCAAAACTTAGGTGTGTTAGAAAAATGGGCGTCATCCACCCACTAACACGCCCACCTCCTATACAACCCCAAAATTACAAGATATGAGCCTGAGAAAATGATCACATTTTTACGAAAATGATACCGAGGCCCCAAATCTTTGGGGGCCCATAAAACAAAAAGTGCATGACTTTGGGGAAAATTGGGAGACACGGGTCTTTTTTTTTTAGTCTTTTATCACGTAGTGGTATCCGTATATGGTTATTTTGCCGTGACTTAAAAAATTACACACAGTGTAACTTTTCATCCCCGAACCGAAAATCGACCAGGCAACATCAGATTTTTTGCCTCCATACAAATCGACCCAGCCTAATATATATAGACATCAGAGATCTGAAACTCTGTCAAAATCAGGTTACTTAAAAAATGCCACACAAAAATAAAAACGCACATTTTATGATACAAAAGTAATACGACACGTTTTAGAAACAGCAATAAACGCTTTAACATATTAACTTGACTGAAACGGTTTTGCAAGAATTTTATAAAAAATTCATGATTTTGTCAAGATTTTCTGACACCTTTAAAGATGAGCAAATTAAAAATGTTATCGTTACCAATAGCTCAGCGAAAGTGTGTTAGGCTAGTATGCAATGAACGTAGGTTCGTTTGATCTTGACTGTGCAAGTATCAAAAGCATTAATTTAATAATTCAAATTCTAATTCTAATTGTTTCATTAACTCATTGATCAGAGAAAACCTTAAAAATAAGTTCGCTCTTACAATCTTAAGAACAATCTATCAAATAAATATATTGTTTTAAATAAGAACAAGTAAAGAAAGTCTAAAGTCGGTCTAGGCCGACTATGAAATACCCTAAACCCACTTTTGCAAAAAAAAAAAAAAAATAATATTATTGAAAATGGGCGTCTCCGTAGGCCGATGAAGCCTAAATTTTATATGTATTTAAATGTTGAAGAAAAATTTATACATACCAAGTTTTATTCCTGTAGCTCACAGTTAGTGCCTTTATTATGCTTCCGCTTTGGGCGTGTTCAATGACGGATTACTGACAATTTTTGAACACACCTTAGTTTTGGTATAAAATACATACATACCAAATTTGATCTCTATATGGCAAACATATTCTTATTTATTCAGTTTTAAACTTTTTGGGTTGTATGGGAGGTAGATGTGTCCGTGGGAGAATGACGTCCATTTTTCAAAACCACCTTTTTTTTGTCATAAAAACATATTTGCCAAATTTTATTTTTTGTGTTTTCAATTTTTGGGTTGTATGGGAGGTGGGCGTGTCCGTGAGTGTACGATGTCCATTTTTCCAAACCGTCTTTGTTTTGTTCTAAAAAACACACGTGTCAATTTTTATCTCTGTAGGTTAAACAGAGGCTTATTTATTGCGTTTTCAATTTTTGGGTTGTAAGGGAGGTGGACGTGTCCGTGGGCGGACGACACCTATTTTTCGAAGACATTTTTGTGTTGATACAAAACACATACACACCAAATTTTATTGTTGTAGGCTAATTATGAGCTCATTTATACAGTATTAAATTTTTGCGTTGTATGGGGGGTAGGCGTGTCCGTGGGCATATGATGTCCATTTTTCCAAACCGTCTTTGTTTTGTTATAAAAAACACACGTGTCAAATTTTATCTCTGTAGGTTAAACAGAGGCTTATTAATTGCGTTTTCAATTTTTGGGTTGTATGGGAGGTGAGCGGACGACACAATGGATTTGTCCATTATATTGGACACTTCGGAAATAATTTTTTTTTATTTTCCAACGCCTTTTCTAAAATCAAATAGGTTGGTACTATGAAATTAAGTTGTGCCAACATGACAAAAATAGTTTTAGGGAGATAAATAACGTTTAACTTAGTTAGATTTTCGGTTTTATGCCCAACAGAAGCCTTCAATTTTTTTTATATCCTGTGTATTTAAATTTTGCAAAAAAGAAGTGATTAGAAAATAGAAAAAAAAGTATTGTGATTGGTGTGCAAATTATAATTTTTTATTTTTGTTATAACATTTGCATTAATAACGCATTTGCAATTGTCTCCGGTTGTTTTAGTTGAACTAAAATATTATAATACAACGCTATCATGGTTTTGTCCATTATATTAGACAGCCTGCCAAAAGCCAAGCAGCTCATGTAAAAATCAGAGGGATGTTTTTTAATCTTTTTATTGCTTAAATGATGGAAATATAACCTCAAAAAAATTGTCCACGATTATTCTAGGCAAGCCATTGAAAGGGTTAATAAGCGAACCTTTACAAACAAACAAACAATCTACATCTCCATTTCCTAACTTGAGTAGCCAATCGCTAAAACTTGGATCAGAAGGCCGAATATTGTGATTTAATTCTAGCAATTCCAATTGACACCAACGTCACTGAATGTAATAATTGCTGTTCAGTTTATGCAGACCGAATAGGTTCTGGTTCTGTTAATTAAGAAGCACTGTAATAGTAAAACATGATGTTTGAGGAAAATGACGATAGTCTTCAAGTACAAAGATTTCCAATACACAATTCAAGAACAGATTCTGGTCCAGGCTGAACAGGTTTTAAAAAGTATAGTACGTACAAATATTTTAAAATAGATAATTTTACAACAGGTTCTGGTCCAGGCTGAACAGGTCTTACGATATAGAGCAAAAGGTTTAGTAAGTACAAACATTTCAAATGGATAATTTTAAAACAGGTTCTGGTCTAGGCTGAACAGGTTTTAAAAAGTATAGTACGTACAAATATTTTAAAATAGATAATTTTACAACAGGTTCTGGTCCAGGCTGAACAGGTCTTACGATATAGAGCAAAAGGTTTAGTAAGTACAAACATTTCAAATGCATAATTTTACAACAGGTTCTGGTCGAGGCTGAACAGGTTTTAAAAAGTATAGTACGTACAAAGATTTCAAATGGATAGTGTTACAACAGGTTCTGGTCCACGCTGAACATGTTTTACGATATAGAGCACGGAGAAGGACGCTTGTCTTTTATATATTAAGATGTTTGGGGTTAAGTTTGTTTGAGTTTTTAAGTTGGAGAAAAAGCTTAAAAAGGAAAAGAGCAAAGGTAGCTAGCAGCTGCAAGCTCATAGTAGAGTTTTTAATCTTTTAATCCCTGATTAGGTTTACTTTGAAACGAAGATCTATTCACCATAAAAAAAGCGATCGTCCCTATCGAAAATAGACAATTTTTTGTTTTTTTACGCTTTTAACAATATAAGTGCAAAATGGTCTACGAAACTCAAAAGTGCGTCATTGTGGTTTTGTTTTAAATCCCATCAATGCTCTTTTAGTGTCTCCACAATAATTATATAGAAACAAAACCAAATCATGTTTTCCTCATTAACAAATAAATAATTATTAATATTTATTTTCTTATCTTCTAACTAACTTTATTAATAGATGACAACGATATAATCCACATTAAAAAAAAAAAATACATACATATTTTATCAATTACATACATGTCACTGGTTTTCATTAATTCTACTTTCTTAGTTCAAATGACGCTCTGCATTCATTCACATCCCTCCACCCTCCCACCCCCCGCCACCATTCGACAACTATTCATATAATTTATATTTTTTTTTATTTATCACTTCTGCTTCATTGCACCCTAAGTGGTATTTATTTCCATTGATCGCATGCTTAGCTAAGCATTAATGTTAATATTATTGAACGAACGCGTGCCACCGCAGCAGTATTCATGAATGAACGAAAACCTCTATTTCTCTATGCTTTTAATAATCGTATTTGTTTAGCATCATGTTTGCCATTTCATTTCATGTTGTATATTTTTAGTCTTTTTTATCAGCTATTCATGAAAAATCTATGTAGAATATTCCATATCGTGCTATTGTGGCGAGATGAAAATTAAATAAAATCACACAAATTAACTGGCGGATTGGCCCCAATAGTTGTTGGAAATAATTTGTTGGTTTGCATTGAATATCGAAAATCATTGCTTGGCAGCTGCCACGAGGGAACACTTAATTTTACTCTTGCACTCACTGTGTTTGTATTTATTAGTTCTGCCACTGCCACCGATTTACAGCAATTTACTGCATGCGAATAAAAAAATGTTTTTGTTTTTTTTTGTTTTCAGTTTTCAAATTAAAATAATGGTTAAATAAATAAATTAAAAACTTATTGCAACGATTGTTAAATATTGCATTAGAAAATGCCAAATTTATAGATGTAGGGATTAGTGTGTAAATTATATGTAAAAAACATTTTATTCATTAAGTAAAGCATCTATAAAATTTATTTTTCTAATATTTTTTAAATCTCGAAAGCTTTTTGCTTCTCCACTGAGAAAAAAAAGCATAATAAATTCAAACAAAATGAACTTAATTCCCAAGGAATTGTTTTTTTTTATGTTAAATGGAAGCTTTTTTTTTGAAAGAAATAATTAAATTATTTTTGAAACAACAAGAAGTATTTTGAATAAAAAAAAAAAGAAAGTTAGTTAAAAAAAATTATTTTTGCGACAAAACTTAAAATTTGTTAAACCAAAAAGGGAACTGTTGAAAAAACGGAATATATTAAACGTTTAAAAACAAAAGAATTGTAAGTAAAAAACAAAATTTTGTAACAAAATTCAACATTTTTAAACCAAAATTCAACATTTTTTAATCAAAAGGAGAAATCATAAAAATAAAAAAAGTATGTAAGTATGAATGACGAAATATAGTTCTGTAATTTAAGAATTGGTTTTAAGCGCTTTTTGTTAATTTTTTTTTATCATATTCATAATATATCAAATAAAATCCAATGCAACTCTTTTAGCGATTTATATATAATGTTTTTATTAAAAAATATTTGATGTTAGCAGAGTAGAAATCTTGATTTTTTTTTTCTACGAACTCGTGTAGGGTAGAAAAAAACTAGAATTAAGTCAGACTTATGATTCGTTTTTCAGAAGCAAGTCGAGACTTGTAGGGTACAAACAAATCAAGTTTCTACAAGTCAAGTGAAAACTTTTTCAAGTAACTTGTTTTTACTTTATTTATTGCAGATCTCTGATGTATATATTTTTATAAAAAACATTTTTTGATGATTTTATTTCTTCCCTAGTCTTCGAAGAAACATTATTCAATTTTACGGAAAAAATTTACAATTTATTTTGGCGTGTAGCGTAACATTTTTACAGAATATGAAGTTTGAGATGATTTCTTTTGCCGATAAAATGCCATAAGTTTTTAATATGCTTGTCGTTGGTATAGTATTCATTTTTTTAATCGAGTTCGAAAGTAAAAAATATTTAATAAAATAAACCTTTAAGGTTTGCAGTTCCCACATAATCACAAAATACCAAGTAATATTTTTTTGATACATAACTAATAAGTATATATTTATATGCGCATTGTTTTCAAAATAATGTCTTTTTTGTGAGTTGGGGCCTTTTAATTCGTTATTGATGGCAGCACTTGCTATTTAACTGCAGAATTTTCATTATTGTTTCTGTTGTTAATCAAACTTTAAAAGTTTCTGATAGCGTTTTACAAAAAAAAAATCATAAAATTATATAAATTTTTCATAAAACAATTATTAGAAATTTTTACATTACTTTTAATTTAACTTTTAAATTAAAATTCTTCAGTTCTTCAAACAAATGTAAATATTTTTGTTTCAAAATAAATTTTCCTTGCTACTAAAAAAATTTCAGATTTTTAAAATAAAAACTTGTGTTCCTTGCTCTTAAATTTTAACTTTTTTCTCAGTGTAACTCCAATAAATGAGACTTAGTCTAATTTAAGTGTTTAAATAGTATTTAAATCACGCTTATAAACATTGTACTTAAAAATACTAAAAATATTAAAAATATGAAAAATATTAAAAATATGAAAAATATTAAAAATATTAAAAATATTAAAAATATTAAAAATATTAAAAATATTAAAAATAATAAAAATATTAAAAATATTAAAAATATTAAAAATATTAAAAATATTAAAAATATTAAAAATATTAAAAATATTAAAAATATTAAAAATATTAAAAATATTAAAAATATTAAAAATATTAAAAATATTAAAAATATTAAAAATATTAAAAATATTAAAAATATTAAAAATATTACAAATATTAAAAATATTAAAACTATTAAAAATATTAAAAATATTAAAAATATTAAAAATATTAAAAATACTAAAAATATTAAAAATATTAAAAATATTAAAAATATTAAAAATATTAAAAATATTAAAAATATTAAAAATATTAAAAATATTAAAAATATTAAAAATATTAACAATATTAAAAATATTAAAAATATTAAAAATATTAAAAATATTAAAAATATTAAAAATATTAAAAATATTAAAAATATTAAAAATATTAAAAATATTAAAAATATTAAAAATACTTAAAATAATAAATGTATTAAAATATTAAAAATATTATGACATTAAAAATATTCAAAATATTAAAAATATTAAAAATATTAAAAATATTAAAAATATTAAAAATATTAAAAATATTAAAAATATTAAAAATATTAAAAATATTAAAAATATTAAAAATATTAAAAATATAAAAATATAAAAAATATTAAAAATACTTAAAATATTAAAAATATTAAAAATATTAAAAATATTAAAAATATTAAAAATATTAAAAATATTAAAAATATTAAAAATATTAAAAATATTAAAAATATTAAAAATATTAAAAATATTAAAAATATTAAAAATATTAAAAATATTAAAAATATTAAAAATATTAAAAATATTAAAAATATTAAAAATATTAAAAATATTAAGAATATTAAAAATATTATAAAAATATTATTAAAATAAAATAAAAAAATTAAAAATATTAAAAAAATTAAAAATATTAAAAATATTATAAATATTAGAAATATTAAAAATATTAAAAAGATTTAAAAGATTAAAAATATTAAAAATATTAAAAATATTAAAAATATTAAAAATATTAAAAATATTAAAAATATTAAAAATATTAAAAATATTAAAAATATTAAAAATATTAAAAATATTAAAAATATTAAAAATATTAAAAATATTAAAAATATTAAAAATATTAAAAATATTAAAAATATTAAAAATATTAAAAATATTAAAAATATTAAAAATATTAAAAATATTAAAAATATTAAAAATATTAAAAATATTAAAAATATTAAAAATATTAAAAATATTAAAAATATTAAAAATATTAAAAATATTAAAAATATTAAAAATATTAAAAATATTAAAAATATTAAAAATATTAAAAATATTAAAAATATTAAAAATATTAAAAATATTAAAAATATTAAAAATATTAAAAATATTAAAAATATTAAAAATATTAAAAATATTAAAAATATTAAAAATATTAAAAATATTAAAAATATTAAAAATATTAAAAATATTAAAAATATTAAAAATATTAAAAATATTAAAAATATTAAAAATATTAAAAATATTAAAAATATTAAAAATATTAAAAATATTAAAAATATTAAAAATATTAAAAATATTAAAAATATTAAAAATATTAAAAATATTAAAAATATTAAAAATATTAAAAATATTAAACATATTGAAAATATGGAAAATATTAAAAATATTAAAAATATTAAAAATATTAAAAATATAAAAAATATTAAAAATATTAAAAATATTAAAAATATTAAAAATATTAAAAATATTAAAAATATTAAAAATATTAAAAATATTGAAAATATTAAAAATATTTAAAATAATAAAAGTATTAAAATATTAAAAATATTATGATATTAAAAATATTCAAAATATTAAAAATATTAAAAATATTAAAAATATTAAAAATATTAAAAATATTAAAAGTATTAAAAATATTCAAAATATTAAAAAATATTAAAAATATTAAAAATATTAAAAATATTAAAAATATTAAAAATATTAAAAATAATAAAAATATTAAAAATATTAAAAATATTAAAAAAATTAAAAATATTAAAAATAATAAAAATATTAAAAATATTAAACATATTAAAAATATTAAAAATATCAAAAAATATAAAAAAAACATAATGTATAAAATAAAAACGTAAAATATATTAAAATGAAAAATATAAATGACATGTAAAAATATAATAAATAAAAGGAAAATATTAAAAATAACATGAAAAATATATTTAAAAAAATATGAAGTAAAAAATATATAATATTCTAATAATAAAAAAATTAAAAAAAATTAAAAAAATTGGCCATTTCAACCCTTGAAAGAATTTTGACCGAGCTTCTTGCTAAATGTCTGAACACAATTGATCAGAACTTGACCTACATGTTTTATGCCGACTCGGAACGGCTAAAGTTTATGTTGTCAAGAAGCTTTATATGGCATTATATAGAGAGGTTCAGACCATTCAGAAAATTTTTTATTGAAAAAAATTTTGCCACGAGTAGGTTAATTATTATTTAAAAAAATTATTAGTTATTAATTAAAAAACGAAAACACAAATTTGAAAAAAATGAATATAAAATTTTAATATAAAAAATGGTTATCAAAAAGAAACATTGTCATTTCTTGATTATTAAAGCAAAAAGAAACGAAGCTGAACACTTGCGTAGTTTGAACTCATTACCCTGAAAATTATATTGACGCGCTTGACTTAAACGCGCAACGATTAGAAACGAACGTTAAGCTACAAACTAATGTTTTTCATTCTAAAATGTGCATAATTATTCCATACTATTCTCATTCCTTGCTGCTAATCTCCATGGTTTGTTACACTTTTGTCTAGATGTTTGCTCGTTTTGTTGCTGTCGCACACCCATGTACTTGTTTCCTCGAATAAAATAATCTATCTCGACAACACCTAATGCAAAATTTTAATTAAACCAAGTTGTGTAACCTAGCAAATATTAACCAGTTCTAATTGAGCTGAGTATAAAAAAAAAAAAAATACTTATAAATTAACTCCATTAAACTAGTTTTTGTTCTTGGCATACGGCCTGTTTATTTTTTGTTACTGATTTCAAGAGGCAGGAAATGCTTCGTCGACTATAGGTAGAACACTTACTTAGAAATAGAAAAAAAAAATACAACTAGATTTTTGCCATATCACCTAAAGTAATAAAATAGAGATTGATAACATCTAAACGGCTTTGACGGTGAAAACACGCGTTTCTGAAATGAGCCAAAGTGTGTGCGAGCACTTTGCTAGATATAGACCGGAAGCAAGCTTATCGTTGGTACAAATATATTGGCTAAATTTTAATTAGTTTTTCAGCTTAATCTAGATGATAAGCAACTCTTTTAAATTCTTGAGAATTAAGAGTTTCAGCTAAAAGTTGATATTATTACGGTAATGGTTATATTTTGAATTCTTGCAATTTTTAAATTTTATCTCTAAGTTTTATGAAAAATTCTCAATAATTTTTGTCTTCTCTGTTGACGTTTTTCAAATTCATTTTAATTGTATTGGATTTCAAGAATTTTTTGTCTTTCTCATAAGGAATTCTTCTCACAGTTTCCTTCTTTGAACAAAAAAAAAAAAATTACAAAAGTATAGCTCTTTCTTATCTATAAAATAATTGAAAACGTGAAAATGCAATTTTATTGTTTTCTTCATTTCTTCGACACGATGAAGCTTGAAGTTTGGCTTTCAAGAAAATTGTATCTAGAACAAGACAAACAAATAGAAAACATGAATTCCAAACTATGCAAATAATGGGCCGTAAGGAAGAACAGAGTGAATCAGTATAAAAGAAGTAGGTAGCTGGTAGTTGCAGCAAAAAACAAAAAATGATGTTAAGAATGTTCTAATTACATTCGTAGAATAAATAATGAATATGCAGCAAAACAAGTAAAATTAAGTCAAACAAGAAGATGCAAAAATATTTCATTGAATTTACATTCACGAGTAATGATAGCAAAGTAAGAATTTTAAATGAAACGACGGGGTGGGATGGTTAGATAAGACAACAGACAAAATAATTATTATCTCGTGTAGTTTCAGATGAGAGTAAATAAGTTTCAAGCAAGGCGTTTGTAATGTTTTGAAGTGAAATATTGCGACGGTTTTTGCAACAATAACAACCAAATTCTCATTTTGCATAAATAAATGAAGGCAAATGAACAAAAAAAATTATGTTATGAAAGAAAGGAAAAAAAAAACAAATAAAACTAAAATAAATAATAAATAAAATTTTAAAAAACCAAAAAAAAATATTTAACAAATTCAATTAAAATATGAAAAAACTTAAAAATAATAAAAAGATATTAAAATATATGTTAAAAAAAAATTAAAACCTAACAATTATATAAAATGTGAATAAAATCAAAGAAAATACAAAAAAGTATGTAATTTATAAAAATAATTTATAAGAATCTTAGAATTTAAACATAATAAAAAAAAATAGCTAATGAACTTTTTAATAATAAATATATAATAACATAAACTGAATAAACACCGGTTAAGATTAAAAAAATAAAATAAATAAAACAAGCCTAAAAATATAAAAAAAAAATAAAGAAACAAATTAATGATGAAGAGTGTAACTTTTTAAATATATAAAATAATTAAGTTAAAACAATTAAAAATTAATACAATAAAAAATTACTCATTAAAAATAAATAAAACAGTTTTTTTTAATAGTTGTGCAATTAAGAAAGGATTTAGTTTTTATTTGGTTTTAATTTTAGAACAAAAATTTCTTTAATAAAATTCAAAAATTTAAATGTAAGCAAAATTTAGACACTGACAAAAAATTTAGAAGCTTTAAAATATTTATAAATAAAGAAATATTACAAACTTAACAACTAAATAATTGAAAACATCAAATAAACAAAAAACTTCTAAAAAAAATATAAAATAAAAGAAAAAAAAATAACTACAAACTGCTATGGATAGAAAATTTAATTCCTGTTGAAAAAATTTTCAACATCTATGTCAGATGACTTTTCAACGCGATAACACTCTATTTGAGTTAAGTCACAGCCGAAAAAAAAAATGAAAAACAAAATAAAATAAAAAAAAAACACTATAGAACATACATATATAAGAAAATTAAAACTAAAAAAAAGCACCTAAAAAATACATAAAGATAAATAAACAGTTTGAACGAAATTAATCAAAATAAAGTCTAAAAAATTTTAAACTAAAATAATAAAAAATATTATAATGTAAATACGAATGTTCAATTAATCAAAAAGTTTGAGCAAAGAAATTAAAATATTTATATTTTAAAAACATAATATTTTAAGTAGAACCAAAACGAATTTGAAAAAAAAAAAATATTCAAAAGGTAACAATAAATGTTATAATAAAAAATTAAAATAAATAGAAAACAGAAAAATAATTAAAAAAGAATAAATTTAAAAAACAATATGTATATAAATACTAAAAAAATATAAGAAGAAAGTTATAAAAAATAAAAAAAATATAAAAAAATTGTATAAAAAAATAAAAAAAAATATAATAAAAAAATTAAAAAAAATATAAATATAAAGAACAAAAAAAAAATAATAAAAAATATTAAAAATATCAAATATTTATTTAAACATATTTAAGTTAAAAAACTCAAAAACAAATAAAAATCTTAAAAAAGTAAAACGGTATAAAGAAAATAAAAAAATTAATGAAAAAAAAATAATTAACACAAAGTAAAACCTTTAAATTTAAAATATTTAAAAAAAAAATTAAAAGCACTAAAAAATTTAAAAATTAATTAATTTAAAAAAAAAATCACAAAATTGCAAAAATTGAAATAAATGAAAAAGTTAAACACATAAACACATAAATACAAATACATAAATAAAAAATAAAAATCCAAATAAATTAAATAATATAAAACTTCAAAAGAAAAAACAAATCTAAATTTAAAAAAAAAAATTAAAAAAAAAAAAAATTTAAATAACAATAGAATAAGAAATTTAAAAAAAAAACTGGAAATGATTTTGTTTTCTTTTAAAATATTCTAGCAAAAAAGGTAAAACAATTAAAAATAAAATATTTAATATATTAAAAAGTACATGATGTGGTGACTGTAGCATGCGTGGTAAGTGTGTTGCTTTAATGCCCGGAATGCGAGATCGATTTACGATCGATGGTTTATCAATAAACCAATTTCTGATCGGTTACCACCTCTCTGCAGACAATAGCAAACCTTAGAGAGCAAATAAGGCCATGTAAAGCTTTTTGAGAACATGAACTTTAGCCGTTCGGAGTCGGAAGAAACATGTAGGTCCAGTTCTTGGTCAATTGTATACAAACATTTAATAACAAACACAACACAATTGATCATAAAAAGCTCGGCCAAAATTTCAAGGGTTAAAAAACTAATTTGTTTATTTTGTTTTATTTTGTTTACAATTAAAAAGTTAAAAAAAGTAAAAATATAAAAAATAAAGAAAAAATTAATAAAAAATAAATTAAAAACATTAAAAAAATATGATAAATAGAATAAAACAGAACCTAAAAGTAGTTAAAAAATTTATAAAAAAATAAATGAATAAAAAAAAAATCAAAACTATTAAAAATAAAAATAAATGAATAAAAAAAAAAAAAACCAAAATTATTAAAAATAAAAATAAAAACATTCAATCATACCATTATGGAAAACTTAAAAATTTTAAAGTAAAAAACTATAACATAAAATAATTTTGAAAAATAATAAAAAAGCTTAAAACAAAAATGAACAAAATTAGAAAACATTAACAAAAATTGAATTGAATTAAATTGAATAACATAACAAATCATCGAGGAATTCAATGAAATAATGCATTATTGGTTTAAAAATTTAAATAAAAATAAATCAGACAAATAAAAAAAGTATATTAATAAAAAAAAAAACAGAATCTAAAACACATACACTTTTTAACCGACTTCAAAAAGGAGGAGGTTCTCAAGTTGGTTGGTTTCTCTGTTTTTTTTTTTTTTTTTTTTTTTTTTTTTGTGAATGTATGTACATCGATTACTCCTAAAGTACTTGCCCGATTGCCGTAATTTTTTGTCAACATATAGAGATTATCAACGCGGAGGTGCCCGTTTATGAAAGGGGGCGGTATTCGGAAAAGGGGCGTGTCTATATAAGAAAAACACTGTATCTCAGTAAATATTGACACTACGGTAATAAAATTCACAGTTAAATTACAAGGGCAAGCACAAGTATTAAAAATGACGATCACTTAAGTGGGCGTTATTCTAAAAAAGGGTGTGGCAATATTGTAAAAACTCTGTATCTCGAAGAAAATTGACACTAGAGTACTGAAATTAAGTACAGAGGTAGGTACAATTATTGGAAATTACTATAACAAAAGTGGGCGTAATTCGACTAAGGGGTGTGGCAATATAAGAGAATTACTGTGTCTTGAATAATATTGATACTAGGGTACAGAAATTTATTACAAAGGTAGGAAAAATTACTACAAATTTTTGTAAAAAAAAAAATGGGCGTTAATCGAGAAGGGGAGTGGCAATATTTAAAAAAACACTGTATCTCGATTACTATTGATACTACGATACTAAAATTTAGTACAAAGGTAGGTACAAATATAACAAATTACTGTCAGTAATGTGGGCGGTATTCGATAAAGGGGCGTGTCACTGTAAGAAAAACACTGTATTTCAGTAAATATTGACACTAGAGTACTAGAGTTAATAAAATTCACAGAAAAAATGCAAGGGTAGGTAAAAAATAGCAGTCAATTAAGTGGGCGTTAGTCGACAAAGAGGTGTGGCAATATTAGAAAAACTCTGTATCTCGAATAATATTGACACTAGAGTACTAAAGTTAACTACAGGGGTAGGCACAGTTATAAAACAATTAATTTCAATACAGTGGACCTTGTTTGATAAAGGGGTGTGGCAATATATAAAATACACTGTATCGCGAATAATATTGACACTAGAGTACTGAAATTTAGTATAGAGGTAGGCACACTTATAACAAGTTATTGTGAATAAAGTGGACATCATTCGACAAAGGGGTGTGGCAATATTAGAAAACACTAAATCGAATACTGACACTACTAACTGAAGAAGTACAGACGTAGGCACAATTATTACAAATTACTACCGAAGAATTGGGCGTTATTCGACTAAGGGGTGTGGCAGTGTGTAAACAACTGTATCATATTGACTTAAGGGTGGTAAAATTCATTGTTAGAATGGGTAGAACTATTGAAAACACTATAACAAGGAGTGTGATATTCTCAACAAAGAGGCGTGTCAATATTATAAACACACTATATTTCAGTCAATATTGACATTGGGGTAGTGATAAAAATACAAGAGTAGGTACTGATAAACATACTGACAAAGACCAGAATAAGAAACGACAGAAAAGCATTTTCCATATTATGAGCATAAATAATTGGTGTTTAATTAATTTATACACTTTTTTAATATACATCATTTTCTCTAAAAAGAAAGAAATAAAAACTTTTTAACAAAAAAAAAACCTACTTCAAAATCACTAGAAAGTAAAAAATAATTTTAAATTACTTTTACTATTTATTTCTTGGTCAAATTTGTATTTTTATAATAAATATATTTATTTTTTTATGATAATAAGAGCTTCGAAGTCGGCGCTAATATAATCACATTTTTTGTGCAGCTGCAACACACATATAGCATTTTAATTAAGATTTAAGAAAAACTAAGATTACAAATTAATACAGCGTCACCCAAGCAGGATATTTACAAATAAAAAAGTCTTAAATAGATCAATGATTAGCGCTGACTTGAAGCTTTTGTTATCATAAAAAAATAAATATATTTATTATAAAAATACAAATTTGACCAAGAAATAAATAGTAAAAGTAATTTAAAATTATTTTTTACTTTCTAGTGATTTTGAAGTAGGTTTTTTTTTTGTTAAAAAGTTTTTATAGAGGAAATTAAAAAAAAAAAAAAATATCAAAAATTTTTGTAAAAAGTTAATACGACTAGAAAGAATGTAATGCATTAAAAAAATGGAAAGAATTTTAAAAATGAGAAGTCAGAAATATGAAAAAGTGAAAATATTTAAAAAAAAAAAAATTGAAAACTTCGAAAAAAAAAAATCGACGAAAAATTAAAATATAAAAAAATAAAAATAAAACAAAATAACAGAACACTAAAACATTTTCTAAAAATATATAAAAATTTTTTAAAACATACAAAAATAAATAAAGTAAATGAAATAATTTGAAATTAACAAAAATAAAATAATTAAAAAAAAAACTTAAGAACAAAACATTATTATTTTTATAAAATATTTATATTAAATATCAATAATCATGTAAAAACGAAGCGTTACAAAATAATTAAAATAGAATTTTAATAAATTTAATAATTAAGAATTATAAAATTTAGCAAAATATATAAAAAACCCAGAAGAAATGAAAATTTAATAAAAATAAAAAAATAGAACAAATTTATGTAAAATAATGTTTTCGAAATTAAAATTGTTCTTCGTCTGCCAAATTTATTACGTTGCATTACATTATATTTTAGTGCTTTTCATTACATAACACTTCATTAAATGACATTACTTTCCAATATATAATATAATATTACATTCAGCTCTTAATAACAAATATATAATTTACTAGTTGCTCAAAAATAATTATTTACTATCAGCATAAATATTTTTGAAAAATCTGCTCGTTCGGAGTAAGTTATTAAGTGGTAATTTACCCAAAAAATAAACTTGGGCAAAAAAAATATATCGTAATCCTTTAGACCGAGTTTATTAAATACTTTTTGTTCCAACTAAGCCTCTGCACTAGACCGTACCACCTCCTATGCAAAAAAAAAAAGTGCGCCGTAAACCAGCGAATATGACGCATTTGTGCAAGACAATAACGAAAAAAATTTTTTTTTAAAAGCTCTTTACGAGCTTTAAAGTTCCTCAAAATCAATTTAAGACCTTCCAAGGACTTGTAGGAATATTTTTTTTTTTATTTTGGAATAAAACTAATTGGTCTCTTTTAAACAAAAACATCGATATGTCATTCAATATGATCAGACTTTTAATACCGAAGATATATATGATGAAAATGAAAAAAGGGAGCCCTACGTTCGGCAAAAAAAATTTCAAAAATTTTTTAAAAATAGTTCTGCTAGAAATTTCGATATACTTCCTGGGCAAAAGATTAATGATATTTTAAAAGCTTTATTTTTTTGATATAAGGATGGCACATTAGGATGGTATGAACTGAGATCTGGAGGGTAAGTACTAGAACGGTACACCTGAGGTCAATGACTTCTAAAGAGGTCATATTGATCTTCTTGAGACAAAAACATCGTTGTACCAAACTTTGAAATCCGACTGTAAACACCAGAGATATGAAGAAATATGTCAATGCGCGACCCCTACGTTCGGTAAAAAAAAAAATTAAAAAATTTTTTCGTAATTGTCTTGCACAAATGCGTCATATTCGCTGGTTTACGGCGCACTTTTTTTTGAGGTACGGTCTACTCTGCACGCATGCATTCGTTTTTTCTTCAACAGTAGATCCAACCGTGCAGAGTTCAGAGCTTGACAGAACACTGTTAGTCCGGCAGAGGTTATCCAATTCTTTTAATGACAACAAACGAATGCTGGAGAGCACTCGTCGGCATTAAACATAACCATGCTCACTGTTTGCTTTAACAGAACACGATGTTGTTCGTTTTATAAAAACAAAATAACAGAGAAAATTATATCAATCACACCTAAGGCCGCGTTCATAGTGGAAGCTGAAGCTGGCTAAGCTTTTTCAAGCGATATCATGACGCTTTTTCTTGCTGTTGCTGTTCATAGTGCGCGCTTTTTTTCGAGCTTTTAGATACTTTTTCTTGCTGTTGCTGTTCATAGTGCGCGCTTTTTTTCGCGCTTTTAGATACTTTTCCTTGCTGTTGCTGTTCATAGTGCGCGCTTTTAGCATGCGCTTGGCTTATGTTTTGTTTTAATTATTTCTTGTATTTTGGAAAGTTAATGCATATTTTGAAGTGGAAAGAGTGTGAAGAAGTAAAGAAAGAGTTGTTTTAGTGCAAAAAACATAGTGCTACTTGTTGTTAGATAAATTTTAAACAGAGAAGACAAATTTTTGCCATGCGCCGAAAGTCAGAATTGTCAAAAAATACCAAACAAAATACAAAACGAAAAAAGTTGGAAACCTATTCTCTACAAAGCAACAAATAAAATATTTTGTCTATATTCTACGCACAAAATAAAGATCAATAACGTAAGATCATAACAACAAAAAATGCATTCAAAGGAAATTGAAAACGTGCAACTCACACACATACCAAGAAATGATGCAAGAATGAACCCAATCAACCATTTAGAAATAGTGCTTGGATTAAGCTTACATGCAATACAAAAATCAAGCCTTATCCAAGCACGCTTGAAAAACATTTGCCCGGGTAATAAATTTCCAAGTTGCTTTGTGTAACTATTGCGTAAAACACAAAAAGCAAGTGATGTACAATAATACTTGGAAAGGCTTGCATTAAGTAAGTGTTTTGCAATCATACTTAGATAACGCTGACAACGGTAATAGTTTCACAACTGTTCAAAGTTGTGATGCTCTCATATATACATACATTTTCATTTTGTTCGCTCAGCAGCCATAAGGCTAACGGCAAGCTGTTAGAGTGTCCGACTCATATGCGGTGGTTCGCGCGTTCGATCCCTGGGGTAGCAAACACAAAAATTTTTGAAGACATGCAATTTTTCATATAAATATATGCTTCAATTTTAACAAACGAAAATAAAAAATAAATAAAAATAAAAATGTTCCGGTTGGGAATTGAACCTTGGATGTCCAAATCACAACAAATCAAATAACCAGTGGCTTACCAACTGAGCCACGGAATAAAAATTTTTCGCGAGTGCTAATTGATTTGTTGAATGTAGCACACTTGGAAAAAGCTTATTAAAACACTTATATCCAATTGTAAAAACAACACTTGGATTAAGCTTGAAGTAAGGAATATTATTCCAAGGGTTCACTTTCGTTTATCCTACAATTACATGTAAGCGTTCTACAATAGTAAATGAAAGCGTTATCCAAGCTTGAGGCTTACGTGTGTAAGCTTGTTTAAAGCTTATTCCAAGCTTGTTTGGCTGATTGGGAAGTAACCCGAAAGTGAACCCTTGGAATAATATTCCTTACTTCAAGCTTAATCCAAGTGTTGTTTTTACAATTGGATATAAGTGTTTTAATAAGCTTTTTCCAAGTGTGCTACATTCAACAAATCAATTAGCACTCGCGAAAAATTTTTATTCCGTGGCTCAGTTGGTAAGCCACTGGTTATTTGATTTGTTGTGATTTGGACATCCAAGGTTCAATTCCCAACCGGAACATTTTTATTTTTATTTATTTTTTATTTTCGTTTGTTAAAATTGAAGCATATATTTATATGAAAAATTGCATGTCTTCAAAAATTTTTGTGTTTGCTACCCCAGGGATCGAACGCGCGAACCACCGCATATGAGTCGGACACTCTAACAGCTTGCCGTTAGCCTTATGGCTGCTGAGCGAACAAAATGAAAATGTATGTATATATGAGAGCATCACAACTTTGAACAGTTGTGAAACTATTACCGTTGTCAGCGTTATCTAAGTATGATTGCAAAACACTTACTTAATGCAAGCCTTTCCAAGTATTATTGTACATCACTTGCTTTTTGTGTTTTACGCAATAGTTACACAAAGCAACTTGGAAATTTATTACCCGGGCAAATGTTTTTCAAGCGTGCTTGGATAAGGCTTGATTTTTGTATTGCATGTAAGCTTAATCCAAGCACTATTTCTAAATGGTTGATTGGGAAGCATCTGAAGAAGAAAAAGCGTCGAAAATTAGCGATGCCTACAAAAAATTACCAACAACAAAACGTATCTAAACAACAACACGCATTGAGGCAAAGTCGGAATAGCGCACGATTCCATATTTTGCGCATCGCATATGCTGAATTTACTAACAACAAAAAGACATACCAACAACAACATGCAATGCTGGCAGCGCCTGCGATCATGTTGACATTGCTAAATAGACAAAAACAACAACACGTATCAACCGATAATGCGAAAATAAAACTAAAGCGCTGGGCATTGCTGCCGAAAAGTACAAAAACAAAATCAGTGCGGCAAAACATAAACAAGAAATAAAAAAAACAACTAAGAAAAGCGTTAAAAAGTATGAAAATAACCTACATCACAAAGCGTACGTACGAAATGAAACAAAAAATCAAAACTGTGTACACAAACGAGATGGAAGAAAAAGTGCCAAAAAGTATGTTAAAATAAGCTGAAACCCAAAGCATAAGTACGACATGAAACAAAAAATCAACACCGTGTGCCAAAGTGAGATAGAAGAAAAAAGTATCAAAAAGCCTCAAAACTGGCGTAACCTTGAATTTAAGCTGGCACTATGAACACTTCGCGCTTTTTCCATATGATTGTACACAAAGCGTTTTCAGCAGCTGTAAAAAGTTTCAGCTTCAGCTTCCACTATGAACGCGGCCTAACACAGCTGAAGCTTGGCAACGCTTGCTTGCATTTTGCATTCCTTTTTGTCCATCATTTGTGTATTTATATATATGTACAGTGAACTCTCGATAATACGAACTAATAAAAACAAGGGATGATCACATTTACGAGAATGTCCAAATTTGCGAATGCCAAAAGAAATGGAAAAAAATATATCGATTGGCCACACATTGAATGATTTCTAAAAATTTAAACAATTCTCATGTTAATGCAGTTAAAAAAAATTTTGTTAATAAAATTGTTTATAAAAATTTTTTTTATTCTCTTTGTCTCAGTATGTCTTTAAAAAAGTTAAAAAATTAAAATGTTTACAAAAATTAATAAAAATAAATACATAAGTAGTTCGATTTAAATTTTTGTTTGTAGATCGACTAAAACTGAAATTATTTTGAATTATAAATTACTTGGAAAAAAATCGGTTATCTATTTTTGTTGTTTTTTTTTTTAACCACTTCAAATACAGCCTTTTCTCTAAGGCTTCTCAATACTTTCAGGTATAGCCTGTTTCAAAAGAGAAAAACATTTTCGCGCATGATTGAGAATAAGAAAATAATTTTGAGAGCGTTCTTCATTCTGATTGGTCGACATTAAAAAAAAAAAAAAATAGAATATTCTTTGAGCAGCAAAATAAATGAAAAAAATTAATGTATATTCCTAAATTTTGTTGTTCATCGCAACAGCGCTGCGGAAGTACTGAATTTTATTTTTCAAAATCAACCAATCAAAATTGAAAAAAAGGGGGCGTCAAAAAATAATTTGTTAGCCAAAATTTCACTTCACAATTTTTTCTTGAGAAAATAATTTATTTTTATATGTAATTTGTATATGATTTCTCTCTCAAGATGACGGTTGCTGCAGCCGTCGGTGCAACATCGTACTTGTGCGATCATTTGTTCTGAATGTTTGCACACTTAAATATATAAAAAAATTGTAAAAAACACTAAAAAAAGCATAAAGTTCAGCGAACAGTACAAAAAGAGTAAGAAATTACGCTCTAAAAAATTTTCCAGCTTTAAAAATAATTTCTCACTGCGCATCGAAAAATGAAACTAAATAATGTTCTTCTCTTTTGAAACGGTCTATAGTTTTGTTCAAACAATTGAAAAGAGACGTAAGTATGTAGAATTACGCAGATGATTTAGGTAGCAACCTTAGGTATTAATATATATATATATATATATAAATTATTAATATATATATAGTTGGGGAATTCACTAAACAACTCGAAAAAAAATTGTTTTAATATTTTTTGGTTCACATTTTAGAGATTTAAGAGTAAGTTTGAGATATTTGAGAATAGTCAGTGGGAGAGAAAAAAGGGGTCACATTTTCGAGTAGTCAGATTTTGTATTGGTCAGATTATGGCGAGTCCACTGTCTATTTAGCGCAGTTTACGTCTGCATTTGTTGCTGCTTTTTTTTTTTAATTGTTTGCTTAGCAACGTCTAATGCCTAAAAGTAAAGAACACGGCATAACACCAAGTGTTCTGCTGTTGTTTACATAACTTTCCAGTCATAGCATTCTTCTTTGCCGAATCTTGCTTAACATTGATTCGGTTTTCGTTTGTTCTTGTTCTGCTCAAGCGACGAGTGCTCTCTGCAGTGTTATGATTGATTTCATTGATGAGAACATAACATAGCAAAGGCTTGCACCACAAACGAGTGGCTTGAGACGCATTTCAAACACACTCGTGCAGAGGTTTAGTTTCAACCAGACTTTTGTTTGGGTGTTCCAAATATATCTTGTTTTATCTTGAGTATCTTGTTGAAACGTTTATTATTTTGACACTTATAGGTTCTTTTTACTTTTGTTGCTTTACTTCTGTAAAACAAAATGAATCGCTAACATTAAATAAATGCTAATCAAGAATTTAAAAAAAAAAAACGCAATAAAAAAATGAAACTAAAATTTTGTTTACTACAAAGAACAAAAATTCCCATTATTTATGGAACAAGCTTTTAGTCGCCTGCATATTAGGTCGGTTTTGAAACGGCGCATCCCGTCAACCCAATTTTCCATTGCCTTGTTAATAGTTTAGGATTCTATCTAACGAATGCCTCGAACTTTATCTATTTACCATATTTAGCTAAATTATTGAAAAATATTTTAAAAATTGCTAGATTGAGAGAAAAGCGGCACTGGGCTTAAAAATCGCAACTAGTTCACAAAGTAATTCACAAACTTATATCAGTCTATCAGACCACGCAAGACTTCCGCATTAGTTTTAGTCACTCGTGCCAGGTAATATGTTCTACGACAGACCTCTTGAAGATATCAGCAAAAGATAAAATATTTTGATTTTTTAAATCATAAAGCATTTTTTCTGTTTTCTGAGTAATATTTGAAGTGACTTTCCGCTTAGCATAGAAACAATAAAACAAAAATTGATTTGATAACATTTCAATAACAAGAACGTAATACGTAATTACTTGGCAAGCTTTATGGCATTTAACTGGAAATCCGATAACAATTGATTACTCTGATTGTCTTTGATCATATTAAATGAACATGATTGAACTCTTTAGTATTTAAGCGATTATTTAAATAACCAGCAAAGTCGCAGCAGCGATAAGCTGCAATACTTTAGAAAATTCCTAAAATTTGTTAAGTTTAATCTTTCTAATTAATTGTTGTTTATTTTATATCATTGCAGATAAGTGTACAACTACGAAACGATTTATTGCAGATAATTTAACGTGCGATATATTTTGCAGAAAAAGAATAACAAAACACGAAAACAACGTAAAAAAATTGGTAAGTTTGAATATATGATGTCTTAAGCGGAAACTTGCATTATCTTTTCCGATGAAAGTGTCATTTAGAGTTGATGTTGTAGTGCGGTAAACCTTAAAGCCAGAAGGCTTAAAGTGTTAAGTAATTTAACAACTGTATTATTTAATTGTTTCTTCGTAGTTGAAGCTTTTATTTTGATTTTATTTATTACGCTTGTAATTATCCCATGACCGCATTCACAATTTGTTATTGACTATAAAAGTGTTAAAAAACAATAAATTAATATAAATTCTACAGAGTACATTACAAAACGATGGTTTATATTATTAACGTTTTAAAAACTACTGCTTATTTCCAATAACTTCGTTTCGAATGATCAAAAACGACATTTTTAGAACGTATGATCACAAATTATATAAAAACATAAATTTTCATGAATATAAAAAAAAACTCCTCTACCGTAGATATTTAGAGAAAAGTTGTATGTACTTAGCACATAAAAAAATAAAAAAAAAACAAACAAATTGGCCATTTCAGCCCTCGAAAAGACTTTGACCCCGCTTCTTATGATCAATTGTGTTGTGTGTGTTATACAATGTTTGCACACAATTGACCGAGAACTGGAGCTACATGTTTTATGCCGACTCCGAATGGCATAAAGTTCATGTTCTCAAGAAGCTTTACATGTCATTATTTAGTCTCTGAGGTTTGCCATTGTCTGCAGAGAGGTGGTGGACCGATCAAAAAAATTTTTTATTGAAAAAAACTTTCGCCGCGTCGGGGGATCGAACTCGGGCTCCGAGCATGCCACACACTTAATCTGCATGCCACGATCATCATAAAATAATAAACAAAGAAAAATATTGTTTATAATACAATAAACATATATGAAGATTTAGGAATCTTTCCTGAAAATTTATAACATCTGTAGAATTTTATGATTTGTCCTGTACAAACAACTTCAACAACTCATTAGTTCATCAGTCATGCTTTCATTTGATAAACGTGCTTATCAGGTTGCCACAAACATATACAAAATTGAAAAGAAAATCTTGAAATATTTAATTTAAATATAAAAGGTCAAATAAATATTTTTCTTCTCAAAGACAATAAAATAAATTATTTTTATTTGTAACAGTAAAAAGTCTCTTCTACAGCACATTGCCTATAAATGATTTATTTTTTGAAAATTTATTTGAATTTTTTTGAATATGAATGAATGCTAAGGCGTTCATCACTTAGTTCAGAAAGGAAAAGTTTACGAGCCATTTTGAGAAAAAGTGGCTCGGTTCAATCGATTTTTGTGACAAAGTCACAAAATTTTTTATCCGAAATCCAAAAATAGTTGCACTAAAAAATTTGTCCGATTCTAAACATGTTCTTATCTACAACTTTGATGCTTCGAAAACTTTTAATTTGTAATCTAGTTTTAGGCAGGCATCGCCTTCATTAAAAGATACAGAGGAATATAAATGAATTTTGACGAAAAATTGATTTTTTTTATAGCAAACACGCTGGCAGACGGTCAGATAGAATTAAAAATCTTTTTGTCTTTAAGGCCTTCTGGATTAAAATTTTCAAGAAGGACAAAGAAACATTAAAATAAAACGATAATTAAATAAAATAAAACTACAAAACTTGAAATATATTAAGATACTATAAAAAAAATGTTTTATCAAAAACATAAAAATATCAAAAACTAAATGAGCAACAACCATTAAAATTAAAAAAAAAAAAAATACAAAAAGATATATAAAAAAAAAATTTAATGAACATTTAAAAGGAATTATATAAGATTAAAAAAAAATTTTAAAAAGTAAAAAAAATAAAAAAAACGCTGAGAATTTAAAAATTTAATATAAAAAAATCAAGCAGTAGTTTTTAACATATAAAAAAACAATAATTAAAAAATAAAATAATTAGAAAAATTGAAAATTTTAAAAAATTAAAAAATAATACATAAATTAAAAAAGTATAAGTCATATAATAAAAAAAATTAAATAAAAAATATACAAAAAAATTAAAAATATTTTTATACTCAATACAAAATTTAATTTAAAAATCTGTTTCTATCTGCTTAGTTTTTGTTATATCTCCGGTGTCTGCTGAACATGGTTGCCTACTGTTTTTTTTATATTCTCCGCAGAAGTACTCCAAATTCGTTGATTTTTTATAAAACTTTCCCACCAAAAAATATGTTATTAATTTATTTATATGCTTTTTAATAAAACACATACGTACACCGAGAAAAATACTTTAGTAAAGCTAACAAAAAGCTTATGTTAGTTACCCAAGAGCTTCGACAGTTTGATGAATGCTTGAACAAAAGCCAACTTTTTTATTTAACTACTGTTTTATCTTTCGGTGTAACAAAAATTAAGGCCCGATTCTAAAGTATTCTTAGTCGAGTAGTACATTTATGATGTTGAAATGTAAATTCTTGTTTTTCAAGGTTATAAACGAACATTTATTAAAATTTAACAAAGAAATTGTATTACAAAATTTAAAATACTCAGAGGTCTTCCTGAAAAAAATTGGTTATTCGAATTGAGCCGTCAATTCGGTCAAGGAAAATAATACCAACTTATTTATATATGGGCATCTCCCAAAAAAAGTCCACCAAAAGTGAAGAAAAACATTAAAATAAAGCACTGTAACAGCTTTAAACTTAATTTTTTTTTATTTTGATTAGTACTACTGTTATGTAACTTGAATTGAACTTATTATAATTTATTTTTATGAAAATTTATAATGAACATCTTTACTGTATTTTACTACTGTCGGAAAAATTTGTCGCGTCCATGATGTTACGTTCGTATTCGTGCTATATCTATTTAAAAAAAGGTAAGAGATAATTCTCATATTTCATAAGTCTACGAAGAAAACTTATCCTTTGACCTCCATTAACATGTATATTACATATAAAAAAAATTCAAAAAATTAGCTCAATTTTGCATATTTCTATAGCACGCCCATTCCAAGCATAACGCAAAACGGGTCCGTCTCATGGCTTTCGATTTGTTTTATTTTTGGGTTATAGATTCCTTTTAAAATTCTAAGAATACAAGTTCATTTATTTTTTTTTTTAACGCCATTCGTTGAAAAGTTATGAACCTCTTAATTCTGCAAATCGTCCGAAAACGCCAGAATCGGGAAATTTTCAATTAATTGTATCTACGTCAGCTTTTATCCAATTTTTATAAATAAGGTACCGTTGGAAAGGTATTGGAAAGAACTTTTTGGAAAAAATATATAATTTTAAAATTTTAGTTGTTAAGGTTGCCAACCAATTAAAAACAAAATGTATTTGCAAATATCTCAAAAAAAGCATATTTTTTTTTGATTTTTTATTTTTTAAATTTGAAAAAGAATGTTGCCTTAACATCAAAAGCAATTTAATGATGGAGCTTTTATATGTTTTTTCGCAATTTCAATTTTTGTGCACATACCTTATCATTTTGAGACACTTTATCATTTATAAATTTTATAATGGCTAAGATGTTCGAAAATTTATCTGCAAAATGGTTAACCTTGTTAAGACCAACATTTTATTCATAAATTTTGATGACCTGACACTTATTCTTGGTATAAAAAACTGGTAAAAACCGAAAAAAAAAATAAAAAACAAATTATTTTTTTTAACTTGTATTCGCATAAAATTAAAAAAAATGTTTATTTCCATATTAGAGATTATTAAATTCTAATTGGTTTTGTAGCAAAAAATTTTAAAATCGGTCTTAAAACAAAAAAGTTACGATGGTTACTCTGACGCTCTATCCATACTTGTCAACCCATACAGATCATTGTAACTTTTTTATTGATATTGAAAAAATTTCAATAAAAATTTAAAAGGAATGATATAATTAAAATTAAAAAATAAGAAAATATTAAAAACAATAAAAAACTCAAAAGTCCAAAAATTAATTAAATAAAAAAAAATTTAACGGAATTATCTAAAATTTACAAAAAAAAAAAAAATTTAAAAGGAATAATATAAAATTTCAAAAAATAAGAAAATAAAAAAAAAAAAATTAAAAACGGGTAACAAAATTAAATAAAAATTCAACAATCACAAAATTCAAAACTAGTTATTTCATAAAAAAATCCGTTCCGATTATATTTTTGTTTTTTTTGTATCTTTAAATCTTTTTTTGTATTGCCCGATTTAAATTTTCTACCCATTTAACACTTGCACTAATCCCTAAAAATATACAAAATGATGTACACATTTATGATTATTGGTCCAGCAACCAATTACATGAATCACATAAACTATTCATGATATCAGTGTACAAAATACACAAAAGAAAAAACAAACAATACGAGAACATGAATATTTCATCGGCCCAGTGTTTAAAGTTCATGAAGTTTGTGTTCAGGATACTCGAAAATTTCTTAAATGACATGAAAAAATACAAGAGAAACATGAATCATTCAGAATTTTTGTGAATTAAATTCATATAACTCAAGTTTAAGAAAGAGAAGGTACAATAACTGTTCATGAGCTAAGTGACAAAAATGCATGAATCTTATGTACTTTTGAAAAAAAAAAACACAAATTCTATGAACTTAAAAGCTCTTTCCGGACTAATTTTCATTTTGATCGAAGAGCGGGTTTTACTCAAAAATTGCATATCTCTCTTAAGAGGTTGGGTACACCCATCTTTTGAATGCTTAAAGTTTCATTTGCCTTAAGTTCTAATTAATACCAAAAAAGCTTGCAACAAACTTCAATGTTCACTTATTAATATATAAAATATGACATCGAAAACATGTCATACTTAAACAATTCCTTTTGCTTATTTGGGATAATGCAATCCTTTGTGAGTTTTTTTTTGTTTCTTAGCTATTTTTATTTTCAGCAGTAAACCATAGAATACTATGTTTTCTATGTTAAAAGCTTTGGGAAATAAAAAATGCAAAATAATTACACAACTTAACTCGTATTATCATTTAATAAAAACATAGAATGTACAGAAGCTTTGTCTTCAAACTTTATACCAAAAATGTGGTTTTACCGAGTTTATTTAAGTCAATTGAGTTCTAGAAAAAAATTTCGAAATTCTATGTTTTTGCGATGTTTTTATTTTTTGCAACATATAAAATTTTCTGTTAAAAATAAACTTAACCGCATGAATAAAATATGAAAAAAAACCATATAAAACCCATAAAATTCACAATAATAATATTTTTTGAGAACATGTATTAATGTGCTACTGATACTTTTGAACTAACATTGTGTTCAAGATAAATATGCAAACACTCTGTTATCTCTGTGTTAGCGATGCACAATAGTTGTCTGTGAACATTTGCACATCAAGCTTTCGAATTTTATAAGAAAAAGTTTAATCACAATTTCCATTTCGCGTTATAGAAATTCTGACTACCTTTTTCTTGCTTTTTAGTTCTCATAATAGTCTCTTGAGTAATTTTAAACTTTAGTACTTTAATGTACTCTAGTGATACTTTCACAAGTCAACTTTCAAATTAGAAATCCTTTATACTATACTATAGAAAAGCAATATGTTTTCAAACTGGCTAAAAAAACTTTTTTTATAATATTTAAATTAGCAATAGAATTACTTCAGTGTTATATAAATATTTAATCACCTTCATTAGATGAATGTTTTCGAAAGATGATGCTTTTAGGTGTTAAACTTTATGTTTTCCTCTCACCATCATAACATAAAACAATCAGTTATTCAACTAATGCGTAAATCGATAAAAATGTGCGTTAAATTGCTATAAAAAATTACGTAAATTTTCGTAAACATTAACTATTAGATTTTTATGCGTTTTAAGATTTGTTATGAATGTAAAATAATAAAAATAATTAAGCTGCAATTGGCTTTAAAGCCATAACCGTAAATATTGCCAATTCATACGCACTAGACGTTTAAGTGTTGTTAGCAATAAAAACTTTTTCTCAAATTTGAATAAAAAAAACAATCAATTTCTACGCATGCAGAAAAAAATAGAAAGTTATGCAATTTGTTTGAAAAAAAATAACGACTGACCCCAACTGGCCCACCAAACTTTGTGCAATGTACCGTGTTAGAGTATCTGTGAAATACGAACAAGTGAAAAAATCAGCATTTTCTGCTGTAATTGCTGCTAATCACATCAGCGGACTTGCAAAACTTGGGCACTATTGAATTTTTTTCAAAATTATATTCTGATATAATAAAATTTACTTAAAATGTAAAAACATTACTTAAAGCAAGATTTAACATAAGCCCAAAATTTAAATATTCGATTTTTTTAGAAATTGTTTAGTTTTTTATGCAAATCAAATTCTTATGCCGAAATTAATACGGCAACAACATCAAAAGCATAGAAAAACAATGGCAACCCGCGTGTGCAGTGAACTCAAAATGAACGACCGCATCAAAGAGCAACAACAATAACAACTTGGATTTAGACTGCCGGTATGGCGAATCTGCAATAACAAAAAGAAAAACAAAAACAATATCAGCAAAATCCACAACAAAAGAAAACAAAACCGAAGCATAAAAATAGTCAAAACATTTAAAAACAAACAGAAAAAAAGGAACGAAAATGGGAGAAATTTATTGTGTCTGAGTTATAGCAAGTAAGGAGAAGGAGATCCATATGCTGTTGTTGTAGCAAAATGAAAGCAAAAGCAAATGAAATAAAATTGCAAATTCGAGAAAATTCAGCGAAAAAATTGTGGCGGAAATGAAAATTTAAAATAAAGCTAGAAAAATGCGAGCATAAGAAATGACTGAAGGAAAACAAAAAATACTGCATTATAATTGAAGAAATCCGAACTCTAATAAAATGTAAAGGTAATAGTTATAAGCAAGAAGTTAGTGGTAAGTAGTTAGTGGTAGAATTCGGTACCGTGGATTCTATGAGAAATTTGCGAAGGCAGAATTGCAAGCCACTGCCATCCATCCAGTGAACGGCCTCTAAACATAGAGGTTAGCCGCTTTTAAATGGTCCCAAAAAAGTAATAGGTGACCAGCTAGTGGGCCGATGGCCAATCTACAAAAAAGGCGATCTCACCATTTGCGCCAACTGCCGTAGAATTAGCCTTCTTTATATCGCATAAAAGGTCCTGTCGAGCGTATTGTATGAAAGACTGAAGCCCATCGTCAATCAACTGATTGGACCTTATCAGTGTGGCTTCAGTCAAAGTGGGTGTGACGGTCACCTGGTCTTGGGGTGTTCGAGAGGAAAGTTCTTCGCAAAGTCTTTGTTTCTGAGTTGGCGACGACGATCGCATTCAAATGAACCACGACCTATACGAGCTCTACGACGATATGGACTTAGTGCAGCGTATTACAATTCAGCTACTACGCTGGCTGGGTCACGTCCAAGGAAGAGAGGTGTTTGAGGCGAAAGTCGAGGGTAGACGACCAAGAGGAAGACCATGTCTCCGATGGATGAACAGACCAAGGAAGCCCTAACTGAAATGAACTATCATATAAGTTAGCTGTAAAGATTTTTCAACTTTTATGCTTGAAACTTAATTCTCGAAGATCACTACTCAATTCTCAGTATTCAATAATGCATAGTCAATTTTTGAAATTTTGATATTCAGTTGTAATAAGTTCATTATACTCAACACTCAATGATTCATGCTACTGAATAGAAACTACCAACTGCCATCTCCCAATTCTCAACTACCAACAACCAACTATCAACTCCAAAACCCAACTTCCAACTTAAAACTGCTAAGTACAGACTATCAACTACCAACTACCAATTACCAACTACCAACTACCAACTACCAACTACCAACAACCAACTACCAACTACCAACTACCAACTACCAACTACCAACTACCAACTACCAACTACCAACTACCAACTACCAACTACCAACTACCAACTACCAACTACCAACTACCAACTACCAACTACCAACTACCAACAACCAACTACCAACTAACAACTCCAAATTCTAAACTACCAATTAGCAACTACCAACTTTCAACTTTCAACTATCAATTACCAACTACCAACTACCAACTACCAACTACCAACTACGAACTGCCAACGACCGACTACCAACTACCAACTGCCAACTAGCAACTACCAACTAGAAACTACCAACTCCAAAACCCAACTTCCAACTTCAAACTGCTAACTACAGACTATCAACTACCAACTACCAACTACCAACTACCAACTACCAACTACCAACTACCAACTACCAACTACCAACTACCAACTACCAACTACCAACTACCAACTACCAACTACCAACTACCAACTCCAAAACGCAACTTCCAACTTCAAACTGCTAACTACAGACTATCAACAACCAACTACCAACTACCAACTACCAACTACCAACTACCAACTACCAACTACCAACTACGAACTACCAACGACCGACTACCAACTACCAACTAGCAACTACCAACTAGAAACTACCAACTATCAACTACGAACTACCAACGACCGACTACCAACTACCAACTAGCAACTACCAACTAAAAACTACCAACTCCAAAACCCAACTTCCAACTTCAAACTGCTAACTACTGACTATCAACTACCAACTACCAACTACCAACTACCAACTACCAACTACCAATTACCAATTACCAACTACCAACTACGAACTACCAACAACCGACTATCAACTACCAACTAGCAACTACCAACTAGAAACAATCAACTCCAAAACCCAACTTCCAACTTCAAACTGCTAACTACAGACTATCAACTACCAACTACCAACTACCAATTAGCAACTACCAACTTTCAACTATCAATTACCAACTACCAACTACCAACTACCAACTTTCATCTTTCAACTATCAATTACCAACTACCAACTACCAACTACCAACTACCAACAACAACTACCAATTACCAACTACCAACTATCAACTAGCAACTAGCAACTATAAACGACCGACTACCAACTAGCAACTACCAACTACGAACTACCAACGACCGACTACGAACTACCAACTACTAATTAGCAACTACCAACTAGAAACTACCAACTTCGAACTCCCAACGACCGACTGCCAACTACCAACTACCAACTACAAACTAGAAACTACCAACTCCAACTCCGAACCCCTAACTCCAAATTCCAAACTACCAATTAGCAACTACCAACTTTCAACTTCGAACTCCCAACTTCTAACTTCCAACTATCAACTACAAAATGCCAACTACCAGCTGCCAACGACCGACTACCAACTACCGACTACCAACTGACAACTACCAACTACGAACTAACAACGACCAACGACCGACTACCAACTACCAACTACCAACTACCAACTAGCAACTAGCAACTACCAACTACGAACTAACAACGACCAACGGCCGACTACCAACTACCAACTATGAACTACTAACGACCGACTACCAACTACCAACTAGAAACTACCAACTCCAATTAGCAACTATCAACTTTCAACTTTCAACTAGCAACTATCCAACTACCGACTGCCAACTACAAGCCACCAATTACCAACTGCAAACTACCGACTACCAACTACCTACTAGCAACTACCAACTCCAACTTCGAACTCCCAACTTCTAACTTCCAACTATCAACTACTAAATGCCAAATACTAACTAACAACTACAAACTGCCAACTACCAACTACCAACTACTAATTATCAACTTACAACAAATATTTATGTACTTACCTACTTAGGTGAGCATGGCAACCCGTAGTCGGGTTACGGCCGACTTCATTAGCTCTCGCCAGGCGCCTCGGCTTCGCTCTCGCCGTCTCCAATTTCTTTCACCAAGCGCAGTAAAAGCTTCCTCGGCCTGGTCAATCCATCGGAGGCATGGTCTTCCTCTTCGTCGTCGTCACTCGACTTTCGCCTCAAACACCTTTTTCGGTGGAGCTACTTCATCCATAAGAAAGACATGACATATGACCCATGACCCAGCCCAGTCGCTCAATTGTTGTACGCTTAACTAAGTCAATGCCGTCGTAGAGCTCGTACAGTTTGTGGTTCATGCAATAGTCGTCGCCAATTAGAACAGGACCAACAATTTTGCGAAGAACTTTAGCTTTAATAAAATCTAAATAACTAAATAATATATTAAATTTGGCATTCTCGTAGATATTCATTTTAAAATGAAGAATTAACTATCAAACTGTTATAAATCAATATTTTGACTTAAAATGGTTTCATAACTTCTTGTTGAATCAGTACATTGCTCATTTCTACGCATTAAGCACTCATGTAAGTATTTCCCATTTATGTCCTTTCATTTATGCAAGCCTGTTTTGCAAACAGATGTAATCAGTTTGCTTTCGTCGCTTGTTTTGTTACAATCTTATGATTGCATTTCTTCTTCGTCTCGTCAGCAGTTTAACTCAGTTGTTCAGAATCTCAACATTTGTGTCCTTAATGCTTTCTCTTGATTATTTTATCCTTGTTGCCTGTTCATTCATGTTGTACATCAACCGTTTGATGCACTGATTTGGAAAATGAGTCCATCAAGCATCTGTCACAATCACTGTCCATCATTTGGACACTCACTCAATCAGTTGAACGGGCGATAATCTCTCATTCAGCACTCTTTACTCGCTGAAAAGTGATATAAAAAGCAACCCAGCTGAAAGCTTGGCACTACATTGACAGCCAAAGAATTCTTATTTATAGCTTAGCTTTTCCGCTAGCTATCGAAGTAAGACAAAAATAAAGGAATGTGTCAGGAAATCGAATTTTCTTTTGTAGCATAGAAGAAAAAGAACGTTGTTGATAGTTTACAATTTGGGTTAAGTGCTGTTTTTTTTTGCACTTTGAGCACTACACAATTGACAGAGAGAATTTTTGGCATAAAATAAGCAACGATTTTTAGAACAAGTTTGTACGTTGGAGGTTCAATGGTTTTTCTGTAATTGTACAAATAGAAAAAGAATAAAATTAATAAGTATTTGTACCAGCGTTCTTAAAAATTTTACTTAGAAGTCAGCTTTACTAACAGTTCTCAAGATGATTGAATTGAGCATTTTTAATTTTGTTTTAAATTTTTGCGGATCAAAATCTTTGCGCAGTAGACTTTGTACATTCCGTCAGCTAAAACTCAGCACTTTTTTCTTGATAACTTCAATTTTCATTTATAAACCCGCTACTGTGAAATATGTTTACTTCTCCAAATGTCTAGTCTTCTTCTAAACATGTACATTCTATTCCATTGAGAGACTTCCGTGTAGTCTGGCTCCTTCAAGCGCACATTTATTAATTTCTATAGTTTATGCAAAAACAAAATTAACCACGTAATAACGGGTTGCGCGGCATTTTATTGAATCCGCTCACGTAGCTTACGCAAAACTTATTTTATAATGTATACTCTCACACTTCATTTTCTGCTTAATAAATTCTAACATCTGCATGTTTGAATGCAGTACCCAGCCACATGGCATGCCATGTTTGCAGCAGTTAATGTTCGTAGTTGTTGTATTTGTTATGAATTTAAATGAGTTTTTGGCGCCTTTTCCGTAAGCTTGCGACAGTTCATTGATTTACTTGTTTTCATTAGATATTCTAAGAATAGCAAGTAAGCGAAAATGTAAAATAAAGTATAGAAAAAAAATGTCATTAGTTTTCATTCCATGCCAGCAGAGAAGCAATTCAAAGTGTATTATTATTGCTTTTTCATTTTTTTTCTTTTCTTTTATATTTTACTTTTTTTAATATAGAACGCCTAAAAGTATGCCACAATTTTGTTGCAGTAACAGCAGCAGCAGCAGCAACACGCAAATGAACAATAAACACTTGTTCACCATGAAATACTTTAGTTTTTTATTCAACTCTTTTTTGCCTCTTCACTTTTGTTTTCAACACAAACAACACTCGGAAGCAATTCTTTTGCTTTTGCACTCTTTTGTTTCCGATGCGCTGCGCCTATGTGCATGCAAGGTTTTTCATATCGTGCTATTGGTTTTCTATTTTCATTTTATAACAATGCAAGCCGAATAGGCTGTCGAAGCAATTTTATTGTCATTTTTAAAATTCTCTCAAAAAACTGAAAAAAAATTGTTCCATCTATTTGAAGGTACGAACAGTGCTGAAAATTGGTTGTTCAACATTTTTCCTAAAATGATTTCCGTGGAAGTGAAATGCATTGTGTGTACCTTTCTATTTTGCTGAAAAGAACTAGCTGTAAAGGTTTTTCAACTTTAATGCTAGAATTTTATTTCTCGAAGATCACTATCCAATTCTCAGCATTCAAAAATACTTGGTAAAGTCTTGAAATTCTGATATTCAATTTTAATAAGTTTTTTTTTTTGTCGAGGCTTAAAAATTTGAAAGTAACAGTGCTTTAATAAGTTCATTACACGCAATACTCAATGATTCATGCTTCTGAATAGCAACTACCGACTACCAACTCCAACTCCCAATTCTCCCAATTCTCGACTACCAACAACTAACTATCAACTCCAAAACCCAACTACCAACTTCAAACTGCTAACTACCGAATACCAACTACAAGCTACCAACTACCAATTTCGAACTACGAACTTCCAATTAATAACTACCGACTACCGGCTACCAACTACCGACTACCGGCTATGAACTACCGACTACCAACTTTTAACTATCAACTACCAACTTCCAACTACCAACTACCAACTTTCAACTACCAACTACCAACTTTCAACTACAAACTACCACAAGTCACCAACTACAAGTCGCCAACTACAAGTCACCAACTACGAACTGCAAACTACCAGCTACAGACAAACAACTACCAACTGCCGACTACCAACTACCAACTCCAACTCCGAACCCCCAACTCCAAATTCCAACTACCAACTTTCAACTATCAAGTACCAACTACCAACTTCGAACTGCCAACTATCCAACTACTGACTACCAACTACAAGTCACCAACTACGAACTGAAAACTACCAACTAGAGACTACCAACTACCAACTATCCAACTACCGACTGCCAACTACAAGCCACCAACTACGACCTGCAAACTACCAACTACCGACTACCAACTACCAACTCCAACTCCGAACCCCCAACTCCAAATTCTAAACTGCCAACTCCAACTCCGACTTCCAACTATCAACAACCAAATGCCAAATACCAACTAACAACTACAAACTGCCAACTCCCAACTACCAACAACGAACTACGAACTACGAACTGCCAACGACAAGCTACGAATTACGAACTACTAACTACCAACTACCGACCATCAACTACATGCTACCAACTATGAACTGCCAACCACCAACTGCCGACTACTAACTAAAAGGCACCAACTGCCAACTACCAACTATCTACTGCCAACTACAGCTACTAACTACAAATTACCAACTTACAACAAATATTTATATACTTACCTACTTAGGTGGACATGGCAACCCGCGGTCGGGTTACGGTCGACTTCATCAGCTCTCGCCAGGGGCTTCTGCTTCGCGTGCGCCGTCTTTAATTTCTTTCACCAAGCGTGGTTAGGGTCTTCCTCTTCGTCGTCGATACTCGACTTTCGCCTCAAACACCTTTATTCGCTGGAGCTTCTTTATCCATTCTTAATACATAACCCATCCAGCGTAGTCGATGAATTGTTATATGCTGAACTAGACAGGACCAAAGATTTTGCGAAGAACTTTCCTCGCGAACACCCCAAGATCGGCTGGATCTGCTTGCGATACAACCCATGCCTCAGCGCCATAGAGAAGAATAGGCATATTGAGCGTCTTGTAGAGTGTTAGTTTTGTCGATCAAAAGAGGGTTCTAGAACCTAATTGCTTACTTATCCTAAGTAGTAGCACCTATTAGCAATTGTTATTCTTCGTTTAATGTCGCCTGCAAGCAGATTGGAAAAATGTCTATTATGGGATTGGAAAAAATCCATAATCTCAATGCGCACTGCGTATCTGAAACCAGATCACCATTCTCAGCTATACAAATGTATGCTTCGGGCTTAAAATCTTGGGTTAGACAGACTGCAGGAAAATTCTTGACCTTTTGGTAGAATTTTCGAGCATCCTTCTTGCCTTGGCACACCTCAATTTTTTCTCACTCACGCTTTTCTTGCTCTTTTTTTTACATCTGAAAAGGCATCTCTCTGCCTTCCTCTTATCACGATATTTTTCGTGCATGGCTCGCGTTGCAGCTGACTGCAGCGTCTTTTTATATGCGGCGTATTTTGCTGCTGTCGCGTCGCGACACTCCTGGTCATACTATTGGTTGCAGGCGCCGAAAACCAATGAGTTCTTCAGCAGCAGTGCGCATGGAGGCAAGAGTAAGGTTTGTTGAGCTGAACCGAGAGCGGAGTTGGCCTCGGCAGTCCGTCGTGATAGCAGCTTATCGACATCAAGCTTTCGTTGCAAACCTGTGCGTGCATTCTTCGCATTGCACACTCGCATGCGGATCTTGGCTGCAACAAGATAATGGTCGGAGTCAATATTGACCCCCCGGAATGTGCGCACATCCAGTACACTTGAAGCGTGCCTTCCGTCGATCACAACATGATCATTTTGGTTTCGCATTTTTTGGCCCGGAGACAGCCAGGTTGCCTTTTGGATATCGATGTGTTCGAATCTGGTACTACTATTTACCATGTTTCGCGCAGTAGCGAAGACGATTAGTCTTAGACGTAGTGAACCAACCAAAAAGTAGTCTAATGGTGTCAAATCACATGATATAGATGTCCATTTGACTAACAAAACGTGAGTTTAATTGTTTAAATTTTAATTAACCAAACTGGCCTCTCAATAGATTCATGATAATGCGTGCGTCTTGTTGAAACCATTTCTCAACCAAGTCCAATTCCTTTATTTTGGTTAAAAAATAGTCGGTAATCATCGCACGGTACTTTGCTTCATTGACTGTTTTCTTGCGATTTTCATGATTTTTTGAAAGTAACGGTCCAATGATGCCTATAAACCGCACCGGACAGTGAATTTTTTAGAGTGCATTAGCAGCTCTTGCAATGCCTCTGTCTGCTTTTCAGACCAAATTCGGCAATATTATTTGTTGACATACCCATTGAGACAAAACTAAGTCATTGAAAACAATTTTTCGATAAAAGGATCTTCATTCAACTTTTTTAAGTCTTGAGTTCTTGCAGCAGCTATATTTTGTTTGGTTTCATACCAAGGTCCTTCATACGTCAAATGTTCCTGGTAGTCGAAAAACGCAAGCTGAATTGTTGAGAATCGCGACGAATGAACTTATCGCGATCTTCCTTGACACTGATGCAGCAACAATAGTCTTCTCGGTATGCATTCTCCGCATACGGGAAGGTGAATTGATGACCAATAAAGTGAAACTGGTGCGATATTAAGTCACAATACCTTGAATAGCCTGTTCGGACGTAATTAAAGAAACGCATTGCTTACAGAACACGAATTTTGATAATAGAATTCATTGATTTGCAAGCGCTGTTCGTTTGTTTTTGTCATAAAAAAAACTGTAACACATGTAACATTTTCTCTGATTTTATTAAAGTATATTTATTCGAACAATATTTAAAATACTCCATAACAACCTTAGACAAGAAATCCTTTTGGCAATTATTCATAATTTTTACCTCTTCCACAAATCAAAATCTTAACATATAATGGCCAAACAAGTACCTACTTTCAAATTTTCTCAACAACTTTTTGCATTCTTCAAGCATCCTTGTAAAAAATCTGTAAAAAAATTAAAACTTGCTGTTGAAAAAAAAAAAAATTTGTCTCGAATCAAAAACTTTCGAAAAGAACTCAAGAAATATTGATTTGTTTTTCACTAGCTTTTCTTAACTTTTTGCCATAATTTTTTTTGCGCTACTGCTGCTGCTTGTCAGCATATAATAAGCACACATTTCCTTAGTACACAGCCTAAAAGTATGCACAAACCAACACATACAAACATTCACAAACATACACCTACACATATTCGCTTTGGCATGCATGCAGCGTGGTTGTGGAAGGTAAAGACATAAAATATGCCAACTGCTTAGCGGTTGCAACGTTTTCGCATACGTAAAGTTGGCTGCTTGCCAGCCAGGCACGGCCAGGCAGGCAGGCAAACTTTCGTTTTTCATTTTCATGACTTTTTCATTTTCATTTTTATTATTTTGTTTTTTATTTGCTTTTTTTTTTGTTCTGTTTTACTATCCCTTTTTTTACTCACTCGGATATCCTGCTGCTGTTATTGCTATAGACGGTTTACGTTGAGCAGCTGCTGCTGCTGCTGCTGCTGCTCAAGCCTTACAAGTTTAAGTGAGCTGCTACCACTTGATGTTGCCACTAAAATAAAGTGATCTAATAAAATCAATCTGAAGGTATTCTAATATTGTTAAGCAGTGTTTGGCAACGCCAACAAAGAAATTTGATTTTATTGACAGCAGGAGGTAAGAAGACAGTAGTTAAATATTTTATTTTATTAGATAAAATAATGTTCTTTGTATATCATAAATAAGTGTCACTTTTGGGCTTCAAATCGATTTGAACATAAAAATTTTATTGAGAAATCAATTGAAAAGCACTTAATTGAAAATTTATTTTAAGTACTACGACACTACTATATGTTCTTTCTTGAATGATTTGCCGAATGTTTATTTGCTGTAAATCGTTAAAGATGCTTTTATCTGAGTACATAAAAGAATGAATGAAATACACTCGATAGAAACAGAGAAACTAAAGAGAAGATTAAAATAAGCAGATAAGTTTTTATTATGATATTTGGTGAAATGTCTTTTTTTATTATAAAAATTATGGCTACATTAAAAATTATCCATATTTGAGTAAAAATTACTGGCTATTCCTTTGAACAGCCCATATGGTTGAGTTACGAACAAAATAAGTTTTTGAAGCACTTAAAACAAAGAGGAAAAAAAGTTTAATTTTTTGGGGCTTTTTCCGGTTAAGATCATGTTCAATAAAAGCTGTCTGTAAGTGAATTTAGCTGTGAACTTCTTCCCAGCAAAAAAAGTACTTCCAAAAGAAGGTAAAGTGGCCGAGAAGTAGTAAATTCCATCCATTCTACTTTCATACCCAGAAGGCATTCTTTTAACACACGCATGTCATTGGGAGGAATGCTTTCCTTAGTCTTCTCAAGAAGTGCTTCTAGAATTTTTCAATAGAAGATTTCTTTGATGCATTCAATAAACCTATTCTAGTGGGTATTTTTTAGGAAAACTTTAAGAAGACATTTCATGGTTCAGAAGACATAAGTCAAAATTAATCTAAGCAAATATTTCATCATTGCCTTGCACAAGCCATCCAATGGAAACATTCTTGTAAGCTATTCAAATAGACTTTTCAAAATTTATGAGAATGCCTCTTGATAGCACTTTTCGATAAGGCTGAAGAGAAGCACAATTGGAATTTTAGAATGTCTTCTGGAAGTAGTATATCTAAGAATGCATGTCAAGTTTGTATCAAAAATTTTGCTGGATAGTTATATATTTTCCAAGTATTGTTTTCTTTCTATTTTTCAATATTTTTGGACTTTATGGTTTTCACTACTCCATAGCAAATAAACAAAAAAGCAAATAAGAAGAATAAAAAAGACAAGAAAAAAGAAACAAGAGATAAAACCTTGCTATATTTGATTTTCAAGGCTTATCGCTATTAAAGAAAAGGAAAAAATAAAGGATTACTTTTGTAGAATTAAATACATTAATCAAAAATAAACCCGAAAAAGTTAAATATAGCTTGAAAAATAAACAACTTCATGTATCTAATATTGATAAGAGCAAAAATAAGAGCGATCATGTTTGATTAAAATATTTAAATATCGTTGTAAACCATTAAAAATTCATTTTCCTCTAATGTTATCCTTAAAGAAAAAAAAGTACCAATCAGTTTAAGTAACTGAACCTTCAAATTAATCGCAATAATTTCTGTAAAAGTAATGGAGTTTGAAATTTTATTTTTTTATTACACATGTAAAGGATTGCATTTTTATAACTAAAGAAATTCAAATGCGTTGCTTCCTTTTGCTATAACACGTCTAAATCTCTTCTCAAAGTAGTTGCATGCGGCACTGCGAGTTCAATTGGTATTTCGTTCCAGATTTTTTCAATAACCATTCAAACAACGGTACTTGTAATCCTTAAGCTTCTGCAACATATAACCCCATATACAAAAGTCCAAAGAATTCAGATCAGCTGAGCTTGGTAGCCAATCTTCTTTAGGTATGAAATCGGTTAAATTTTCACTACAACATTTCTGAACAACCTTAGCAGTAAGAGCAGAAGCACCATCTTGCTGATAACAACAGTAATCCTTCCGTAGATCTTCGGAGCATTTGGTAACAAATGGTTTTGTAAGACCTCTTCCAAGTAGTAGATTACGTTTATTTTTACCCCTTTATCGATAAATGAAGAACCTGCAGGGTTCCTCTATTACAAACTGCTCCCCAAACCATAACCGAAGACGAATTCTGGTATCTTGGTATATGTTTTTTATTGTTTGAAACATCCTTGAGTGAAACTGCCCACGAGCGATCGTGCTGTACGTTATACAGAGTTTGTTGAACAAAAGTTTCTCGTCAGAAAAAATTATGTCGTCTCCTGCATGCCAGGTTAGGATCACTATACTTCTAAGTAGGCGTTTTTTTTTGTTTTAAATGGTGACATTTCAAGATCAATTGTAAGGATTTTTCTTATTATTTCTCGATTAACGTTAAGATTTTTTGCCATTTTTCGTGCAGACTGATCAAATTTTTTTTGAATACGCTCCCTTACATTCTTAATTAGATTTGCAGTATGCACAGTTTTTTTTGTCAAGTTTTCTCACGATTTTCATTAGAACCTGTATCCAAATGGGGTTGACGGTACGATAAACTTACTGTCGGTTTCTACCAAGAAGTTCTGGGAAAATCCTTCCGCATTTTAAACCGGTCCACAGTGAACTGTCTAGTTGACAAAAATCAAAAAATTGTATGTCTCGAAATCCTGCAAATTTGGTATCGATCGACAGATAATTGTCTGACTAATTTAAATCCAAAATATTGGAACGATTAAATGCGTTTTGATTGAGCTGCAACGCTTTGAAGTTGAATAATTTTTTTAAAAAATTCTGATTTTGAGCATAACTCTTTGAGTTGATTTATAGAAATAATTGCAAAAAATCCATTTTTTAATCAAACTAAACCAATTAAAGCGCATAATTATAAGAAGATATTGAGTAATTTTAAAAAATTTTGTTTTTATTAAAAATTAAGAAAAAAAAAAATTAAGTGGTTTCAAAATTTTATGAATTCCAATGAAAAAAAATGAAAATTCACATATTTTAGTGGAAAAAAATAACAGAACTTGTTAAAACTTGTGGTTTTTTTTTTTTTGATTATTTAAAACGTATATTGTACAATAAGGAACTGTTAATAACTTTTGCACCTTCGTCCCCCAAGTATTTTTAAAAATTTTTTTGAAAAAAAGCTTAAAATCAAAAAATGGAAAAAATTAACATTTTTCGTGAGCGTTAATTTCGACTGTTTATTAACAGAAATGCAACAAAATAACAAATAATATTATAATAAATTAAAAAATGCTTTTAATAATTTATTTATGGCCTGAAATTAATTAGAATTCAAAAGGAATTTAAAGAAAAACTGGGACTTTTAGTCGACTATGTTAAGCAAGGTCACGGAACTACAAATTATGGCAATACAGCTAGGCGTTTTTTTTCTAATATTGATACTTCAGCAGAAATTACAAATATTTATAAGAGACTAATATCAAAATTTTCATTAATATTAAGAATTTTATCTTGCGGTTTGGAAATTAATCCAGAGAAGTTTAATGAACTGCTTACAGAATGCAGAAACATTTACATTCAAAACTATAATTGGTTCTACATGCCCAGTACGGTGCATAAAGTTCTTGTTCATGGAAGTGATGTTATAAAATTTTTTGATTTGCCAATTGGTAATTGATTTTTTTTTATTTGAAATCTCAATCAAAAGTTGTTATACTTTCAGGCTGTTTATCTGAAGAAGCTTTAGAAGCAAAACATAAAGATATACTGAAAATTCGCTTGTCGCATACGAGGAAGTCATCGCGAATTAACTCAAATTATGACTTGATGTCTTCGGATCCGGTTATATCCACGAAAAGAAAAATAAATAAAAAGAAAACACCCCTAGATGAAGAAATGATTCAATACATTCAATACAACGAAAACAATTTTGAAGATAGTTTTAGTAAATATTCATGTTTTCAAATCTCTTCTTCCGAAGAAGAATCTGAATAAATAAATAATTTTATAAATTAAATGATAAAAAAATACTATAAAAAAATATTATAAAATTACTAATAATACTGAATATTTTCTTATAAAAATATATTAAATTAATTGATAAAAAAATGGCGAAACTATAAGGTTTACACTAAATCTGACTCATTTCTGAATCATTTTTGAGCTCAGCGACCCCAAATTACCTATTGTACCAAGTTTCATAAAAATGCAACAACTCCTTCTATTTTTGTCTATCGCTTATATGGAGACAGTTCACTGTGCGGTCTTACATTTTTCTACAATTATAACGCGTAAGTCTGACATGTTCTCTGAAAAACAAAGTTGAAAACAACGGTGAAAAATGTCATTAAATTTTTGAAAAAACATACATTTAAGTATATAACAAAAAAACTACTACATTACTGAGCTTTAATTTCATTCCATATGAACTCAAATAGTTGTACCCATACATAGTTGTCACCCTGTATATTCCACACACCATACCCATCACACAATTCTCATCATACAATTCCCATCATATCGCCTCTATTTCACAATAGTCATCGTACCATATGTATCGTACCTTACATATCCTACTTCACCCATCATGCCATGCCATCGAAGAAAACTCATCATACCATACATATCATACCATATCCCTTATAGCAAATCCATCATACATTAGTGATCTATCGATCATATCCTACCATACTAACATACACTACAAAGCATACAAACTTACCAAAGTCAAAATATCAAGCCATCATAACTTTTTATCATATTATACAATCATACAAAACCCATCAGAATATACTATATACATCATTCCACCTATATTGTAAACTCACATCGCACCAAATTGTGTACCCTATAACCATCCTACCATACTCGTTATACCATATCTATCATAGCATACTCTTAACATAATACCCATCATAAAATATTAATCAAACATCATTCTATGTTATCATATAAAATCTGTCATGTTTAACCCATTATACTATATCCATCAAACCATACACTCTATTCAATTCCCTTTATACCGTATCTATCAAAAAATAAACATCATATCATACCTTATCCAATATGCTATATACCCTTCATACATATCTCATCGTACAAAACCCATAATAAACCCCTTAGCGACTAAACCCTAGATCTTCTTCTAAGAATCCATTTTTCAGATAGAACCGCAGAACCGAGTTATATTTATAATGTGCGACGAGGTACGGGTGGGTAACAACCTGACTGACAACCTATATGAGAAGAAAATCAAATGGGCTCTGTATAGTTTTAATCCAGACAAATCTGCTGGGCCGCACGGTATTAATCATGACGCTCTACAGACTCGATCTTCCCTACCGATCTACCCTAATGGATGGAGGGTTAAGGTTGATTTTATCCCGAAAGCAGGTGAAGTGCAAAAAATCCAAAAGATAAAAACTTTGAAAATAAATTTAGTGTAAAAGTTAACCCGAATTGCAAGTTCTTGTAACAGGTCCCAAAGATCTTAAACCTATAAGCTTATTATATTCGCTGTTGCGTTTATTTCAATCCACAATCATTGTCGCAGAACGCTTACTGCGGTATGGTGACATTCTTTCATATCGAAGGTGCCTTCAACAACATTCTTGCGGGGACAATACTTAATGCGCTAACGAGGCTTCAGGTCGAACCACTGTGTGTACTAATAAACAACATGCTTATCAGTGTTATTTCTACAGTCTCCATTAGAGTTATCAGTGCTCCTCTTGGAGACTCAAAGTTTTAAAGATTCGTTATTTGAGCCACTCTATTTGGAACCTAGAGGAACTTGGTTGAAAATGGTATTTTCAATATTGTGGATTGTATGGGAGGTGGGCGTTTTGGATACAGACAACGCCCATTTTTAACACATCTTAGTTTTAATATTAAATTCATATCTGTTGAATTTTATTCCTGTAGCTGAAATATAAGCTTTATTATACAGTTTTAAATTTTGGGAGTTATATAGAAGGTAGGCGTGTTTGTGGGCTGATGACTCCAAATTTTTTTGTGCATGTGTTAGTTTTGGCAAAAAATGCATACATATTAAATTTAATTTCTGTAGATTAAATAAAATCATTCATCCAACCAGTGATGCACATTTTTTGGTTGTGTGGGAGGTAGGCGTGTCCTTGGGCAGTTTCCAAAATATTAAATAGTGCAGGTCCTTCGGTTACATGTGAACATGTGTTCAAAGTTTCATGGAATTAGCTCATCTCCTTTTGATCCTGTGTTTACGGACAACACACAGACGGACGGACAGACAAAGAGGGCTAAATTGACTCACGAGGTGACGGTCACCAAGAATATATATATTTTTCTACACCGGACTCGCTTATTTCTAGATGTTACAAACGTTTCCACAAAGTAAATACACCCTGACCTTTCAGGTTTAGGGTATACAAAGATGGTGGGTGTCGATTTGATTTTCGTGGGTTTTTTTCAAAAATGCATAGCAAAAAAATATTTTAACCCAGTGTATCATTTTTTTTTTCTTTTGAAGACCGGTCCTTCCTTATTTACATATATTAATGAATTTTGGGCACGTAGTGCATAAAGTTATTCACGCTGCCATTGTATAATTACATAAGTTTCATGCATTTTTGACTATTATCTTATGAACTATTTTTGCTGTCCTTAAATTTAAACATGGACAATATGAGTTTCGGTCATAAAACTCATAAACTAGTTCGCTTCCCTTGTATATGTGCTTAAGATTCATTAATTTTTATTACGAATCTTCTTCGTGTATGAATTTCATTAATTTTATGCACAAAAATTATGAATAATTCATGTTTCCCTTGTATTTTTTCATGACATTGACAAATTTTTTCATTGATTTATGTATCTTTAACACACACTTTATGAACTCTAAACACACGGTCTATGAAATATTTATGATCTCGTATTTTTCTTCTTTTGTGTATTTTGTATATTTATATAATGAATAGTTCATGAGACTCATGTAATTGGTTACTAGACCAAAATTCATGAATGCGATTCATGGATGAAAAGAGCTCATCATTTTATATTAATGAAATAATACAAGGACTTGAAGAGCGTCACTCCAAAAACTGCATTAAACTCACACTCGTTGTGGATGAAGACGATGTTCAACTTTTTCTCTTGGGTTTTTGAAGCTCAATATGTGATAGTTTTGCTTATTCACGTACTTGGACAGACAAAAATAAGCCAGAATAACTCAGAATAATTTTTTTATTAATCGTGTTGGTGACATTTTCACCGTTTTTGTGGTGAATTTTCAATATTTCAATGCAATTGAAATTGTACGATTGTGTATAGATCCATATCTGAAAATCTCCAAGTTATATTTTGTCAAACCTCATCGAATGACAGTTACTAGTGCCAACTGAAGAAATGGTTTAAAGTTATCGAATTTATTAAGTATTGATTTAAAATTTTTCTTCCCAGTGTCTTCAGAATGTTTTCAATTTTCACGTCTAGTTTTTCCTGAGTCAATTGAGTCAATATTTTATTAAGTTTAGCACATAATATAAATTCCAAGTGAAAACAGATGCTTATTTCTTATTCATTAAAATTTAATATTAAAATTGTAATGTAAATTTTAAAGACAATTTTTTGTTGCGACTACATAAATTTGCAGGAAACTAATTAAAATTTTCCGCTTAATCGCCTTGCCTTACAGCCACACAAAGACACAAAAGCTGTACAAAAAATATTCTAGGAATATAAAAAGAAGCTTACCAGGGTCCTGCCTGTGTTGGTATTTTTTTTTGTTAAATAAGCCATGTTGAAGTACTGAATTTTATAAGCTTTGATAAATTGTTTTCCTCGAAAGTAAAAACAAAAACTGACTTTAGTGAAATTTGTGTACTGCTGTGCCTGTTGCTCAGAAATAAATATAAAAAGTAAAACTTTTAATTATTATGTTAAAAAAAAAATTAACATATCAAATATACACTTAAATGCGTGTTTTTGAAAAAACCAAGGAATTTTCTACCACAAAAAAATTACAAGGCTTACCAGGAAAGAAAAAAAAAAGAAAAAAAAAAACAAAAAAGAAGAAGCTAAAAGCGAAAGAGAGAAAAAGTAAACACTAAGTTTTTAATGCACAATAATTAATTCAACCTTGATTAAATGCGGCAAAAAAAAAATTAACACAGCACTTTGAATGTCATTAAAGCACTCACACATGAGTGTAAAAGTGGTGCTGTACTACAGTACTGTGCAAATCCTAAGCAACTCTTCCTCGTCATGCGAAAAAAGGCTTTTGTTTTATAATAACCACGATTTATTTTAATGTTTTAAATTTTCTTGTGTTATTTATTCGAATGAAGTATCTTTTTAAGATAAGAAGATTTTTTCATTACATTTTTTCATTCAATGATTTGTGATCATGATTCACAGATGAAATGTTATTGAAGTAAAAACTTCTTATTATGTGGGGCTAAGTTCAGAAAACTTGCCAGAAATCAAAATAAATGGAATAAAAAGACGTTCGTGGTGCAAGAACGTTATAAGTGAAGCGCTAGCTTCTAGATCGTCCTTTAGTGCTCTTTGATGGTGTGGTAAGATGAGAATGGTTTGGATAACGGTATGCGTTGGGTTTGTATGCATAATAATCGCATGGTATGTGCAGGGCCGGGCCTAGAGCCGAGCCAGTACGGCCCGGGCTCAGGGCGCATGCAGATAGGGGCGCCATACATATATAAAAAATATAAATCAATCTATCATAAGTGATAAGGACCTATGAGACTTACATGTATTTAAAAGTAAATTTAGCGTAGGATACTTTATTTCGTCGGTTGAAAAGAACAATGACGTAACTGCAAAAATCGTAATTGTTCAGGAGAGGTAAAAAACAAATTTTAATTGCGTAAAACTTGTATGAAAAACAAAGTATTTGACCTAGAATAATTAAATAATGGATATTGATGTAACTCTTACTTATAGTTCTGACTCAAGTAGTTTGGATTGGGTATATCATTTACCCAATAAACCGTATTTTACAAAATTTGCATTTACGTCGTTTTTCTTTTCAACCGACGATATTATATACGGCTAAGGATTCAAGTCTAAATTTTCAACCTCAGTGAAATTTTTTTGGTTGAAACAAAAATTTTTCATATATAAAATTATATTTGCAACTTTAAAGTTCAAAATTTTAACCTTTCATTGGCTGAAATCAATATATATTTAAAAGTTAAATCTAAACGACGATTTTTTCAATATTTTTAGTTTTAAAATTATTTCAACGAAAAGGACTAATTTTTCATTCTGAATTTTTGAACTATTTATGTCAAATTTTCAACTTAAATAAGTTGAAAACTCATTAGAACTTTGGGGAACGAATTTTTGTCATTGCTGAGTTAAAAAAGTATATAAATCTAAGCGTTTAATTTTAGCATTTTTAAAATTTACTTCCTCAACTATTTAAGTACAGATTTTCTTCTTAATAGGTTGAAAAATTTTTAGAAAAAGTCAACATGCTTATAACATATTTTTTGCCATGAATGATGAAATTTTCTACACATAAATTTATTCTGTTGCTGCAGCTTATTTTACTGCAGTGAATTTAAATTATTTGAGTACCAACAATTTCATAGAATTATCAATAAAAAGATTATTGTAGAAATTATCAATTGCTTATATTTTTGTAAATTAAGGATAGTTGATAATAAAGGAGGTTGGGGGGTTTTTTTTTTAGCTTTGAACCAAGGATTTCAGGTGTCAAGCCTATTCAGCCAAGTCTGCCTAGTGGTACAATTGACTGATAGGGGTGCAACAGACAGACAACATAATTAAAATATAATGAAAAAACTAACACTTCTGATATTGTTGAAAAAAAATCTTTATTCAATTAATATATATATTTATATTGTGAAATAATTTTTACTAATTTTCGCAATTTTATTGTAATGTACTCAAGCATGAATTCAAAACCAAAATATCATATGTTTATAGCACTATTTCAAGTAGCTTTTAAGTTAATCTTACCTGTGTTTAAAAAAAAAAATCGAAAAAACATCTCGGTTGATTTTAAATTACATAAAAAATGAATTTTTTGGACTACTTCAATTCAGTTTTCAGCAAAATCCATTATGAAGAAAGTTTCATTTATTTCGTATGTTGTTGCGAATTCACATAAATGTAACACAGACACAAAAAACAAAACGTCAGAATATACTTAAAATTAAAAAAAAAAATACATGAAACAAAGTCAGTTGTTAGCAAAAATATGGCAACATTTATGTTACTCAGAGGAAGAACCGCCAGCCACCATAGTAAAAATAGGATAGATTCTATTCTGGCATTTTTCCGACGAGGATTCGCCCGGCGATTTTGTTTTTGTCAACTGCATATATTTTCATGTATTCTGCTGAACGGCGAATCCGCCAGCCGTCTGCCGCTTTTGTTCTGTTCAGGCTCTTAAGTGTGTGGCATGCCTATAGCGCGTTAAAAAAATATGGAACGCAATTTAAACACTTGGCCAGGGTGCCACAAATTCTCGGACCGGCCCTGGGTACGTTTAATAAGGTTTTGTCGTAGTTATAGAAAATGTTTTGATGCGCTACTGTGTTGAAGAAAGAAATTTTGGGTTTTTTTTTTTTAATTTGAAATAGTGCAAGTAGACATTGTGAATTTATTTCAGAAAAGAATAATGTTTTTATGTTAAGCTTATTTATCCTCCCTCTGAAGTCCTTCTTCAATACTTGAACCATATCTAAATTATTCAAAAGTTTCAACTAATGTTAGTTTCAACTAATAAACAATGAATTCTTTAACCACTCAAAGTCTATCAAATATTCGATTATAAGTTTCATTTCTATCCTGCGTGGCGACCACAACCATATTTCGTAATTTATTGTTATAAGATAAGACATTTTTCTCTATATGTACAAAAATGAAGGCTTCGAATTTAAATTAGATACTGTTTGATATTGCAATGTAATTTATCTTAAGGTTGTTGTTGTTGAATGTTGAACAACATTCAATGTTGCTTTATTATATTTTTATGTTGATTATATTTTTTTTTTACTTAATTTATCATTGTTGCTTTATCTATACTATTATATAAAATTGAAGTGGAAATATTAAGTGCGTCAATGACTCCAAAACTACTGGACCGATTTTTATGAAAAAAATTTTAAAATATCATATTTGTGCTACAGAATGCCATAGGTGGGGTTTATTTAAGAAAATTTAACAATAAATATATTTAATTAAGTTGTTAAGTTTTTTAGGAAATTACCACCTATGCTAAGCATTGCTTGGTCGTTTGCTTTTCACGCGTTTGTGTTACGAGAGTTTCAACTACATGTTGCTATCAACCCTTCTCTTTAAAGTTTATTGATCTCGCTCTCCACACTCATTCGAAGAGTAACCAAAAGCAGGGGCCTTACTCTGTAACGCGATTCGAAAGTTAAATTGTTCGAATTCGGAATTATGATACTCTGCAAATCGATTTTCGAATTCAATATTTTGACGTATCTTCTGTTTCTTTACACTTATTTTCGCATTTTTGGCGTTTAAAAGTCAGTAATACGAACTTTAACTGAATATTTGATGAAACGATAAGTTAAATCAATGTCACGAATGCAAAAGAGTAACACAGTGCGATTTAACTTTCGAATCGCATTTAATTTTCGAATCGCATAACTTTTCGATTCACGTTACAGAGTAAGGCCCCAGTTGGCGCTCTTTAACGTAATGGGAATACAAGTTAAATAAAGCTTGCTGTGTTGTTGTTGCTGTGGAATGATGAGCTGCAAACCAATGTGTGCATATTTGTTTCGCCGCATACAATTTTTTACACATATTTTTATTGTAGTTCTCCAAATTTTTAATTTACACTTGAGAAAGAAAGATATTTTAATATTTCAAAATGCGGCATTCACAAGTGTGAAAGCATATTTTGTATAGATTATAGATAAATTAAAAGTTTGAAAAATTAAGTGTTCGTATTTCCCTTAAACTACAAATACAGCTACAATTAAATACCTCGACGTAAAACAAGTTTGACAAGTTTAACAGAAAATGCAAGAGCGATGCTCCGCGCTAGGAGAGCAAGAGCAGCGACTCTAAGAGAAAATTGTTGGTTAATTATGCATGTAATTATTTGCTTTCACGACTGCAATTGGAGTGAGGCAGTGGCGTAGCTAGGGTTGCTGGCACCCGGGACCAAAACTAAATTGTTAAGTAAGCCCTTTTAGAAGGTTATACTTAAGCTCATAAAAGCGATGCTTAAAAAGTACTACGAAATTAATATAATTCTTTTAAATAATAGTTTACTGTTATGATTATTTTGTTAAAGTGCAAATGAGTAAACATAAATATTTTAATTCATTGTATTATTGTTAAAAGTCGGTAACAATATACAAAATTAATCTTATCGATAGTAATATATTTGATATCATTTGAAAGATAAATTGGTAACTTATACAAAACTGAAAAATTTTCCGCAATCAAGGAATTTTTCAAAAATGTTTTGTTTACGCAAAATTTTGACTAGCAATAGTGAGTAATCCCCAAAGATCTATTTTGAATAATTTTGCATAATTGAGGAAATAATAGGACCGGGAAGTAAAACGTTAACAAATTTTCCCTCAGTGACCCTGAATAACTATCAATTTAAATATTTTTTCGAGATCAATCCACGTCTTCTATATAAAAGTTAAGTGAAAATGAGAAAAAATATTAAAATGAATTTAAAAAACTTTTTTTCTAATTTTTATAAATTTCTTTATAGTACTCTTTATACATTTTAGCTTCAACTTAAATAGACAAGACTGAGGTCTGTAACATTTGACTGCCTTATTCTTGACCATAAATATCACAATATCACAGTGATACCAAATTGATATCAGAAATTTGTTTCATAGTCATTATCTACATAATTCCCAAAGCAAACTTGCCCTGGGAGAACAAGGCCAAGAGTCATGAAAATTAGAATAGTTTTTAGAATAGTTTTTTCTTAAAAAGTGTATTTTTGACAGTTTTTGTTAGTTGATTTGAACAGAATAATAATTATGTATTTTAGTAAATTAAAGGAGTTAGGAAACCATCTTAGAGTTTTAAATAGACATTTTCAAAATAAATCAAAAAAGCATCAGAACGCCAAAAAATTGTTATAAAACGCCATTTCTTTAATTTAAATAAAAAATGTTATGAATTTTAATCAATTTATTTTTTTTTTAGAAATTTTGAAGTAAGTAATAAAAAAACATCAGAACGCCATAAAATTGTTATAAAACGCCATTTATTTAATTTAAATAAAAAATGTAATGAATTTTAATCCTTTTTAAATTTTTTTAGAAATTTTGAAGTAAGTAATAAATTGAGTTTTTAAATTGTTTTATGTAACAGGACACCCAAAAACATATTAGTTTTAAAAATTATGTTCTAGCAGGTTAAGAGCTGCAAATAAGGTTTGTTTGTCGATGTATAGTCTCAGAACTTAGTAATCACAAAATTATAAAGTATATTTTTTAACCTAACATTTATGACACGAGGACGTTTTTATAAAAAGCTCTGGAGAAATGTATTGCTGGAGAACATCCCAGCAAAATCTTCGCTTACATATAATCGAAAAAGTAATCCAGAAAATTTCATTCATCGCTTACCCTCTCGCTTACTGAACCCATTATTTTTATATATCCATGTCATTAGAGGTAATCGAAAGCGCTGTCACTTGAAAAGATTAAGCGCTTAAAACGGTTGGTTTATAATTGATTTCACGAAATTAATACTTGAATAACAACTGTCAAGTTGATGTGAATGCATTGCCGTGAATTTATTACGGATTAAATTTAAGTTATTGCATTAGCATTTATGTAATGCATTTTAGAATCGATTAAAAAACAAGACCTAACGAAAAATTTTGCTGGGATATTGGATGAAATGTCTACTATACTAGCATGTTTGAGCACTTCTTAAGATGAATATTTGAAGTACAAAAGCTTTTTTAAAAACTTTATGGAATATAAAGTTAGGAATATATACATAGAAATATACTTTAATTCATCACTTTAATGATGAATAAAAGACAAATAAAAAATAAAACCATTAAAAAATTATCTTCGACTTGCCCGAAGTCAAAATATTGAGGTTGAAGCTTATTCGGATTTATTTAGGTTATATTTTTTCCAACTTTTCATATTTCAAACTCAGATTACGTTTTATTTATCAAGAAAACAAGACTTATGTATGATCTTTCAATTAAACACATTAATTTTTGTATAAATTATGAAGGTTTTGATATTTTGGTGACATCACTTTCTATGGAAGTATTCACAAAATTTTGTTGAATTTCAACTGCAGGGTATATGTTTCAAATTTAAGCATTATAGTGGTGCTCCAATTTAGCGAACACCGATTTAACGAACTCCCAATATAAGGAACACTTATTTAATGTTGTTGACTCTATATTCCGAACATTTGAAATTGTAGGTATTCTATTTAACAACATTTGCTTCTCTGAGCTCGCTTCGTTTGTTTTTGAATTTGTAATAAAATTAATATGTATTTACTTATCTAATTCTCAAATAGTCCCCTCGGGTTAATATACATATTGTAGTGTTTCCTTTTTAAAAAACATTAAAAGGAATGTATTGACATAATCTTGGATTTTTCATTTGGAGTGTGAACAGATTTTAACCAGCAGCTTTCTAAACATTTAATAATAATAATTAATAATACCTAAAACAAGTTCAAAAATTCAACATTATTGGAGTGCATAGTTAAAACAAAAAATGTAAGGCTATTTGTTTCAAGTTGACAAATTTATTAGCTTTGTTATATGATAAAAAAAACTCGAAAATAGTATTACCGATTTAATGAACTTTTCGATTTACCGAACGACCTTGGACTTTATATCTTTCGTTAAACTGGAGCACCACTGTATGACAAATCTCAAATCATGAAAATTATTTCATTATGGACTTTAAAGAGATTTGCAATAAAGACACGGCTGTATTCGTGAGGACAAACTAATGAACAGATAGACAGACGAACATGGCTTAATCGACTCATGGTCGTGAAAAAAAATTTCGTGACAATATTATTGTGCCCGCTACGCTTTGCGGATGGAGTATAATAAATATTTAATACAAAACTTTGAAAAACGTAGAAGTAGATTATGGTAAACGAGTCGGTACAGCAGATAATCAGATTTTTCTTATTCCTGGTAATGCCAATGAATCAAAAAACTTTGTTAATACTGAAGTATTAAATAATTAAAATGGAAATATCTTCACTTTATTATAGTTAAACTATTTAATATAATTTGCTTCCAAATACAAATAATATGCTAATATTTTAACGTTTTTTATTATTGAAATTTTTCAAATATACAAAGGTATTATTGATAAAGAGAAAATGTCCGTGGCGAAGCCTCGGACGACTGTGGCCTGCTAGTTATATTTATATTTTGATTAGACATCATTTTGCAATTAAAACAGTTTTTGACATGACATATAATATTATGTCACGCTGTAAAATTAAGTATTACAATGTTTTCATTGCCACAAAATAGAAATGTTTATAATTATCAGCTGGCGGCACCGGAATGTCTGCAATAATTTTAAACTAACAAGAACAACAAATAAAAAATAAACACAAAAAAAATAAACAACAAAACAAAAATGTTTATTTAATTGATTGATTGCTCAATTTCAAGCAAAAGTACGACAGAGTAGCAATGTACAACACAACAATAGAGCACAGAATGTATGTTACAAAAAAACACAAACAAAAAAAAAAAAGAAAAATTAAAAAACAACGGTTACTCATTCAACTATAAATATGCCAGAAGTGTTTTTTAAGCTCTTTATTTGCTAGGTTTCGTTCATATACCGCTATGTTAAATGAAAAAAACTGATTATTTAACGAGCTGTTTTTGGAAGAATTTTTAATTGAGTTAAAATTAAAAGCGAACAACTCTTTTAAATTGCATTAAAATAAAAAAAAAAACAAACAATTCGATACACATTTCTAAAAAATAAATGACTTTTTTGGGAACTCTTGTTAAGCAAATCTGCTCAAACTCAGTGTTAAGTATAGAACAAGCCGCCAGCTAATTTATTTTTCTTTTTCTAAATCGTTGAAAGTTAAAGCCAAAGCAAACTTTTGAATAAACTTACATGCCATGACCAGTCACCGTGTTTCTCCAGACATTTTGTTTTTTAATCACCAACGCTGTGAAGTGCAGCAAAACGTATTTTTTTCATTTTAAGCCTGTAATTATGTAATTAAGTCTTAACAATTATTATTAATATCTTTTTTTGGTTTTTGTTTTGCAATACTTTTTGTGTTAACGCTCAATTTCAACAACTGTAATTTTTAATTATTTCATAATTAAATAAATATGCGCCAAAATGAGTACCTAGTTTGAAGGCAAGTGTAAATATGGATCTTTATAATTATTTCAGCGTGATTGTCGTCATTATGTCTGCTACAGTATTGTGTAAAATCTACTCTTTTCTGCATTTAAAAGAAGTTTCTTATTTATTTTGGATGTACAGAACGGTTTCACAATAACGTAAATATACCAAAAACTGTTCAAACTGAGTAGGTGGCATTGGTATACGACAGGTTATCCTTGGCTGTCAATCTAAAGGTCACGAGTCTGATCCGGGCCATGACCATACACTTTCTTATTTCGAATCAACTGTAATTAAAACTTCATCAATATTTATAATATAAAAAGTTAAAGTTGAAAGTAAAGAAGTTTCAGGATGATATAACTTAATAATAAGCAAAAACCATAACACCTGTCTCAGCTTCAAATTCACATGTTCCATCACAGATACAACATTCAACATTTGTTACATTCGATTTACTTTTTTTTCGCATCTATCTCCCGACTTCTAAACAAGACAGATATTTTATCTTTGAATTAAGGAATTCAGGTGTCTAACCTATCCAGTTAAGTGTGCCTTAGTTTAGAAATGGGTCCAAGTTCAATTCCAAGTCCAAGTCCAAGTCCAAGTCCAAGTCCAAGTCCAAGTCCAAGTCCAAGTCCAAGTCCAAGTCCAAGTCCAAGTCCAAGTCCAAGTCCAAGTCCAAGTCCAAGTCCAAGTCCAAGTCCAAGTCCAAGTCCAAGTCCAAGTCCAAGTCCAAGTCCAAGTCCAAGTCCAAGTCCAAGTCCAAGTCCAAGTCCAAGTCCAAGTCCAAGTCCAAGTCCAAGTCCAAGTCCAAGTCCAAGTCCAAGTCCAAGTCCAAGTCCAAGTCCAAGTCCAAGTCCAAGTCCAAGTCCAAGTCCAAGTCCAAGTCCAAGTCCAAGTCCAAGTCCAATTCCAAGTCCAAGTCCAAGTCGAAGTCCTTGGAATTCATATTCATATTCATATTCATATTCATATTCATATTCATATTCATATTCATATTCATATTCATATTCATATTCATATTCATATTCATATTCATATTCATATTCATATTCATATTCATATTCATATTCATATTCATATTCATATTCATATTCATATTCATATTCATATTCATATTCATATTCATATTCATATTCATATTCATATTCATATTCATATTCATATTCATATTCATATTCATATTCATATTCATATTCATATTCATATTCATATTCATATTCATATTCATATTCATATTCATATTCATATTCATATTCGTATTCATATTTATATTCATATTCATATTCATATTCATATTCATATTCATATTCATATTCATATTCATATTCATATTCATATTCATATTCATATTCATATTCATATTCATATTCATATTCATATTCATATTCATATTCATATTCATATTCATATTCATATTCATATTCATATTCATATTCATATTCATATTCATATTCATATTCATATTCATATTCATATTCATATTCATATTCATATTCATATTCATATTCATATTCATATTCATATTCATATTCATATTCATATTCATATTCATATTCATATTCATATTCATATTCATATTCATATTCATATTCATATTCATATTCATATTCATATTCATATTCATATTCATATTCATATTCATATTCATATTCATATTCATATTCATATTCATATTCATATTCATATTCATATTCATATTCATATTCATATTCATATTCATATTCATATTCATATTCATATTCATATTCATATTCATATTCATATTCATATTCATATTCATATTCATATTCATATTCATATTCATATTCATATTCATATTCATATTCATATTCATATTCATATTCATATTCATATTCATATTCATATTCATATTCATATTCATATTCATATTCATATTCATATTCATATTCATATTCATATTCATATTCATATTCATATTCATATTCATATTCATATTCATATTCATATTCATATTCATATTCATATTCATATTCATATTCATATTCATATTCATATTCATATTCATATTCATATTCATATTCATATTCATATTCATATTCATATTCATATTCATATTCATATTCATATTCATATTCATATTCATATTCATATTCATATTCATATTCATATTCATATTCATATTCATATTCATATTCATATTCATATTCATATTCATATTCATATTCATATTCATATTCAAATTCAAATTCATATTCATATTCATATTTATATTCATATTCATATCCATATTCATATTCATATCCATATTCATATTCATATTCATATTCATATTCATATTCATATTCATATTCATATTCATATTCATATTCATATTCATATTCATATTCATATTCATATTCATATTCATATTCATATTCATATTCATATTCATATTCATATTCATATTCATATTCATATTCATATTCATATTCATATTCATATTCATATTCATATTCATATTCATATTCATATTCATATTCATATTCATATTAATATTCATATTCATATTCATATTCATATTTATATTCATATTCATATTCATATTCATATTCATATTCATATTCATATTCATATTCATATTCATATTCATATTCATATTCATATTCATATTCATATTCATATTCATATTTATATTCATATTCATATTCATATTCATATTCATATTCATATTCATATTCATATTCGCTCAAAGTCCTTTCAGGGGCTGAAATGGCCAATTTGTTTGTTTTTGTTTTGTTGTTTTGTGTGTGGATACATGATGTATTTATTCCGACTCCAAACGGCTAATGTTCATATTCTCAAGACGCTTTACATGGCATTACTTACTCGTTAAGCTTGTCTGCAGAGAGGTGACGGCCGATCAGAAAAATTAATTTTTATTGAAAAACTTTCTCTGTCAGATAGAAATTCGAACCCGTTTCTGCCGATATTCAGTGAATCGCATGTCACACACATAGCCATAACCATAATCACACTCATATTTATAATCATCATCATCATCATCATCAGGATTATAATCGTGATCGTAATCATAATGCTTAAAATATAAATTAAAAAACAAAAAGTTATATTAAAAAAACCATCCGAGCTTAACGCTCAGCTGTTTTATTAAAAGCTCTTCCCAGCATCTTGAGCAGCTTGAGTACATTTCTGATTGACCTCAGTTAAACTCAAAATTATATGCTTAGCTTACTTTTTTCACGAACCAAAATATTTAGTCCGTCACTAATTTTTCAGATCACTCAATGCCAAATTCAAACAACACAAAATTATCAAATTTTTTTATACGTAAACTTTTACTTTTTACTTGTCGTAATATATTTTATGCTTAAAACAAAAATCTAATTTTTGAATCCAAGACTGCAGAGACTGACATTACAACGTAGCAGAGGTAAAAAACAAATATTAAAACGTACTATTGGCAACCTTCACGTAAATTTAAATTTTCGGCATAAAAAGTTATACAAAAGCAAGGTAAAAAACAATTATTCGTGTATGAATTCGTGTCGTGCCTTAATTCAAAAAACTAAAAGAAGATGATACAGCACTGACAACAAAATAAACAACAAAACTATAGCGCCGACCTTCTGCTTCCCCACCAAATATCAACCACCACCGCAAACAATAAACTTCAAACCGTTAAACAAAAACAAAAAAACAAAAAAAAAAAAACGTGCTTCATTCACACTATAATTTGAGTGTTTCTTGTCTAGTACAACACTTTGTGGCGTGAACATAATTTTAGCGCTCACTGTGCTCGATTAAAGCACACAACCAACGGCAGTTACAACAACAACAACACCAACAACAACAACAACAACAACAACATCAGTAGCGGCATTAAATATTAGCATGACGACATAATTTATGAGTGTCGATAAAATGATGATTGTTGTTTTTGTCGCAAGAGAGTGAGTTGTTGATAGAAGCTTAGAGCGAGCTTCCTAAAATTATACAAACCCTTCAAGAAGCTAAAAAGAAAAAATAAACCAACTGCCAATAAAACAATGTTTGTTGTGGTAAATAAATGTCTAAAGTACAGGCCGAAATTGTTCCTTTTCTTTCATTCTGCTGCCATGTATTACATTTTATAATGACTTAAATACAAGTAAAGCTGGCTATATATTTATATATATATCTGCCGCAATTAAACGCTTAAATGTGGCGACGCAGAGCATGAAATCAGCTGAAGAGCATTTCTATGGTTTTGAGGAAGTCTTTTCTTCACATTTTTTTGTATTGTTTTTTTTTTTTTTTTGTTTTGTTCTTTTAAATTTGCTGCCTTAACTAATTAATTAATTTAATGATGTTGTTGTGCGATTGAAGGCTTAAAATGAAAACAAAAAGGTTTATATCAAGGTAATGATGGCGAAGCCAATGTTTAAAATACATCTTTGTTGCAAGCGTTGGCCACGAATTAAGCAACCAACAAAGTGGTAGAAAATTGTTAAAACAACAACAATTAAGAAATTGTGTATCCAAACAAAGGGTAGGAACCGATTCATTAAATAAAGTTGCGGGGAGACGGTGCTTAAGTCATGTGTGAAAAATTTTTGAGAAGTGAAAAATAGTGCATTTTAAACTGAGAACAATTTCTTTCACGCTACTCTTCTCGCATTCTTCATACAATTCATTTAAACACACGGCGACTAATTTTACAAAAAAAAAAAATAAAGATGTGAAATAATGATTATTTAGTTATTTAGTTAAGAAGTGAACCTAATATATACTTGACACTAGAACAACGAAGACTTCAATACACTTATGACCTCCTGAAACTTATCTTTTAATTGAATAGTTTTTGTAAGGCTTAAATAGCTGTTCATGTTGTTATCCCTTATATCTTGCTTTACTTTATATTTTAGTTCCTCTTTCTTTTAAATACCATGTTTACACAGAGAGTTAAGTTTCAGCTATCTGTACAAAGCTAAAGCCATTTGCTGTGGCCATTTAATCAAGAGTTCTTTTTATAATAATATTAAAATTTATAATACTATAAAATTATATAAAAATTGTTGATTTAAATCAGTTTAATTCTGGAAATATTCTTAGTTATAATGGGTTTGAATTTCAAATTATGCTACTATTTTAATTTTTATACCCTAAAGCACAGTACTCTGTTCGGCTTCACGTGAAATTCCACTCAAATCTCCATACAACAAAAAGACAGCTGTGAAACAACCGTGAACATTTCACAACTTTTTCGTCAAAGCTGTACTATGCTTCGCTGCGGAAAATCTAGTACTATATTCCGCAACATGCATCTAGCAACATTGTTTTCACGGCAATTTAATTGAACCGACCATTTATTTTGCCGTGAAAAGTGACAATTGCCATTTCATTTGAAAAAAGTGCAAACAAAAGAACAATGCTACTAATTAAAATGATATTTTTGTACTATTTTTAAAGTTTTGCAATTAATAATTGCAGTTGTTGGAAATTGTAAATACGGATGCACCTTTCCGCGGTGTTAAAAAAAAACAAGTAAAGAAAGTCTAAAGTCGGTCTAGGCCGACTATGAAATACCCTAAACCCACTTTAAAAAAAAAAAAAAAAATAATTTATTGTAAATGGGCGTGTCCGTGGGCGGATGAAGTCCATTTTTCCAAACCATCTTTGTCTTGTCATAAAAAACATACGTGCCAAATTTTAGCTCTGTAGGTTAAACACATGCTTATTTATTGCGTTTTCAATTTTTGGGTTGTATGGGAGGTAGGCGTGTCCGTGATCGGATGACGTCCATTTTCCGAAGACATATTTGTGTTGGTATGAAACATATACATATCAAATTTTATTGTTGTAGGCTAATTATGAGCTGAGCTATGCAGTTTTCAATTTTCGCGTTGTATGGGAAGTAGGCGTGTCCGTGGGCGGACGATGTCCATTTTTCAAAACCATCTTTTTTTTGTTATAAAAAACATGCGTGCCAAATTTTAGCTCTTTAGGTTAAACAGAGGCTTATTTATTGCGTTTTCAATTTTTGGGTTGTATTGGAGGTGGGCGTGTCCGTGAGCTGATGACGTCCATTTTTCAAAAACATCTTTGTGTTGATATAAAACACACACATACCAAATTTTATTGTTGTAGACTTATTATGAGCTGAGTTATGCAGTTTTAAATTTTTGCGTTGTATGGGAGGTAGGCGTTTCCGTGGGCGGATTCCAAAAATATTCAATAGTGCAGATCCTTGGGTACATGTGACCATGTGTACCAAGTTTCATCCAATTATCTCAACTCCTTCTTCTTATCCTGTGTATACGGACAACACTCAGACGTACGGACGGACGGACGGACGGACGGACATAGATAGCTCGACTCACGTGGTGACGCTGATCAAGAATATATATACTTTTCTATACCGGACTCGCTTCGTTCTATGCGTTACAAACGTTTGCACAAAGTTAATATACCCTGACCTTTCAGGTTTAGGGTATAAAAAAACAAATTGGCCATTTCAGCCCTTGAAAGGACTTTGACCGAACTTCTTATGATCAATTGTGTTGTGTGTGTTATTAAATGTTTGCACACAATTGATCGAGAACTGGACCTACATGTTTTATGCCGACTCCGAACGGCTAAAGTTCATGTTCTCAAAAAGCTTTACATGGGCATTAATTACTCTCTGAGGTTTGCCATTGTCTGCAAAGAGGTGGTGACCGATCAGGACAATTTTTTATTGAAAAAAACTTTTCGCCGCGGCTGGGGATCGAACCCGGGCTCCTAGCATCCTAAGCCACACACTAAACCTGCATGCCACGGTGCATGCCACGGTAGCGGTCGCAAAACTTCGCAGCTTGCAGACTGCCATAAACAAATGACTTGGTCTTCTCCACAACAAAGGACATGCATACTTGTATAAATATTTATTTTGTATTTATATAATCACAAATATGAAAATTAAAGAACTTAAATGATTTTCTGTTTTTCCTCTAATAAATTGTGGCTGTTTATTTATATCTTGTCCAAATTTGTAAGCTGATCATCAGCTGTTCGTTCGCAACAAAATATCTGTCAAAATTTTTACGCAACAACTAAATGGCTGTTGAAAATGAAATTTCATGCAATCGAGCATAGTACTAGACTTAAACCTGAAAGGTGAGGGTATATTAACTTTGTGCAAACGTTTGCAACGCATAGAACGAAGCGAGTCCGGTATAGAAAAATGTATATATTCTTGAACAGCGTCACCACGTGAGTCGAGCTATCTATGTCCGTCCGTCCGTCCGTCCGTCTGTGTGTTGTCCGTAAACACAGGATAAGAAGAAGGAGTCGAGATAATTGGATGAAACTTGGTACACATCGTCACATGCACCCAAGGATCTGCACTATTGAATATTTATGGAATCCGTCCACGGACACGCCTACCTCCCATACAACGCAAAAATTTAAAACTGCATAACTCAGCTCATAATAAGCCTACAACAATAAAATTTGACATGTATGTGTTTTATACAAACACAAAGATGTCTTTGAAAAATGGGTGTCATCCGCTCACGGACACGCTCACCTCCCATACAACCCAAAAATTGAAAACGCAATAAATAAGCCTGTGTTTAACCTAAAGAGCTAAAATTTGGCACATATGTTTTTTATGACAAGACAAAGATGGTTTTGAAAAATGGACGTCATCCGCCTACGGACACGCCTACCTCCCATATAGCCCAAAAAGTTGAAAACTCAATAAATAAGGTTATGTTTGTCATAGAGAAATTAAATTTAGTATGTATGTATTTTATACCAAAACTAAGGTGTGTTCAAAAATTGGAAGTAATCCGTCCATGAACACGCCCACCTCCCATAGCGAAAGCACAATAAACTTGGTATGTGTAAATTTTTCATCAACATTTAAATGCATATAAAATGCAGGCTTCATCCGCCCACGCAGATGCCCATTTACAATAAAAATTTTTTTGTTTTTGAAAAGTAGGTTGAGGGTATTTCATAGTCGGCCTAAACCGACTTCAGACTTTCTTTACTTGTTTTTTTTTGATTTCGTTATATTTGTATTCAGACAAAGACGATTAAATATTTTTATCAAAAACAATGCATCTTTTTGTGATAAATTATTCAGTACTCTCACATGTCTCTTTAATACTTCACTTTTGGTTTTGCTCATAAAAAATCGATAAGTCTCAGTGTGGCGAAGAATTGTTGTTTGAGAAATTTCAATAATAATAATTAAACAAAGCATCAAACCAGTAACATCAACATTATAACTTATAAAATGAGTATTTCTTAAATGTTGAGATACTCGCCGCCATTTCGCCAAAAACTCGACCTATATCGTACCGCAACCACCCTATTTGTCTGACTTAGCACCATGTGCCTTCGGGCTATGCCGTTTTGAATCGAAAGAAGAGATACAAATCGAAACGAAGAAAGAATTGAAGACTATACCGGAAGAAAACTTTGCAGCATGTTTTATAAATTGGAAAATACGTAAACAAAAGTGTATGCCATGGGGGGAGGGGTACTACTTTGAGGGGAATGAAATTAATTTAAAAGAATATATAACGATTGTTTGATTTATAAAAAAATTCCCGATATTTTTTGCCCACATTAGTATATTTATTACTGTATAACATTAATAAACTTTTGGTATAACCCAACCCACTGTGCAATATTTTGAAATTTGCATAAAAGTTTTAAATAAGACCCATAAGTAGTAGACCCATTAGTAGCTTCGAAAGTTTATACGTTGGAAAAATCACAAAAGACTGCTGATGAGTTGGAATTTACTATTGATCCTTTTTAAAAGAATTTGTTTCTTTTTTTTCTAAACAATTAGATTTCAAGCTTAAAATTAATAATAATCTTAACAATGATAATAATCTTAAACAATGTATCTTTCAGAATAATTTAAAAAAATTAAAAAAAATTTTTTTTATTCTTGTAGTTTAAAAAAATCAATCGAAATGTTTTCAATCAAAGCTTTTAGAAAAAATTAAACGCTAACTTTCAAGGAGAGAGAAAAAAACATTAACAATAAAATTTAAAATTTATTATATCTTGCGTAATCTAAGGATGTCGTCTGAGTATACGCTAACTGATATTCGGCGTAAACTTGTAATCCAACTTGTTGTCCCTGTCATATCATATTCAGAACTTGTATACAGTAAGTAAGACTCGCAGTCTCAACTTAAGTTGCAAATCGCTTTTAATCACGCAACTCGATATGTGTATGGCTTACGTAAATTTGATCATTTAAGTCAATTAAAAAATTATATACTCGGGTGCGATATAATAAGCTACTCTAATGTCAGGAATTGCATATTTCTACACAAGCTCATACACTTCAAAACCCCGTTATACTTATTTGACAAGCTCCTTTTTAGTCGCTCTAGTAGAAGCCAAAATCTAATAATACCAAGTTTTAACTTTCTTAACTCCATAAGACTATTTTTTATTAATGCTGTTAGATTATGTAATGCATTGCCTTGTCATATAAATTTGATTACATCAAAAACACTCTTCAAACACACTGTCTTGAAGCATTTTTCATCGCCTAATATATGATAAAGTTCCAGTTCTCTTTTTTACTTTCTTTTTTACTCTATCTGTCTCCCTCTCGCTGTTTTACGATTTATCTCCTCAATCTTATCATCTCAATCTAACTTCTATATATTATTTTTATTTTGTTATAATTTATTTAAATTATGATTCATGATTAATTTATCTTAATTTTAAGTTGATATATTGTTTTGTATTTAAATTATGTCTATGAGCTTTGTACTATAAAATAACTCTTGATTATCTTAATACAAAGTAAATACTTCATATTTTTAAGTAAAAGCTTTTTTCATATCAAGTTAGAAACGAAAAATAGCACGATGAAAATTTGCTGCACATTTTTATTATTTGCAAGTGTTGGTAAGCACATACTTTTGAATGACAAGTAAACTTTTTTGCCATTTGACATAAAATTTAAAGGAAAGTAAGCGAAATCTACGAAAATTCTGTAGATATACCTTAGTTTGACTCTAATGTCCATTCATCTGTGAAAGGCAGGGATGATATTTTGAGTGAATTAGTACTTTTTTGAGTACAATTGACTCTACAAAAGTACCCGAGTACCTTCTTCCCGAATACCCGGATACTTTTATATATCATACTTTTACAATTTATTTCATACTTAACTCCTTATATCACGAATAGCTATCACGATCTGCAAGCACAGAAAATGGCACAGTTTCTCAATATAAGAAAGTACAAATTTTATAGTGTGCGAAAAAAATGCAGAAATTACGATTTTCGGAAGCTTTATCGTTTACAAAGAACACGCATTTGTTTCATAGAAACAAAATTAAACAACACGTGCATGCAGCAACACACACTGTTTTTGTGTTTATCTGAATAAACATACATTCTTTTAAATGCAAAAGTTACAATTTCCTTAAGCAAAAGCAGCAATAGCTTTCACTTTTATTCATACGAGAATAAACTGGTTATTTCTTGGTTGAACTATTGCTAATTAATCAATACCTTAAGCTTATAAGGAATTGCTTGTAAGGAATTGCTTGGTTTTTATTCATCAGGCTCAATGTCTTGTGCTGCGTAGTGGGTTAAGCATGCCAAAAATGTTTAACTGGGCCATTAGCTTGTTTTATTTTGACAATGACAATTGATTTGTTTACTTTAAGGGTATTCTAAGGGCTTACTATATAACAGAGAAGGTACCAGCTGATAAGTTGCTGAGTTTAAAACTAATATTAAAGAATTTCAGTTGAAATTTTGTCAAGAGTTGAAAATAAATCAGTTTTGAAATTTTGAAAATTAAGTCATAAACTTCTTAACAAAATTCACCATAATTCTCGTCCAGTCACGTATTATATGGTGAAAAAACCAGCATTTTGGCGATGATTTTAAAAATAATCCCAGAACAAGAACTTTTAAATGCAGAGTAGATTAATACGGAATAAAAGGGCGCTGTCATATTATGAGGAATTGAAAAATTTAAGAATTCGACTATTTCCGAATTCTGGCCTGAAGTGGAGGTAATAAAAAATGAGCTAAATGTAAAATTTTCAGAATCCCCCATTTTTCAAACGCTGAGACAATTTTTTTGAATAAAAATTTAATTAAGAACAAGTGTTTTAATCGTTTGTCAATATCTACGTGTTCCACACTCATCCAAACAAGGGATTTAATTAAATCTAAAAATTGCTATTTTCATAATTATGACACTAAAACTACTAAAAAGAAAACATGCATAAGTGTATGTGTATCACATATTTAATAGGTTCTGAAAGAAAGCCTTATTATTTTTTGTTCTTTTATGTGATAAATATATTAAAATTTAAAAAAAAAAAAATTCTGTTATTAATAGAGAAAAGACGTAACTCATACTTCCATAATTTTACATGAAAATACAATACATTCTATAGTTTTAATTTCATACAGTGTTATGTAATTTAAAGTTATTTAATGCAAATTGTAATGAAAATCGTTAAAAAATTCGGTATTTAAAACCATATTTAATTTTTTTTTGGTTTCATGGCGGGTATTCTAACATATAATGCAAGAAACACTATTTTGATAAAGTATCAGATACGTCCTTTCTATATTTCTTTATTTTGTATTAATAAACATATTATTACTAACTAAAAAGTACCCTTAACAATAAAAACGTACTATTTGTCTTTATAAAAAAGTACTCTCGAAAATGATCTCATATCGTCACTGGGCAACAGCAGCAATGTTGAACAGAGCTGTGTTGGTATTTATTTTTATATTGTTTCTGATTGCTCCATTGGGAAAAAGGAGTTTCGACGTTTCCTTTTATTTACCTATCTTAAGACATGCTATACGAATAAAAATTAAAATTCTCATGCTGCACATCTACCACAAAAATTACTTTCCTACAAAAATAATAAATAAGTATGTATTATGTTAATATATTGAAGTTTAGACAGTTAAAAGTGCACTCAAAGCTTTTTGTTTGCGTATTAATAAATGTTTATACATTGATAAAGTTATTTATTTTTAATTTTTATACTATATTCCTTAAATTTATTTTATTATATCATTTTGTAAATTATTGAATTCTACTAATTAAATTTATTTTTATTTCATTTCAGGTATGTCAAAAATTAACGTTATTAAAAGTAAATCGTAAGTAAACAAGTAAAGAAAGTCTAAAGTCGGTCTAGGCCGACTATGAAATACCCTAAACCCACTTTTCAAAAAAAAAATTTTTTATTGTAAATTGGCGTCTCCAAGGGTGGATGAAGCCTATATTTTATATGCATTTAAATGTTGATGAAAAATTTACACATACCAAGTTTTATTCCTGTAGCTCACAGTTAATGCCTTTATTGTGCTTTCCCTATGGGAGGTGGGCGTGTTCATGGACGGATTACTTCCAATTTTTGAACACACCTTAGTTTTGGTATAAAATACATCCATACCAAATTTAATTTCTCTATGACAAACATAACCTTATTTATTGAGTTTTCAATTTTCGCATTGTATGGGGGGTAGGCGTGTCCGTGGGCGGACGATGTCCACTTTTCAAAACCATCTTTGTTTTGTTACAAAAAATATATGTACCAAATTTTAGCTCTGTAGGTTAAACACAGGCTTATTTATTGCTTATTCAATTTTTGGGTTGTATGGGAGGTGGGCGTGTCCGTGAGCGGATGACGTCCATTTTTCGAAGACATCTTTGTGTTTGTATAAAACACATACATATCAAATTTTATTGTTGTAGGCTTATTATGAGCTGAGTTATGCAGTTTTAAATTTTTGCGTTGTATGGGAGGTAGGCGTGTTCGTGGACGGATTCCAAAAATATTCAATAGTGCAGATCCTTGGGTGCATGTGACCATGTGTACCAAGTTTCATCCAATTATCTCAACTCCTTCTTCTTATTCTGTGTATACGGACAACACACAGACGGACAGACGGACGGACGGACGGACGGACATGGATAGCTCGACTCACGTGGTGACGCTGATCAAGAATTTATATACTTTTCTATACCGGACTCGCTTCGTTCTATGCGTTACAAACGTTTGCACAAAGTTAATATACCCTGACCTTTCAGGTTTAGGGTATAAAAATAGTTGACTCCATTTTTTTTTTTACTGAGTGCCACAAGCAACTCTGATTAGAATTGAAGATTTGTTGTTATATTTTTTTATTTCCTTTTAAGATATTTTTTTTAGGCAAAAATATTTCAAGTTATTTTGCAACAGATAATAGCATTGCAATTTTGCAGTTACATCCATTCCTCATGTACTAAAAATACCAAAGAATTGAAGATAAAAAAATAACAATTTCATTACCTTCTTCGGAGAATTAATAAACATATTTTGAAAATATTTTAAATGAAATGCATTTTCAGCGTTATTATTATCTACTTTATGAGCAATGTTATGTTTATCTCTTTGCTTTACCTTGAAATTCTTTATGAAGATCACTAGAGTTCAAATATTTGAAGTGGTCGTTTACCAAATTTTTGCCAGATTCGTTTAAATTTTTGCTTAAAGTTGTTTATGTATTAAAGTAACAATTATTTTAGCAAATTTTTTATGCCAAATAAGACCTGAATTCTAATAAAATCATTACTTCTTTTAAATTTTTATATTCTTGTATTGTTGCTGGAAGAACAGAGTTTTCAAAACTGACAAAATAATCACAATTTTCTTGCATAAAACGTGTCCTCGTTATTAGGAAAAGGAAAAAAACTTATCGCGCCCAAAGAATTTTTTTTTTTTTTTTTTTTTTGCTTTAAATTATGAAAATTAATTGTTCATCAATTAACTAAAATTTCGGTCTATAGTTATGCCGAAAAATAATTTTCATTATGTATGGAATACCTAAAGTTTCAGCATGTTGCATAAACATAAAGGTAGCTTAAAACATTTTTCGATTGCCACGCGTCTATACAAGCCTCCCCTCTTACCCTCACATCATCAGACAGCCATTAGCTTGAATAAATTTGCCAAAATGGCGTAAATATTCGATTTACGATATGTTCACAAATAAGTTCCAATGTTTTTATAGCTATTATGGCTTGACAAGGAAAAAATATCAACATGACAGCGGTGTAGTATAGAAAAAAAAAAAAAAACAAAAATATCATGCAAACTAAAGCGCCTAAAAGTATGCCGAAATTCCTTGTTGTGTTGACTTCGTGTAGCTCTTCTGCGCACAATAAAATATAAACCAACACATTTAACAAAAAAAAAAAAAAAAAAACCAAACCAATAACGATAAAAATAATAAAATACCAAAACAAAACAAACAAACAAACAGAAAAATAAACAGCAAAAAACAGAAAAAAAAAATCAAGAGCAAACAATAATTTTATTAAATTAATTGGTTGCTCCGCTGGCAGGTGCGCAAAATAGTGAAGACGAAGATAAATGAAGACATGCTTGTTTATCTGCCAACTTTTTTGTTGAACAAATACAAACAAATAAAAAAACTATTGATATTAAATACCACACCCGGCAGCAATATTAAATATGCTTTTTAAACATTTTAATGCTTGGCTGCGGAAGTGCTAGATAAATTGTTCCGTAGCATTTTAGCAAAGAAAGCTACTTCAATGACAACGATGAAAACTAACTAAATTATCAAAAACATGCGCAAATTGTTAAAGTTTTTAAATTTTGCGGCATGTTTTCAAAAATGATATCAAAATGAAAATTAATTTGTTTTATCATTTATATTATAAGCAGCAGCAATATTTGACTGCAATCAACATTTTGGAAACTACACCCACAACTCAAATCAAACACACACCAACACACACACACTCACAAACATCAAACAACTTTGCACACATGCTGTTGAAATATGTTGCTGGATATAATTAATTTTTTTTTTTTTGTTTTATTTTTTAATTTTTGTTGCACACACACAAGCATGAGCGGAAGTAATTTTTATTTTCTTTTTGGCATAAATACTGAAGTATATATTTGTGTGAAATATGAGGTAAATACAGTTAGAATTCTGTGTAGCGCTCTAAAGCTCATCCGGCTTTATTTTCTGCATTAAATTGTTTTTTCCGTTTTGAGCTCATGAAATATTAATTTCGTTTAAACGTTTTTTTTTCAACATTATTGCAATCATCTGCATAAAAATGTTTTTATTTGCTTTCTTCATACATTTTACAGTTTTAATTTTTTTTGCATTTTTTATTTCAATATTTGCAAAATTTTTTTCAAAATATGTTTAAATTAATATCTCTGACCATGGCAGCGCTGAATTTATTGGCAAACATCAGCAGATGAAGGTAATGGAGACCAACCCAACCTTCTCAATTATTCAACAAAATTCAAAATATTAAAAATGCCAACAATCATCTTTTTTAAATGCATTTTTCATTTGTGAGGTCAACATTGAAGAAGTTTTTTTTTTTTTAAATTATTTGCTTAGCTACTATTTTTTGTGATGCTTTGCAAACAGTTGTTGGCTTGCATTCAGCATTATTTGTGTTTATTTAAATATTTGCGTAGCTAACAGAAAATTTTAACTCTCTACTTTACTAAGATTTTGTACGTATATCATAAATAAATGACTTTTTTATTAATTTTAAAATGATGTTAATTTTAAAATAAATTATTATTTTATTATAAGTTTAATTTATTGCCTTGACTAATTTCGCTGTCAAGGTGCTCAACTATTTCAATAAATAAGCAATTACTTGCTTAACACTTGATAATTGATTGCATCTTCTAATGAAAAGAATTTATAAATAAATTCTTTAATTTTATTTAAAAATTATAAATAAATAACTTCATCTACATCGATGTCATATGACAAAAAAAGCAATAAATAAAAATGTATGCCTTGAAAAGATTTTGACCGAGCTTCTAATGATCAATTGTTTTGTGTGCATTATTTAATACTAGCACACTAGCATTTTTATATCAAAAAAATTTTAAATGCATACTTTCAGGCTAAACTTTTTTTTGAAAAAGTTGGAAAGCACTGTAACAGCAAGAAACGAGTGAATTATTTTAACAACGAGCTACAGTTTGAGCGACATTAGGTGCGAAACATGACGCTTCTCTTATTTATTCAGATTCCTTCACATTTCTACAATCGATCAAGAACTGAAGCTACATATATAATGCCCATTCCGATTGACTAATCCATGTTCTATAAAGCTTTATATTTAATACCTGAGGTTTTTCTATAAAATTTAAAAAGAATAAAAAAATAGTCTATTTCAGATGGTAGATTTAAATTCATCCTTAAAGCGAAACGTTGCAATGCACACTAAGCACGTTAACATACAAGGCCACGCCAGTCATATGTACTGGTTCTTTAAAAAAAAAACCGAAAGGACTGTAACCTTAAATTTTACGAAGCATTGATTTATTCCTCAAGCCATAGCTTGGACGACCTCCAGAACAATTTCTTCACACATTTCTTGGTTCTTTCCTTGAGCTGTTCTTTGGCTTCCCAGACGTTCTTGTGCATTTCCTGACATAATAAACTTAAAAAATCTTCCATATGTATTGTCTTAGAAATTGTTTTTTTTTTTTTTTTTTAGCTTGAACCAACGCGCAGGGGATGCCCCTATTAATGCGAAAGCATTGTGTTGATTCGGAAAAGGGGTAATAGGCGAGTTGGAGGGTGGGAAAAATGAAGAAGTGACAGTGAACATTTGTTTTTTAATTCACACAGGTCAAAACTGTCAGGAAACACTGCAGGGAGATTGTTCCACAATGTTATTGTGCGACTGAAAAAGAAGTTATCACGGTAATGCGAGGTTCTGTTGGGCAACAAGACAATACTGTAGGGATGGGCTAGGTGAGCTGCCCGAGTGGACCTGGGAAATACTCCAGCTAGTGGAGCCAGGTCGTGTACCTCCTAAACCTCTGCACGAGTGCGCTTGAAATCCGTTTCAAGCCACTAGTTTGTGGTACAAGCTTTTGCTTTGTTATGTTCTCATCAATAAAATCAAGCATAACACTGCAGAGAGCACTCGTCGCTTGAGTAGAACAAGAACAAACGCGAACCGAATCAATGTTATGCACGATTCGACAAAGAAGAATGCAATGACTGGAAAGTTATGTAAACAACAGCAGAACGCTTGATGTCGTGCTGTGTTTTTTTGTTTTTAGTAGTATCCGACCGATTATTCGGCTTCTGCTTCCGTAATCGTCATAATCGTCCGATATTTTCACCTTCGGCTTCGGTTTCGGCCAAAAAGTAGCAACAATGCAGACATTAACTGCCCTTAAGATATATATAAAAATAAACAAATGACGCACAAAAAAGAATGCAAAAAACAAGCAAGCTTCGCCAAGGTTCTGCTGTGTTAGGTGTGATTGATGCATTTTTCGCTGTTATCAAAGTGTTCTGTTTTTATAAAACGAACAACATCGTGTTCTGTTAACGCAAACAGCATGCATGGTTATGTTTGAAGCCGACGAGGGCTCTGCAGTATTCGTTTGTTGTCATTAAATGAATTCGATAACCTCTGCTTGACTAACAGAGTTCTGTTAAGCTCTGAACTCTGCACTGTTGGCTCTACTGTTGTAGAAAAAACGAGTGCATTCGTGCAGAGGTTTAGTACCTCCCTTGAACACTTCCCATGGTAGTACCTGTATAACAGGCTTATTGACCCAACATTGCGTCGATGACCAAGAAAATTGAGAGATGATGAAACGTTATCATCCCCAATCAAATATATCGCACGGCGTTGAATTCGGTCCAGAAGCTTCAAATAATATCTTGAAACCCCTGCCCAAATGTGCGAATTGTACTCCATTTTCGGCCTAATATATGAGGTATAGATAGTGCGTAGATCAGTAGAAGTGAAATATTTTTTGCACCATTTTAAGAAACCTAGGCACTTGGCCGCTTCTTTCGACACATCGAAAATATGATCATTCCACGAAGGTCGGATTGAATCGATATGCCCAGAACGTCAAGAGTGGCTGACTCCGCAATATCTACACCATTCATATTGAGGGGAGCTAAAGGGCAATCCATTCGCTTGTGACTTAACAAACAACACTGGGTCTTGCTTGCATTAAACTCTACTCTATGAGTGAGTCACTTATATTTTGCCTCTTTCTCTCAATCTCCGAAGAGCTCGGGCGTTTTTTGAACGAATATGAATGACAAATGCTGCTGTCGTCAGCAAACGAATGGATTGGTTTATGAGTCAACGACAGAAGGTCGTTGATAAAAACCAAAAATAAAGTAGGAGATAGGACTGAACCCTGCGGTACACCCGCATCGGTGTGTGTGTTCTCTGGTGTGATGTGTTCTCTGCACGAAATGTGCCGTCAACCACGACACATAAGGATCTATCTTTTAGAAAACACATGATCCACCGAGCAAAGTTTACCCCGACTCCAAATGCAATTAGTTTTGACACGAGTGCTTTATGCCACACTCGATCAAACGCCTTTGAAATATCTAGAGCAACGACCTTGCTCTCGCCAAATGATTGAACGCATTGGTTCCATTTTTCGACGAGGAAGGCCATAACATCACCAGTAGAGCGTGCCCTGCGGAAACCATATTGGCGATCACTGAGCAACCCGTTTTGCTCCAGATAATTCATTAGGTTGAAGCTAATAACGCTCTCCATAACTTTAGAGAGTGTAGAGCATATTGCAATGGGTCGGTAGTTCGCAGGGTTCGTGGCATCGCCCTTTTTAGGTATCGGCTGGACCTTCCAACAAGATGGAAATACTCCTGTCCTGTAAGAGATGTTGAAAAGGTTGCGCATTTTGTTTTAAAAAAATTTTTCAACTTTGGTAAGACAATGACTTCTAAACATGGCAAAACCTGCAGCAGAAGCTTTGATATCTTATATATGACACTCCTTTTAAATATACGGTTGCCACAAAACAATTTTTATTTAAATCTGATTTTTCATTAGATCTGATATTTTATTAATTTCGATCTTATCAAAAGTATTCTGAAAATTGTCAGTGTCTGGAAGCGACCTCTTAATGGAGGTACGATAGGACCCAGTAACACTTGGAAACTCTTTTCTCTGATAGTCAATCAGTAGACTACATCACGCGAAAGCTTTACTGCAAAGAAATATTTGATGTAACATCCAGAATGACGGATCAAAATTGTATAGCAAGTTGGGGGAGAAGACAACTCTGAATCACTTTAGTCTACATCAGTCTTGCCTTTAGGTTCCCTGACCACTGTAGTATCTGCCAAGCGGAAATTACTGCTATACATAAAGCTGTTCCTTGACTTCAGATGAATAATATATCTACTTACTTACTTAGCTGACGATTACAACCGTAGGTCAAATTTAGCCTCGTATTATAATAATTTGTTCGCGGCAGCGTCGTCGTTCATTCCCTAGACATGAAATATCCAGTGAAGCCGCTCAATTTTAATACGCTTGACTATATCGATGTCGGTATATAGATGATATAGCTAGTGGTTCCATTGTATTTGGTACTCGACAATGACGCCAATTAAACCATAGATCTTACGAAGGATTTTTCATTCGAACGCTCCAAAAGTTCTTTCATCAGTGCTGCTCAACGTTCAGGCTTGTGATTGTTGGACGGGCATAATTATCGACTTATAGAGCGTCAGTTTTGTTTGTCAAGAGAAAGCTATACTTCTCAATTGTCTACTGAGCACAAAGTAACACCTGTTGGCTAGAGTAATCCTTCGTTTAATCTCAATACTGATATTGTTGAAGGAGTTAATGCTGAATCCCAGGTTAATGAAGTTCTTCACAACCTCAAAAGAGGTTTTGTCAACAGTGACGTGGTTTCCAAGGCCCTGGGACTGTTTGTTTGTTGACACAAGAAACTTCGTTTTATCTGCATTCATTGCAAGACCCATTCGACTCGACTCTTTTTCTAGCCTGGAGAATGCTGCACTGACTTCGCGCGTATTTTAACCAATGATGTCAATATGATGTCAGCATACGCCAGCAGCATAACACTCTTATAGAAAATTGTGCCGCTGTGTCTCAGGTAAGCAGCTCCGATGATCTTCTTCATATTAAAAAAGGCACACAAGACTTTCCAGAAAATTGCAAAGCAGATGAACTTTTTTTATGGAAACAGAAATAATAAGTTTACCTCGTACCAAATGTTAATTACTCACAAATGAGCTGTTCCTTAAAAGAACCAACATAAGCTAGTCTACGGAAAGCACATGCCACACGGCGAGTCAGGTTTGGTCATTGGTGTCCTAACAGGGCACTGCTTAATTAGTAACCATGACCGAAGATTAAACATCCTTCATACCGGTTTATGCAGAAACTGCAGAGCAGTAGAAATAATATACAACACATCTTCTCTGCACATGCCCTTCTCAGTTAAAAACTGCCACCAGTTCTTGTTATAGTGACCGAGACGGTTCCTCAGAATCTTTAGTCTAATGCAGAGATGCACACAAGAGCTCCACTGAGCCACTCGGCTTTCACTGTCAAGTCATGTGTGGGAAGCTGCCGAATTTCTGCGACGCTAGCATTGAATCAGTTTTGCGTTTGATTTTCACGCAGAAACCATCGTATGCGTAAATTGTTAAGTTAATTTTTGTGTCCTTACGTTGGTTCAAACCAAGAGTCAAGGCTTTCTGTCCATTAATTGTTTTTTTATGTTCCTTGGCAAAGTAAGGAATTTGTATAGGAATCCAGTTATAGACGAATTTCAATTAGTATTCATCCGAGAATAAAACGGTAAATTAAGTGGGTCTTTCGGTTTTTCTAGAATATAAAAAGCTTTTTTCGCCGCTTGATAACTTTCGAGATCAACCGCGCAAGATTTAATTTGTACTTTTTTGTTTCTTATTTTCAAACTAAAGATCTCCAAAACACTTTGAAAGGATTTATCAGAATATTGTTGAAATTCTCTGACAATTTTAAGACATTCCTTATGTGTTGTGCATCTTTAAACTGTAAACTGTTTTAGCAATTTCATTTTTATACCATTACTTTTTTTTATGATATAAAACTGACATATATCGTCATACAGCGTCTCGAAGCCTTAACTTACAGAAAAGTAATTTTTTGTAATCAACTCTGTTGGTGTATTTGGCTTAAAACAGCTTCCAACTTACTTATAAATTACTTACTTACTTAGATGGCGCTTACAACCGTTGGTCGGTTTTGGCCTGGTCTAAGAATTTTCGCCAGCCTCTTTTGTCGTGCGCTTGCTGGCGCCAGTTGGAAACTCCAAGCGTTGTCAGGTTATCCAATGCCTGGTCTTTCCAACGGAGATGCGGTCTTCCTCGTCTGCGTTGGCCACCACTGGGTACCGAATCCAATATCTTTTTCGCTAGAGCTTCGTCGTTCATTCTCTCGACATGACCTAGCCAGCGAAGCCGCTCAATTTTAATACGCTTGACTATATCGATATCGGCATATAGCTCATAAAGCTCGTGGTTCCATCGTATTCGGTACTCGCCATTGACGCAGATTGGACCATAGATCTTGCGAAGGATTTTTCTCTCGAACGCTCCCAAAGTCCTTTCATCAGAGCTGCTCAACGTCCAGGTTTGTGATGCGTATAGTAGGACGGCCATGATTATTGACTCGTAGAGCGTCAGTTTTGTTCGTCGAGAGAGAGCTCTGCTTCTCAATTGCCTACTGAGCCCAAAGTTACACCTGTTGGCAAGAGTTATCCTTCGTTTAATCTCAATACTGATTTCGTTGGAGGAGTTTATACTGGATCCCAGGTAAACAAAGTCCTTCATTACCTCAAAGGAGGTGTTGTCAACAGTGACGTGGTTTCCAAGACGCTGGGACTGTTTGTTTGTTGACACAAGATACTTCGTTTTATCTGCGTTCACTGCAAGACCCATTCGACTCGACTCTTTTTCTAGCCTGAAGAATGCTGCACTGACTTCGCGCGTATTTTGACCAATGATGTCAATATCATCAGCATACGCCAGCAGCATAACACTCTTATATAAAATTGTGCCGCTGCGTCTCAGGTCAGCAGCTCGGATGATCTTCTCCATGACTATATTAAAAAAGTCGCACTATAAGGAATCACCTTGTCTGAAACCTCGCTTGGTATCGAAAGGAAGGGAGAGGTCCTTCCCGATTTTCACTGCACTGCTGGTATTGTTCAGTGTCATCCTGCAAAGACGTATTAGCTTCGCAGGAATACCAAATTCAGACATGATGGCATATAGGTGACTCCTTATTGGACTGTCGAAGGCGTCTTTGAAATCGACAAAAAGATGGTGTGTATCGATTTGTTTTTCGAGGGTCTTATCCAAGATTTGTCGGAGCGTGAAGATCTGGTCGATGGTGGACTTTCCAGGTCTGAAGCCACACTGATAAGGTCCAATCAGTTGGTTAACGATGGGCTTCAGTCTTTCACACAATACGCTCGACAGGACCTTATATGCGATATTAAGAAGGCTAATCCCACGGTAGTTTGCGCAAATGGTGGGATCGCCTTTCTTGTGGATTGGGCAAAGCACACTGAGGTTCCAATCATCTGGAATGCATTCTTCCGACCATATTCTGCATAGAAGTCTGTGAATGCATTTAAACAGAGCTTCGCCACCGGTCTTAAACAGCTCAACCGGTAGGCCATCGGCTCCTGCGGCTTTGTTGTTTTTAAGCCGTGCTATAGCTGTTAAGACCTCGTTATAGTCGGGCAGCGGAACTTCAACGCTGTCATCCATAATTGGGGTTTCCGGGATATCATCTCCACTGGCGGGATTGTTGTCAGCGTCGCCATTTAAAAGTCTAGAGAAGTGCTCCCTCCATAACATCAGTGTACTCTGGATATCTGTCACTAGATTCCCATTCTCGTCCTTGCAGGAAGAGGCTCCGGTCTTAAAACCATCGGCCAGGCGTCTTAATTTTTCGAAAAATTTTCGAGTCTCATTCCTGTCGCCATGCATTTCAATTTTCTCGCACTCACGCATTTCCGCCTCTCGTTTTTTTCGCCTGAAAATGCGTCTCTTCCCTCCTCTTCTCTCGGTATCGCTCCTTAACAGCACGCGTTACAACCGACTGCAGTGTGGCTTTGTAGGCAGCGTCCTTCTCTGCAGTGGCGTCGCGACACTCCTGGTCGTGCCACTGGTTTCGGCGAGGGCGGTGATAGCCTATCACCTCTTCGGCAGCCGTACGCATAGAGTGGGATATGTGCGTCCACTGTCCGCATATATCGTCGATCGGAGGAGTGCTTTCTTGAAGCTGGAGTGAGTGTCGAGTAGCGAAGGCTTCGGCCGTCCGTTTTGACTGCAGCTTGTCGACGTCTAGCTTTCTTTGTGTAGGATTGCGAGCATTCTTAGCTGCGCACAGACGTGTGCGGGTCCTGGCTGCGACAAGATAATGATCCGAGTCTATGTTAGCGCCACGGATCGTGCGTACGTCTAGTACACTGGAAGAGTGCCTTCCGTCAATCAAAACGTGATCAATTTGGTTGCATGTTTTTTGATCAGGGGACAACCAGGTGGCCTTATGAATATTGAGATGCTTGAATCTAGTGCTACTAACGACCATGTTTCGTGCTGCGGCGAAGTCAATCAACCTCATTCCGTTATCGGATGTGTTGTCGTGGAAGCTGAACTTTCCGACTGTAGGACCAAATATGTTTTCCTTACCCAACCTTGGCGTTGAAGTCACCAAGCACGATTTTTATGTCATGACGGGGGCAGCGCTCGTATGCGTCTTCAAGGCGCTCGTAAAAACTTTCTTTGGTCTCGTCATCTTTTTCTTCTGTCGGAGCGTGCGCACATATAATGCTTATGTTAAAAAATTTTGCCTTGAAGCGAATTATGGCAAGTCGTTCGTTCACAGGAGTGAATCGCAGGACATGATGCCGTATTCTCTTGCCAACTACAAATCCGCATCCAAACTCGTGCTTCTCCGCATGGCCGCTGTAGTAGATATCACAGGATGCTTGCCGTAAGCAACCCAGTCCCTTCCATCGCATTTCTTGGATTGCAGTGATATCAGCATTATATCTTTCCAAGATATCAATCAGTTGGATAGAGGCACCATCCCAATTTAGGGTTCGGACATTCCAGGTGCATATCCGTAAATCATTATCAGTTTTTCGTTTGCGGTAGTCGTCATCAGATTTGGGGATCATTCTTTTATTCATTCTTAAACTTTTCATTGAAATATTTTTATTACATGGTGGGCTTCAAACCCAACGCACAACCTTTGCTTGATGACCAAAGGAAGCCTGCCGCTCAGATTCGCCGCCAAAGTATATCGGTATGATAGTTTTTTGACGTTTCCAGGAGACACCACGCGGAGGTTTGAGTCGACTTGAGACGATTTCGACATGGATAATGCTGGCCTCGCCAAGTTGAGGCAGTCAGACACGTTGCCATGTGAAGATCGCCCCTTATCTCCCTTATAAATATAGAATATAAAATGGAACCCTATTGACATCAGTGCCCGAACTGAATTAAATATCGTTACGACTGGCGATCTTCTGAGGTAGCCAGCCAAAGACAATCCGTCCAAAATGAAGCGATTGCAATTGACGATTAAGGATTGCTGTGAAATGAATTCTGGCAGCAATTAACACTCAGTCTCATCCTTTTTTATTGTATTTTTATAATTGGGTGACTTTAAATTATATAAACAATCGAACATCTTCACTTTTTCTATTCATTTTTCGTCGATGTCCATTTTGCAAATATGGAATTGACTTTATATTTTGGTTCGAATTGACATGAATACAACGCAAACAGAAATAAAGAAACGTCTGAACATATCAAAAAAATAACAACATAACGCTAAACACAGCCAATTATGAGCAAAAATATGGTAGCACTAATTGAACTCAGAGAGAAAATTGTTGGTCGCCAGAGAAAAAATAGAATAGATTCTATTCTGGCGATATATCGTTGCGACCTTTCCCCAGCGATTTTATTTTGGACGGCTTCGTTAATTTGAATGCATTCTATTGTTCTGGCGATATCGCCGGTCGTAGCGATATTTGTTTTTGTTCGAGCTCTCAGATTGAGATTCCTGGGCACGACTTGTATTTAGTTCTGAACGACCTTAGTTTTTAAATCAATTTTGAAACAAGCTCATTATAATAATGCATTCTGTAACAAAATAAGCAAGAAACATTAAATCATCTTAACTAGAGCAAAAGCAAGCACTTTCGTAGTTATAATAATTTTATACTACTTAAAATGTGCTACACTTGCAGCACATTTACTTGAAATGCTTTGTAATGCTTGGGTTTT